>OZ038514.1:5598599-5603599 GCA_964036315.1 Acanthosepion esculentum
GGAATATACCGTAATTTCTCGAAAATAATACGCACCCTAATAATACGCACCCCAACAAATGAATCAAAAATTAAGAAATATATCTATCTCTATGTATAATACGCATCTATAAATTTTGTCTAAAAACAAAAACAAAATAAATAAATAAAATAATTGCGAAGACATTTTGTCGATCTTGGCATTAAGAATAAAATCGAAGCTACACGGCTAAAATAATGTTGAAAATTACCAGCGGTTTTTCTAATAAATATAACATTTTATTTTACCGCCAACATGTCGTCAAAGCATGCGAGTTATTGTGCAAATTTTAAATAAAAAGTAATAGAATTTTTTTTTAAGCTTTTCACGCCAAGCAAGGCTGGAAGCTACTAGCACGCAATGGGTTACAGAAGGTTTGGAGGAAGAGCAGATAGGAGTGGTAGATGAAAGGATGTGGAGAAAGATAGTGGATCGATCAAGGCAAAGGGGTTACAGAAGATTTGGAGCGAGAGCAGATAGGAATGAAAGGGGAAAGGATGTGGAGAGATCAAGGCAACTGGAGATGTCGATTGACGTTACACTTAAATAGTTGGAGATTGTATTTGTCAGGGAAACAGGAATAAGGAAGGGAGTTCCACAGGCGAGAGGTGCGAGACATGAAGCTATTGGAGTAGAAGAGACGTCTACATCCAACATTTTCAACAGTGAAGGGGTGGGAAAAGAAAGAATAGAAAAGAGAGCTGCAGTTAGAGAATCTGAGTTGAATGAGGCTAACATACGTTTATGGAGAAAGAATAAAAATGAACTAAAAAAGTGTAAATCAAATGCCAAAGCTAAAGGCAGAGGAAGAAAAGCTGAATATCCGAATATGGAACAAAGTTTAGTTGAATTTGTGAAAGAAAGACGATCAAGTGGATGTTCCGTAAGTACTGTGGAAATAAGGATGAAAGCAAAAGAATTTATGAAAATCGTGTATCCTGGAAACACATTTAATGATGATGAAAATTAAAATTTTCATAAATTAACTTGATATCCTCTTTTCTTCGAAATTGGTCTTTTTATAATTCTTTTGTATCTTTTCGCCAAAAAAAAAAAAAAATGCAGTTACTGATAAACAATTTATTGACAAAAAAATGTTACAATTATTATTATTGGATCTAAAATGAAAATTGGGATAATATCTTTCTTGTTTTAGAACAACAAGTACGTATTTATTATTATAAATTTTTAAATCAATAACGAAAAAAATATTTTTGTTTAAACCTATTTATAATACGCACCCCTACTATCACCTGTAATTTACAGTAACAAAAAAAAATGAGTATTATTTTCGAGAAATTACGGTAGTAGTGAAAATCAAATATTGCATTATGTGATATTCCTTTTATATCAGGCCTTTTCCATGGGATGCTAACAGTTATTAAAAGTTAAAAAATAGCCATAAATACGTAAAAAAAAAATGGGTATATAACTATTTGTGCTATGTTATAATGCTTATTACCTAAACAATAATAATAATGAATACATTTTTTAAACATTAAAGTATATTTAATCACATCTTCCTAATAGCTGTCGCGATATCTCACATTGAAATAATAGAAGATCTACCAAGAAAGGTGAAATGCAAGAACCTATATTCAAATATTCACCGTAGATGATCTAGCAATTAAAGCACTTTCTATACATTTTCGTCTTAGTAAATTGCTTTCTCCTTTAATTAAATTAGCATTTTTAAATGAACATTATAGCATACTTGTCGGAGTTATCTCCCCCTTAATTCCCTAATTGTTCACTAGGAGTCGCTCTCCACACTATAAATACTGGGCGACTTCTTGCCTCGTTCTCTTTTTCATTTTCAGCGAACCCACCTACAATGTAAGCTCTCGCAAAAGATAGCGTTTTCCCATTTGTGGGAGACGCCATGAACATTATACACGTACGTACGAACATTCACCAACATACAAACTCTTTACGTTCACACACAAATGTTAATGTCTTTGTCACTTGTAAATTTATTGTTTAATACATATATTTGTTGATCTCTCTCTCTCTCATATATATATATATATATATATATATATATATATATATATATATATATATATATATATATATATATATATATATATAGGTCTTGTTTGTTTTCTTTACCTCTTCGGTTGGACTCAACTTGAGTCCACGATGTTCTTGTAGTTGGACCTTCTAGCAGGAAATAAAAAGCACGTGTCCCTAATTCAACAACACTCAAACTCACACGGTCCTCTACATACTCATTATGGCGAGCAACTAATGCCTTGAGTGTGTTGTTCTCTACAAAAAAATCCCTTTTGAGTTCATATAAACCATTATTTAAATTGCTTGAGGTTTCTCCTATGTATTCCTTGTGGCAATTATTGAGGGCGATTGAGTAAATTCTCCTTTCAAGTGTAATCATATAAACATCACTTTAGTTCGATGAAGTTCTAAAGGAGGAAACTTCACCCACGTATTGAAATGGATTCCTTTTTAAAATGTTGATTTCAATTTCTTTGAAAGCCTCGGCCTCGGCCATTACAATCAATTCGCACCACCTTGTCACAATATTCGTCACAATTTGTCCGAAACAGAAATTGAAAAAATGAGAAATTAGTAAGCAAGGATGAATAAAAAGATGTCCCCCTCAAAGTCAGCAACTCACCTCACCTCACCAAAGGGCTGCCATATCTCCTTCTCGATGATATGGCCCATATATATGCACTTATTGTACACATCTCTGCTGTCCGGAATTCTTTATATGATGTGACCCATATCTATGTTCATGTTCACCCAGTCTAATGGTTGAAATCCTCCATTTTTTTTGCTGCCTGTATTAATGGTCTCTTTACTCACCCCCTGCTGCCTAGCCTTCTCTAGACGCTGTTGCCTATATCAGTGGTCTCCTTGCACGCCCCCTGCTGCCCAGCCTTCTCTAGACGCTGTTGCCTATATCAATGGTCTCCTTGCACGCCCCTGCTGCCCAGCCTTCTCTAGACGCTGTTGCCTATATCAATGGTCTCCTTGCTGCCCAGCCTTCTCTAGACGCTGTTGCCTATATCAATGGTCTCCTTGCTGCCCAGCCTTCTCTAGACGCTGTTGCCTATATCAATGGTCTCCTTGCTGCCCAGCCTTCTCTAGACGCTGTTGCCTATATCAATGGTCTCCTTGCTGCCCAGCCTTCTCTAGACGCTGTTGCTTATATCAATGGTCTCCTTGCTCGTCACCCTGCTGCCCAGCCTTCTCTAGACGCTGTTGCCTATATCAATGGTTCTCTTATTCACTCCTCTATTGTCCAGCTTCCGTTAGTTTCTGTTGCCGATATCTGTGATATCTTGTTAACAATGATACTGCCCAGCTTCCTGTCTATACTGTTGCCTATGTCGTTGTTTTAACCGTACTTCTGCTCGACTTCTTAATATTGTTGCCCATGTTTCCGACCGTGTTGCTGCCCGGCATCCACTGCGTATTGTCGAGAAAGTGCTCTTGATTCCCAAAACAAACAGTGATTGGTCAGGTTGAGGAAAAAAGCAATAGCACTTAAGTTGTGAAATATATTGCCGTTTTCTGCGGCGTATGGCAGTCAACATGAAACGTAATTTTTTTAAAAAGAGATTTCCTCTCCTTTTATACAACTTCAGGAATCGCGTGCTAACCCTGTCACGTGACCATTGTAATTATAAAATGTCAGTAAAGATAAAAAAAAATAAGCCTTTGGTTTAGTAAGGATTTTGTTATGGTCCAAAATGATGATGATGATATTTGATCATTCTAAAAATAACCTTTGCCATCAGTAATGATAGAAAAGAAGGATATACCATCATCCTAACCCTCGTGATTATAAAACGACTTTCCCACCATGTGGAGGGACAAGTAGACAAGTAGTCAGTAGACAAATAGCATTACAGAAACACACGTGTAACACATGAAGATCGAAAACAGTCGACTTCCAAACGCCATCCTCACAAACGAAATTCTCGGAACCAAACCAAGTAAGCACTGACTTTTAAACAAAAGAGACACTGAGAATATTTTTTACACACACCATAACAATATTCTGTAATTCACATCACAAAAAGAAAATACAAATTCTTAGGGCACTTGGTCCCAGAAAAGAAATTTCATAAAAAGAAAAAAAAAAAATTAAACTCGTAAAAAACAGGATGTTACTTTTTATCATGTATGCAAAATTTCATCAATATTGGAGAGGGAGAAGACATTAATTAAATGACATACCTGTAAACGCCTTTGCCGCAGTTTTCATGTGCGTACAGGTCGAGAACTCAGATTTTCTCGTTTTCGCAGTGGCATCGCGATCTTGTAGGTCAAAGCTATTATGTCACTTGTTCTTCCGTACGATAACTTCCTGACGTAAGCTGCCAATACATTAATGAACTCATCATTCTCACCTGAAAATGACAACCACCAGTCGCGAATTGAAAGGAATGTGAAAGTCACTTCAAGGAAAAATCTTTGGCTGGAGTAATTGTACTTTTCTTCGCAATTACCACGAACTTTGCTTTGAAATTTCTACCAATTCAGAGAAGTACTTTCTTCCGCTTTACATTTTGTATGTAGTTAATTTTTTTCGGTGAGAATTCTTTTTTGGGGGGGGAGGGACAATTACAGATTTATTTTTAACGAAATAACTTTCGTATCGGTCAGACCATGTCACCTGAATGTATAAATTCAAACAAATATCCATATCTGTCGGTTATTTTTACGATTTATAAAAGTATTATTTTGCTCCCTGTATTAATTTTATGTGGGTGTACTTTTGTAACCATGGTAATGTACAGTCGGCTATGAAGAAAGACTACGCAGAATTAGGGGGTTAAATAAAGATTGTTTAACTAAATGACCTTTGATTTAGTTAGATCATGACCGCCAAATGTGTAAAATCCAACAAAGTCCGATTTATGTCGGGTTTGTATGGACATTGGGGGCCATGTTAAATTTCCAATAGCAATTTCTACGTAGATAAGCTTAGCTGATCGTGCCGGTCGCTA
>OZ038514.1:5613599-5656099 GCA_964036315.1 Acanthosepion esculentum
CTCCTAACCTACCATGCGGTGGCTGTAGACGTCTCATCAGATCAAACTTAGGACTCATTTCACACAGAATCTCGACGAAAACCCCAGTACTCAGCAAAGCGTTCTGCCAACGATGTGTGTATATATTTTTTTTTATTAAACTTTATTTTAGTGGATACTTGTATTTGAGTAGTATTTATTTCATCTACAAGTCTGCGTACTTGAGAATATTAAGTATTGTTGAGTATGTGGCCTGGTAGATAAAATAAACAGAGCATCTACTCAAAAATAACATAAAATCCATTCTTTTACCGTTTAAATTTTTTATATATATATATATATGTATGTGTGTGTGTGTGTATAGCTAAGAAGATGGAAAAAATTGTAGCTAATGGAAGGTACACAAGTCATTACCCTATTGGTATCAGCTGGGTCACCGTAGACAGGGGGTATGATGTTGAAAGACCCAAAACCCCTAATGAACATTGGCTAGAAACATCACTGATGTGTCCTAAAGCATCTAATAGATCTATTTCACTATATATATATATATATATATATATATATATATATATATATATATATATATATATATATTGTGCCACAACTAAGCTATACTTAGTAAATCAGTGTGTGTGTGTGAGTTTATCTGGTATAATATCTTTGTGGTGTCTTTCTGCATTCATAGTTGTGGACTATGTTGATTAGTATGAACTTTTATACTAATCTCTGATAAATCTCATTTCTTAAATCTTTAAACATGTACTAATCATGAAAGAGATCAGTTGATTTCGCTACCTTGGTTTCAGCCTTACGGCATCCTCAGGTGATTTTTATCAATTGACCTCAATTGATAAAAATCACCTGAGAATATCGTAAGGTTAAAACCAAGGTAGCGAAACCAACTAATCTAATTTTTTTTAATTAAATTATATATATATATATATATATATATATATATATATATATATATATATATATAATATTTGTTGATGGTTGTGCTAGAACAAAGTTGCAAGTCATTATGACTGACAGTTTGAGTGTGCTTGCACTGTTCAAAAAAATTTATTGTAGCCAGATTATGGTACCCTCTCCCAAGAAAAACAGTAACTAAGATCTGCTTAGCATAGGTTCCCCCCCCCCCAGAATCACCCCAAGCAAGGCAGTAAAGACACTAAAACACAAGAGGTTACAGGGTGTGGAAGAATTAGGAACAGAAACATTAATGATGAACAGAAAAAGAAGAGAGTAATCAGGCGGACAGTAGATAGTAATTGACATTGCATCTAAACTTTAGCAGATTAAAGTTGGCTGGAAAGCATGGAGCTGGAAGGGACTCCCACAGGTGTGAAGTGATAGAGAAGAAACTGTTAACATAGAAGTTACATCTCGCCAGCTCAACTGTAAACCGATGAGATCTTAATGGCAGGCAAGTGCTGCACTTACATTCAAAAACTCTAGGTACCATAACAAAGAGCTCGTTCAAACAATTACCATAACATTATTTATAGAAAAGACAGAGAGCGTCAACCTTATGGTAGTGCAAAAGTGAGCTACCAGATCAGTACCAATAATATTGCAGATTCTTCTTTGGATCTTATCAAGAAGCTCAAGGTAAATAGCAGTTGCAGTCAATCGACATCTCCAGTTGCCTTGATCTATCCACTTCCCTTCTCCACATCCTTTCATTTTTCATTCCTATCTGCTCTCGCTCCAAATCTTCTGTAACCCCTTTTGCCTTGATCGACCCACTGTCTTTCTCTTTCTCCACATCCCCTCCCTCGCCACTCCTATCTGCTCTTCCTCCAACCCTTCTTTAACCCCTTGCATAATAGTGGCCTCCAGCCTTGCTTGGGGTGATACGCTTAAAAAAACAAAAAAAAAACAGAAGTGGACTATGTTGGTTGAGTAGGCAGCTGTAATAGGGCGTGGCTAGCCACACTGGCAGATGGGTGTGCTCAGAAACAAGTAGAAATCACCCCAAGCAAGGTAGTAAAGTCACTAGGACACGGCGGGGTTTACTGGGTGTAGAAGAATTCTAAAAAAGAAACATTATTAAGGAGCGAGAACAAGCAAACAGTAATCAAGAAAAGAGTTCCACATGCAAAGAAAAAAAAGTGTTAGCATAGAACTTATGGTTACATCAAGCCAATTCAGTCTTGCTGCCAATCTAGTACTGCATTTAAATTCATAAAGTCTAGGTACCAAAGAGGAAAGCTCATCCGAACAATTACCATGAAAGTATTTATAGAAAAGGTACAGGGGAAACAACTTTATGGTGGTGGGAAAAGTGAGAGATGCCAGGTTAAGACCTGTAATATTGCAGATTCTTTGGATTTTATCAAGAATCTCTAAATATATAGCAGGATCACCAGACCATATGTGATAGCAAGATTCTAAGTTGACACATGGTAGACATAGATATGTAAAATAGATTCTGGAGAGAAGAATTGTCTAGCACAACACAATGAACCAAATTTCTTAGCAGCAGACCTAGCAGGGATTCAATATAGTCTTTCCACTTCGTGTCAGCCAGAGAAAGTGCAACGAGTCATTTCCTGGTGGTTAGCATCAGTCATGGAAGGCAGAGAAGGGGTCTCTCAGATGATTAATTAAGAGCAGTTTTGTTTTGGGGGCATTGAAGTTAACAAGCCATTCTTTGCCCCCAGTTAACAACAGATTGAAGGTTGTTTTTGATCAGACTTACCATTGAGGCAACAGTAAATGCTTGTGTCATCTGCATAAATACAGTGTAACCCGGATATAAGAGAGTTGCCGGGACCGGAGAAGAAGTCTCTTATATCCGGGTTTGGTCTATTTTATATACATTAACACAGGCTCTAATTTGGGACCAGAGAAAATTTCTCTCATATCTGGGTTACACTGTACCAAGTTGAGAGCTGATGCCATTGGGAAGGTTGTTAATGAAAATTTAAAAGAAAAAAAAAGGACAGAGCCCTAAAAATAATAAACACTATTATAGTGTTTATTGGAACGGTTGGTATAACATCAGCTAATTGCCAATTCATTCCAACTTTATAAAATGGTAGATAACAAGGATTTCTTTATAGTTGGTTCACATATTTTAATAATTTAGTAAGTGTCTATAAATTTATGAATAAAAATTGTTTTCACATTAATTTCTTTATAAGCTGGTAAATGATAAATATTGTATTAGTTTTTAGAATGTTGTAAATATAAAATTATTCTTGTAAATAAACAATCTAATAAATAGTGTTTAATATTTTCGTTGTAAATTTTCAAGAGCAAAAAATGTATAAATTCCTTTTCATCATGTGTTTAGGTTTTAAAACAAATATTAGCAAAGAGTGAAGTTAGTTAAAATAATAGTGATGTCAATGGGAAAAAATGTCTTTTTGACACTTTTTTTTGTGGGAATGAAGGTCCCAAATTGTGTGTGTGTGTGTGTATATATATATATATATATATATATATACACACACACACACACACAAAAAGAGATCTTTTACTTTGACATGTTTCGTCAATCAACCATCATCATAAGTAAAAATAATTTAATTTCCAAAATGTTAAATGTAAATTTAATTGGCTATAAATGGAAAACATGTGGACATAATCTCTGACTTATTTGAGGGTCAGCTGAAAAGTTCATAGGCTGACCAAGATACTTTCATGGAATGTAAGCAAATGGGCTTTATTTTTCAACATAGTCCCCCTTGTGGTCCACACACTTCTATCTGTGTTTCAGTGCTTGGATCCCATTGGTGAAGAAGCTTTCAATTCTGTTTGTCAGAAAAGTCATCAACAGCAGATATAATGTCATCCTCACTGTGATGTTGGCTCCCAACCAAGAGTTTTTTCATGTTGGGGAACAGATGATAATCAAAAGTGGCCAAATCAGAAGAATAACCACACTCACACACAGCAGCCATTGAAACCAAGAACTTGTGTGCTGGAACATTGTCCTGATGAAATGTCAGTTTTCCTGGGCATTTGGTTTTGATAATCATTTGTAATTGCCTCAGCAAGCTGATACAGTACTCTCCATTGATGGTGTGGCTCTTTTGAAGATAGTCAATAAACACAATGTCTTTTGAATCCTAAAAAAACAGAGGCCATCACCTTCCCTGCAGATGAAATACCTTGATCTTTGGAGCAGGTGAGGAGAACTGTTTCCACTGCATGGATTGTCTCCGACTCAAAGTGATGAACCCTACTCTCATTTTGGGTTAAGAAACATTCAAGGAAACCAGCTGGCTTTGCCTCAAACAATGTCAAATTTTCATGTGCACTTTTGATCAGGTGTCAGAAGACATGGCACTCACCGAACAGAAACCTTTGTTGTGCGTAATGTTCTGAACTCTCGCACAGGATATGCTAATAGGATTGGCTATTTTATTTGATTTATAGTCAATCATCTGTCATTCATCACTATGTGGTGAACAGATCAATGTTTTCCTTGCTAGTGACAATTGCAGGATGTCCAGACCTTAGTTCATCTTCAAGATTATCCCCTCTGAAATTCAGCTGCCCACCTTTGCACTGGTGATAAAGCTGGATTACCATCCCTTAATACAGAAACCCTGTTAGCATGAATTCCTTTCGGAGCTAAACCTTTTCCAAAATTTTTTTTTTTTCAAAGTCACTATTAGTTACATCTAATCTTCTTTGAACAGCCAGGTGGCAGTTTACCTGGAAGGAAACAATGCAGTTATTAATAAGAAGAGTTGAAATCAATGCAAGATCTCATAGTTTTAGCCATAATTCCTTCATAGTTAGCCTATGAACTTTTCAGTCCACCCTCATATTCCTAAAAACTGTGACATTTAGTAAAAGTATTAACATGGTTGTAGCCAATCTGACAATGGAAATGAAAATGCAGGCTGTGCTTACAGCATGAGCCACTAACTGCACTTTGTACACAAGACCAGGAACAAGCTGGAGGTGTATTAAAGAAAAGAAAGAAGAAAGAAAAGAAAGAAGAAAGAAAAGAAAGAAGAAGGAAAAGAAAGAAGAAAGAAAAGAAAGAAAAGAAAGAAGAAAGAAAAGAAAGAAGAAAGAAAAGAAAGAAGAAAGAAAAGAAGAAAGAAAGAGAAGAAAAGAAAGAAAGAGAAAGGAAAGAAAGAAGAGAAAGGAAAGAAAGAAGAGAAAGGAAAGAAAGAAGAGAAAGGAAAGAAAGGAAAGAAAGAAGAGAAAGGAAAGAAAGAAGAGAAAGGAAAGAAAGAAGAGAAAGAAAAAACAAAAAGAAAATAACAAAAAACAAAAAACAGACCCTCTATTCAAATACAGGTATCCACTTAAAAGAAAATGATATGTTGAAAATATGTTGGTTTTTCTTAATATAATAATTTTGTTGTAATTATCACACATGCTGTGTGCATATATATATATATATATATATATATATATATATATATCTCTCTGAATTTCACAAACTGCTTGTGTTATTGAAACAGTGCTTGATGTTATAAAACAGAGCTATTAAGTATGTGTGTGTGTATATATATATATATATATATATATAAAAATGAATATACATATCCCACACTGTTATTATTATTAGCCAATAATGAAGCAACTATTTTTGGATTGGATGTTAGAATAGTTTAAATTTTTTTTTTTTTTTTTCTAAATGTTCACTGAAGAAGAGAATGTCCAAGAACCAATTAATGTACAGTGTGGGGGGGTTTGTTACTGAACGTGCTTGTTCTAAGTGTATTAGAGGAGGAAGCAAGTAAAGATTATGGCATATGTACATTAACATATAAACATGTATATGAGAGCAGATCAAGAAATCTGTAGCCGGACAATCCTACTAGATAAATTCTCAGTCTGGCACTTTTCAGGGATCAAGTGTTAACACAAACACAGACATCTATACACGCACACATACACACAGGGATTGTGAGTGAGTGAGAGAGTGAAAGAGTGAGAGAGTGAAAGAGTGAGAAAGTGAAAGAGTGAGTGAGTGAGAGAGTGAGAGAGAGTGAGATGCATTTTGCAAACATTAAAACATTATATTCAGCATCTCTTGTTCTTGCGCAGTTGAACCAACGTAAACAAACTCAGTCCGATGCAGTCCTAAATGACAAACATGTCACCACTTTAGTCGGATACTTTTGTGAGATTCTCTTCCCACCTATGCAAATTTGAACCGTTGCTCAATGTATAAAAACTGTTTAACGAGGCGATAGTGAAGTGCAACTGAGGTAGTAGTGAACAGGAGACACGCGTTGTTGGATTGGTTGACTTACACTACTCTGTGGGTGGAAGGAAATGTATCAGGGAACTTTATTACAAGCCAGAAGAAACCGACTTCATTACTTTTGACCACAAAGAGAGAAAGCCAGGACTACAAGCTATTTCAGCCAGGTCGATGTCAACTGTTTCACAGGGGAGTAGTTGGCGCCCAATAAACTGTTGATATGCCACAAACGGGTTTGTTACAAAGGTTGTATAAAGGGCCCGTTTTTATCTTGAAGTAGGTTTTTTTCTTCCTCTTTAAGCTGTTGGTACACAGCGTAGGTGCCCCTAACAGCCTCAAAGGAATGACTGTTGTTGGCTGTTTTACCTTCTCTACCCACTCAACAACAGATGGGTGAGTGGAAGAACCATCGACCTCCGGTAGCAACTTTGGGGCGCATCTGTTGTTGAGTGGGTGGAGAAGACAGAGCTCATTTGCCGCCTGTGCAAATTGAAAGTGACAGCTGGGGATGTGCAGCTCGGCAGAAACAAAGAATCGTGTGCAGCAATCTCCACTGAAGAGCCTGACATCTGTGCTACTTTTGACCACAAAGACAAAGCCAGGACTACAATAACAAACTGCTGTAAGCAATTAAAAAGACAAAAACAAAATCTGCAGGCATCTGATGAGCTAGCACCTGGAGCTGTTTGCCAATGTATGTAAAATGAGAGGCATGTCTGCTTCCACTAGAGGAAAAACGTAATTGAAATAATATACAATAAGACAATTTAAAGGCAGTAGAATTTTAAGAAAAGAAAATAAAAAGTTTAAACCAAAATGATTAGATTTTAATTTTTAATCTGTCTTTTTTTCCGAGTTCAACACTGGCTAGGTATTATATTTCATTTTGTTTTTTTTAAATCCTCAGTACATTAAAATCGAGAGAGAGAGAGAGAGACGGCAACATTTCAAATGCCGTCACTGTTATCATCTTTGCATTTGGCCCCTGTGCCCACGACCCCGAAACCCCCCATGACCTCCACTCCGCATCCGGCTACCCATAGCACCTCCCCGGCTTCGACCCATGTGACCCCGCCCTCCGACAGACATGCCTTTGTTGCTGTTCCCTCTTTGCTGGGACGAGCCACGATTGGTGTTGCCTCCTCGACCCGATACGCCACCACGACCTGTGCCTTCTTTGTTACCCCGGTCAGAGTTATTGTTCCCGGGTTTATTTTTGGGAGGTGGAGATTTGGGCCGAAGACGTTCAATCTCGTCTGTGCAGCCAGTCAAATGACCATGAGCATCTTTGTTGACAACCTGTTTGTACATTTCGGCATTAAAATTGCTGCTCGTGAGTTCAGGTCCGACAGTCACCCACCCAGGGCGGATGGTGCTGTCACGTCCAAAAATGTGCAAGCGCCGTTTACCCAGGCAAAAATGTTCGATAATGTGAAAGATCTCTACAGGTTTATCCTTACAGGAATATTCCGGTTCCTCTTCGATGATTAAATCAATGTCAACATTGGCATGGATGAAGTCACCGTCAGTGCTTCGTTTCACAGTCCCTTTGATGCCCATTAAGCAATGTTCCTGAAATAAATATGAAGATAAAAAAATAAAAATAAGATTTTGATATGTCAAGTGATGTGACATAAAAAGCAACTGGCAAACTATATTAGTTTGAAAAAATAAGGAATAAAAAAAATAATAAAAATAAATTAGTGGAAAGAAAACCCAGCATGACCTCTCAGTTGCGCAGACCGATACACATTGAAGGTTGTGCTGCCTTGAAGAGTTTGAAAGTTAACATTTTGAGTCTACTAATCTGTGGCCCAGATTCCCCCCTGCCACAGAAACTCTGAAATTCCCTCCTATTGAAAATCTTCATTCTTTTACGTGGATTATTTTTATAGCGGCGTCTCACAAATTTAAGAGCAATAGAAAATCTTGATGGATTTTTAAACTTGAATACATGTACACAAATTTGTTTTAATTAAATACTACTACTACTACTACTACTAATAATAATAATAATAATAAATGTTTTTCAGGTAAAGATTATGCGAATGACAAAGCAGGTGCAAACAGTTTGAACATTTGCGGTATTGATAATTTTATTATTGAGATGATTGTATAATCAATACAATATGTTTTATGCACACATTTCATTTTACATTACTGTATATCTATTTTTGCAACCCCTGCCAAAATGAATATTGCATTTTATGCCTGTATACCTATACATGAGGTATTACTGAAAAACGTATATAGGTACACCTGTATATAGGTACACCTGTATGAAGGATTACTGAAAAACTTCTTGATGCAACTCATCTCTCCATATCTATCCAATTGTCGAAACCAGATTAATGGGAAGGAAGATTATTAGTTAACCAAAAAAAAAATTTCAGTACCCTCTTGTATTTGTGTGCATGTATGAAATTGATACTCACGCACCATATAACAATAAAGAAAAAGAATTGTTGATATTTGTTTAATCAGTTTCTCAATGATTGCCCCTGTCCAATCAAATCTTACCTTGGTCCGTTGGAAAGTAGCATTTGGCTGCAGATTTTTGTTGTGGCCTGGATTCTTGATATTCGTCTTCACCCAGCAAATGTCTTCACACCTTCGGAAGCCCCAGCGTTTCAAACACTAAGAAGTTAAGAAAACAAAGATCTTAACAAAGTTTTAATTCACTTTTTTCAATTACACCAGACGTTCCTTTCTAAGACCTATTTATCTGCAAAGACCAAACCAATCTTCATCTTGAAGATCTTGTTAAAAGGTACAAAATTTAATTATAGCAAAAAAGTACAACCACAATTAAAAAGGAAAAACAACTGTTGTAGTTTAATGCGAAAGGAGAAAAGAAAAGGAAAATAACAAAATGACTTAATTCGTTATCACTCTCCATTCATCAGAACTTGGTCAAGGAAAGTAAAATTCTTTTGTGCACAACAGACTAAAAAAAAACAAAAAACAAAACAAAAAGACAAAACAGAAGGCATGATAAAGAAAAAAAAAGTGTATCAATAATATATTGAGAAGGAAATATATTGAGTGGAAAATATGTTTTAGAAATAAACTCATTCAGTCGTAACATCTAAACCTTCAGTTTTTATTTCTTTAGTGGCATATCAACTCCTTATGGGTTGAAATTTAATTTTCTTGGGAGTATTAGAAATTTCTTTTAAAAAATGTCAGTCAGTCAGTTATATGCCATGTGTGATACACACTTAGGCGATCATGTATCTTTCGATACATGACTGACAAGGCAGATTTCTTTTTCTGCAGTAGGTTGCCATTTCTTTCTGCAGTAGACCTGTTGCCATCCAAGGCTATAGAACCTGGTCTGTCCTGCTATTTACCCAAAGCTGGGGGTAGAAGAAGACGATTCATACCTTTCCCAAGGGTATGAGCACATAAGTGAATGTAATGGATTCAGATGGAATCCGAACTCGGCTCTCCGATTCCTCAATCCGAGCTGCTATCCATTACTCCACTGTGTACTGATGGTAATTTTTTTTACTAATAAAATGTATTGCTGGTATTTTTAGCACAAAAATGTATTTTTTATACTTTCATAGTGTTTTAACACAAATTTTTTTTTGGGGGGGGGGTAACTATTTGACCATAATTGGGACCCTAACAGGTGCTACTACCGCAGGTCATGGTGGACCTTGGAACAACAGTAATTAATAGGTGGTTCCACATTCCTCAAAACTTGCAATCTCCTGATCAGATTGCCTTGCTGCTCAGTAGAGTTTAAGCTCATACCCAGAACCATTCTGTTTCTATAAAGAATGTTGTCGTGACTTAATGAAAACAGTTTCAAAGACTTTTAAAAGATAATTAGAATGTGCCTGACACAAAACTGAGAAAACAGGTTCTCTTGGAAGAATGACGCACATTTCCGATTTTATATAACATGTCCTGATTGCAAACCTCCTGGATATAACAGCAAACTTATACATATTATCTATAATTGCCATTTTCAACAAAATATTTTCCAATAAAAAATTAAAACTTACAAAGTTTGGAAAATGAAAAAAAAAAGGTGGGGATCTGTGGAGGGTAAAAACAGATGGTTGTAATAAAGATTGCGCTGAGCCAACTTTCCAGCCTTGAAAATCTCCCTTCTTAATCCTGACTTTTACTTGGGCTCACTTAATATTGACTAAGCTTAGTATATCAGAAGGCCAAATGTAGGTAGGAAGACTGTGTTGTGCCAATCTTCCAAGTGGGGAGGGCATACCTGCCTTGAAAATCATTTTTCTTAATCCTTGTTTTTTATTTGGACTAAGCATTGACTAAGCTTAGTTTAGTATTTCAGAAGGACAAATGGAGGTAGGAAGATTGTGTTGTGCCAATCTTCCCAGTGAGGCAGGTATGCAAGCCTTGAAAATCATTCTTCTTAATCCTGGCTTTTACTTTGTCGCAGTATTTACTAAACTCAGTTTAGTATATTACAAGGTCAAATGGTGTAAGGAAGATTGTGTTGTGCCAATCTTCCAAGTGGGGAGGGCATACCTGCTTTGAAAATCATTTTTCTTAATCCTTGTTTTTTTTGGGGGGGGGGCTCAGCACTGACTAAGCTTAGTGTAGGATATAAGAAGACCAAACAGAAGTAGGAAGATTTTGTTGTGCCAATCTTCCAAGTGGGGAGAGCCTCCCTAACTTGAAAATCATGTCTCTGGTATCTTTTTTTTTTTCCACCTGAGATCAGTATTTATTAAGTATAGCACAAGGCCAGATGCTCATGGGAAGATTATAATGTGACAAAATTTTCATGTCTTATTAAAAATAAATAAAATAGTATCAACAGAATTCTGGGATGTCATGAAATTACTGTCTGCAAAAACAAAAAAGAAAAAAAGATGAGTCTATGTTGTGAACATTGATTGACAAGTACCAGTCATTCTCAAATGTGAAGCTGTAAGCCAACTTACATTATTGACATGGAAAGCTTCAATGGCATAAACTAATGAAATTGTTGATCATGAGTAGCAGCGTCTCTTGCTTTTCCACCAAGTAGCAATAGTCTTAAGTTGTCTGAATTTCTTAGATGAAGCCTTGTCAATTATTATTCATTTTTTACTAGTATTTCTTTCATCTTATTTCTCTTGCTTTTCCACCAAGTAGTAATAGTCTTAAGTTGTCTGAATTTAATAGATGAAGCCTTGACAATTATTATTCATTTTTCACTAGTATTTCTTTCATCTTATTCTCTTGCTTTTCCACCAAGTAGTAATAGTCTTAAGTTGTCTGAATTTCTTAGATGAAGCCTTGTCAATTATTATTCATTTTTTACTAGTATTTCTTTCATCTTATTTCTCTTGCTTTTCCACCAAGTAGTAATAGTCTTAAGTTGTCTGAATTTCTTAGATGAAGCCTTGTCAATTATTATTCATTTGTCACTAGTATTTCTTTCATCTTATTTCTCTTGCTTTTCCACCAAGTAGTAATAGTGTTAAGTTGTCTGAATTTCTTAGATGAAGCCTTGTCAATTATTATTCATTTTTCACTAGTATTTCTTTCATCTTATTTCTCTTGCTTTTCCACCAAGTAGTAATAGTCATAAGTTGTCTGAATTTCTTAGATGAAGCCTTTTCAATTATTATTCATTTTTCACTAATATTTCTTCATCTTATTTCTCTTATGTTTTGTCAATTCTAAGACAATTATTTTCTGATCTTTGATACTTATTTTTTGTTGATGGTCTGAGTGTTTCAATAAAAGCTGAGTAGAAATCAGATAAAAACTAGTGAAAATAATAATAATAGCTTCACTATTTTTTTACAAATCTCCATTTAAGTCAATTCTCGATATTGTTTCGTTGAAATCTCATGTGCTTATATGCAATTTAGAAATCTAAGAACATTAAAAGGTTTTATAATTCTTTCATAAAATGTCCTCTTTGGGCACAGACATCATGCCGCTTCCACGTATACTAACCGTTCTTCCTCTCTCCAGGCCTTCGGCATTTCCACACCAAATCCAGAGAAAAGATCTTTGAGCTGCCACTGTAGGAATATCCAGTCGTTCAATCTATAATATTGAAAAAAAAAAAAAAAAAAAAAAAAAATAGTAAGAAATTTGAATAATCTAGAATTGTTTAACTGGTTCAAATCTCTAAAGCTTACACTCATATTCAATCTTTGCTACTCAAGCTTACACTTTATAATTATCCTGTCAATACGGGTTTAGAATATTTCAAATACCCAGCCAGCAAAAAAAAAAAAAAGTAAATAAATAAAAGAAGAAAAAAAAGAAGAAAAAAAAGTAAAAGAAGAAAAAAAAGAAAAAAAAGTAAAGAAGAAAAAAAAGAAAAAAAAGTAAAAGAAGAAAAAAAAGAAGAAAAAAAAATAAAAAAGTAAAAGAAGAAAAAAGTAAAAGAAAAAAAAGAAAAAAATAAAAGAAAAAAAAGAAAAAAGTAAAAGAAAAAAGAAGAAAAAAGTAAAAGAAGAAAAAAAAGAAGAAAAAAGTAAAAGAAGAAAAAAAAGAAGAAAAAAGTAAAAGAAGAAAAAAAAGAAAAAAGTAAAAGAAGAAAAAAAAGAAAAAAGTAAAAGAAAAAAAAAGAAAAAAGTAAAAGAAAAAAGTGAAAGAGGAAAAAAGTAAAAGAAAAGAAAAAAAAAGTAAAAAAAGAAAAAAGTAAAAAAAGAAAAAAGTAAAAGAAGAAAAAAAGAAAAAGAAGAAAAAAAGAAAAAGAAGAAAAAAGAAGAAAAAAAAAGAAAAAAGAAGTCACTGTCCAGGTGCATACTCTCAGACTAGTTATAAACCCAATCAACGCATGTGTTCCTGACTCTGGTATATGGCATTCTTTACTTCTGGCCAAGTCATAGTGCAACTGTTGGCCAGAACTGGAAGCCTATTTCAAACCTTGTTGTTCCACTGGGGTCGAAGATTTTTAATTTTAGTTTGGGTTTGCTGAAGTTTGCTGCTGAAGATGTCTTTTTGAGAAATTCAATTAGAAAAGTAGAGATTAAGTGCATAATTAATTTGGCTTGAAAAGTGAATCCTCTGTCTTCGTATAATTGTCTTTCCTAATGCCTTATCACAGACAACGTAGAATTTGGTGGCGTTTCAATCCATGAATTCCCACCCAGTTAACAGGGGGTGAAGGAAATGTTAGGGTACATTTTAATCTTTCATTATCCACATTAATCTTTACCACGCTACAGGCAAAAATTACCAACTACTTTCACATAGATAAGTTTTCCACCACTCACCTGTATAGTAAATATTCAAAAACAAAGTGATGAGTAAAGTATGTTTTGACAGGCATTTTTCCTGTCTTGATAAATTCAAGATGGCCAATGTGATTAAAAAAATAAAAACAATTTTATAATAAAAAAAAAATTTCCTGAGGTCATTTCTTAATTGTACTAATAAAGTTGTTCTTTGTCTTCCTTTATCTGATTTATATTCAAAATAAAAACTAAAAACACTATTTTGTCTGAAGGACTATTTGAACATCAACGACCCTTCTGAAAACTAGAAAATACTAAAATATTCATTATTTGTGGAGATATTTATATCTTATTTAGGAATGTGACCCATTTATTTTCATTTAGCCTCCAGTTTTTTTTTTTTTTAGTTTTTTTCAATTATTTAATACAGGTTCTTTGCATATCTCCTATGAATATTTTTTTAGGTAACATATGTTGAAACACCTTTTTAACATTTACCACACTGAAGGTGAAAATTGTCACTGTAGAATTATCTTATCTCCCTTTGTTGCTCTCCCTTCTGTCACCTTGAAACTGTTGCTACAAGTAAACACTTGTCAATTGTTATTTCCGGTATTTTAAGCTGGAAAATTGCCACTACTGCTTTGGAACAAAGTTAAACTTTCGTTTTCCAATGCCATTTTGAATTCTTCTAGACTCTACACAAAGTGTAACACCGAATAAAAACCCATGTTAGTTTTTTTTTTTTTGCAATTTTTTGTAAACAAAAATGGCCGCATCAATATCCAACAAAGGCATTCAGGGTTTTTTTTTTGTTTTTTTTTAATTAGGACTCCAATGGTGATTTTGAAGGCTTTACTTGAGTGGATATTGACAGTGAAGAGGCCGAAGATGATAACCACGCTAGTGAGGAAAGCAACGATGACCACTATCATCCATTCCAGAGTAATTTTGTGGAAGCTACTGCAAAACGTAATGCATTACGTGTATTACATCAAAATATTACTCATTTTTTTTATTAGTGTACAAAAATTAAAATCTGTATACGTAATACAAAGAAAGTTATAAAAATTTTAAAACAGTAGGTGTTTCTTTTTGCACCCTTAAAAAGAAATGCAGTGGCTGGGGGAACAATTCTAAAAAGAATTGGTAATGGTTAAAACAGTTTTACTGAAACAAAACCCAAATTTGGATCTATGAATTCTGGAACAAAAATATGATGTTAAACAGAAGCAAAATGAAAGTAATTTGTTTTATTGTTTAGAAATGAACTACTGAGAAGCTTATTTTGCCATAAATATACTTCTTTATCATAAGAGAAGTACCTAGAAAAAAATGTGTAGTTTAGCAACAGGGTTAATGTTACATTTATAATGTCTAAAAACATTGGATTAAATTTATTGAATTGTATGACATTAACTTTATGTTAGAACATTCTTAATTAGTTTTCATTGATTTTGTAGCATAAAATATTTTGTTTGCTCCTATTTCATGTTTTTTAATGGTAAACTAAAATTAGACATCTTTTTTTAAAAATTCCTTTTAGAAAGAAAACCACAAACTACCCATAAAAAATTAAAGTTTATCAATATATTTGTTATAACAATATCAGAAATTTTTTTTGTGTGTGTGTGTGTGTGTGTGTGTGTGTGTGAATAAAAAGAACAGTAAGATATATAATCCTGTGTTCTTATAGATATTTTTACAAAATAGTGCTCAATGTAAATTTACAGAACATTAATATTATAAATTAACCGTTTTAAAATATGTTTTTTTCGCTACACAGTAATAACCAGGTTTCAAAACTGGAAGCTAAAAGCTATAGCATTCTTAAATAAGTTTTGTTAAAAAGTAAATACAACAAAACAATACAGTCAGACCCCAGGTTATGATAGTTCCAACCTATGGAGATTTGTGGTTACAATGCAATCTCCATTAATCTTGTTCAGACTTATGCCAGTTGCCTTGTACATATGACGTGGTGGAAGAATATGCCATCATAAGGCACTAGACTGAAGAAGGCATTACTGGTCACTTTCTGGTTGTATGCCATATTGGATTGTTGGTGAGTGAGTGCTTATTCACAGAAAATTGTGGGTATGCCCTGACTTAACATGGAAAATGATGTTATGATGCATTGTAGGAAAAGAAATCAGTCATAAATCAAGGACCCGCTGTATTAAAATTAACTTTCTTGAGAAAGACTTTGTAACATTTGTAAGAAATTCTAGAAAAATTATATATATATAAAGATATTTTTTATGTTTATACATTCTTTTTATAGATACAAATATTTAAGTAAATGCTCTGTTTATAATAAATATTATTAACGACATTTACCAGCCTTATAATAAACAGAGCATTTACTTAAATATCTGTATCTATAAAAAGAACATATAAACATAAAAAATGTCTTAAAAAATAATTGTCAGACTTTGTCCATTTCATTGTGTGTGTGTGTAAAATTTCTCAGAATTAACCTGTAGAAGAAAACTATGTATAAAGGAAAAAAGACAATAGGAAAACTGTAGTTTTAGCCAATATTTCTACATGTGAAAATATTCTCTTCAAACAAATTGATGTCATTTTTTAGTTGGTCAAGAGGCTAAAGACATTTTGTTTGTTGTTCATAGATACTGTGTTTCAATAAATTGATTTTATTATTTTTTCCTTGAAAAAGTCTACATACACAAAACATGCTGGCTAAAACTAGTTTTCCTATTGTCTTTTTCCCTTTATATATATATATATATATATATATATATATATATATATATATATATATATATATATATATATATATATATTCCTCTTTTCCCCTCCTAGTTACTAGTGCAAATACATTTATAATTGAGTTTTTGAAATGAAACTCTTAAATTGATGAAATCATTCTGATAGAAATTGTGGTAGTGTAAAGGTCGTTGTTTCAAATGTAAGTGATGGACAAAAAATTTTTTAAAAAAAACAATAAAAGTGGATCAAAGGAAGTTTGGTATTGAATAAAATTAGATAGGTTACATAACAACCACTCTTTCCCACAGATGAGGGATGCTCTGGAAGTAATGCCTCCTAACTACTTTCATGGCAACTACAACAGATACAAGGATAACAATAGCACTACCATTGAATAGAAAACATTTTATCTACAAAACACTGTTTTTAAACATAGTCATCATCTCTGATTATGCAAATTGAAGGCACTTCTCATTTACAAGTTGATGAAGGCTCATCACACACAACATTCTTGATACTATTGAAATATATCGCCTGTGCTCACATCCATTATTTGTTCTGCACAAACATTTAGCAAAGACTGATGAATGCTGATGATTTAATAGATCTGATGTCAGTTCTTTTTAATCAACCATTTGCTCATGTATTGAATATTGCTGTCACGTCTGATGCTCCCTGCTATATATCTTGAGATTCTTGATAAAGAAGAGTATGTAATGTTATTGGTTCTGACCGGGCATCTCGACTTCAGTTACTTTCCCCACAGCCATGACTTCTTTCTGGTCTGCTGAACTTTCCTCCTGGGTATCTTGTCTGCATGAATTGAAGCATACTACTGGATTGCTTAGTAGGTCTCACCATTTAACTGTTGAAATAGCTAGATGAAACCATAAGTTCTGTTCTAATAGTTACTTTCCTTGCACCTCTTGCCTGTGGAACTCTCTTCCAATTTCTTACTTCACCACCACCTACAATCTTCAAGAATTTAAATGCAACATCAATCGCCATCTTCTGCCTTCCTGAAACCTATTCTTTTATTTTCCTTTCTCCTCACTAAAGTCTTCTCATTCTCTTTCCCTCCCAGTAACCCTTTGCGTCTTAGTGGCATTATCGCCATCTTCTGTCTTCCTAAAACCCATTCTTTTATTGTCCTTTCTCCTCACTAAAGTCTTCTCATTCTCTTTCATTCCCAGTAACTCCTTGTGTCTTAGTGGCATTATCACCGTGTTTGAGGGTGAAATGATAAAAAAGAAAAGAGAAAAAAAAAAGAAGTTACTTGTGTTCTACCATATTGGATTTTGTTTTCAAAGAAAACACACAAAATAAAAGTGGTTATTGAAAATTCACAGATCAGCCAAGAAACCCTTCACCATTCTATTTGTTCATATTTTGGACATCGGTTTGGCTGAGAACTTTTACATACATTACATGAGAAAAACAGAGAGACGTATAAAAAGAGAGAGATGTATAAAAAGAGAGATAAGTATAAAAAGGCAGTAATTATTTACCTCATCCCAACTCCAGTATTTATCATGTACAACCCCGTGTGACCGTTGGTATTCTTCTAATGGCGGCTCAATTAAGATCACGTCAAATTTGCAGTCAAGGTCATTAAAATCAAATGTCTCAAGGTCACACTTTAAGTACCTTATATGGAGAGAAAAATGAAAAGGAAACATTCAATAGGTTAATAAATTTTTATTTTCAATAAAGTAAATATTCAGTTTATCTAATTTATTATATTACAGATGGGAATTTCTTAAGTCAATGTGTTCTAATGTCCATTCTCACTAATGAGTTACAGAAATATTGGCACAACAATGGGAGAGGGTAAGAATGAAACAATATTGTGAATACCACATTATCACAATGTTTCTGCTATTGTGCCCTCTGACCTTCTTCCCTAGGTGTGTTGGTCAATCCGTGTCACCTTCAGAGAATTTCAAACACAACCTTTTATTTAATCAATAAAAGTAGATAGTTCTCGTTTACCTGTCCATATCTAGGAATATCTTGTCTTGTTCTTATTTAGTACTGCTTGGTTATTGTTCGCTTTGTAACAAAGACATGGTTCTACAGAAGGATGCTGAGGATACCATGGACAGAGAATATGAGCAACAAAGAAGTTTTAAGGAAAATAGAAACAAAAACGAGACCTATACTTCAAATCAGAGAGAGTTCAAATTTCCGGGACATATGAGGAAAGAGGACTTGGAGAATCCGACACACAGAGGACATGTTAAAACAATAGGGAAACAGGAAGTAAGCAACTTAATGTTTCGTAAATTGATGACAGAAAAAAGAGTGGAAGGGAAAGTAAAAAGAGAGACATTGCTAAAAACTACAAAGAATAGGAAGTTGTTGAGAGCCATGGTCTCTTAGTCCTGATGGGAAAACTAAAATCAAATAACTCCAATCAAAGGATCTTCTTTTCTTGGACACCTATGACTACTATCTTTATGTACCCTCAGGAAATAGGCAATCATGGCCGTCCACAGCTTCCTGCCCTTTGTAGCTCTAAGCAATATTTTGTCCATTTACCATGCCTTCCAATCTGATCAAACATCCATCCACACAAATGTAGGTTATTCACCCTATCCCTGTTGCCTTCAGTATATCGTGTGAGTGTTAAATTCTCCAGGCCATTCCTTCCTCAGGTATCTCAGAAATTTTAGCTGTCTCTCTTTGTTTGTAATTCTAAATATCCATTTCATTTGCATTTTCCTAAAAACTTCCTAATTGCTAATGTGTTCCGTTCATGGTATTCTCAGCATCCTTCTGTAGAACCACATCTTGGTTGCCTCAAGTCTCCTCTTCATCTGTCAGGAAATTGTCTAGCATTCGCTGCCGTATAGAAAGATTACATTGGAGGTCAACACTCTTTTCTTTGTTTCTAATGAAATTTTCCTGTTTCTTGATACAGTTTAGCTTTTTGTTCCCATTTTCCTTAAATCTTCTTTGTTGTCTATACGTTCTGTTCATTGTATATACAGGGTGTATCAAAAATACTTTTACAAATATTGGAGGCACGTTCCTCAAACCAAAACAGGGATAAAAGTTCATATAAACATGTTCGCAAATCCTTTGTTTTTGAGTCATTAAGTTTAAAAAAAAAAAAAAATTTATGGTAGATGCTGCTGAGTTGCCATGTAGACTAGGTTACATTTGTCATTCGTGTACATCTGTGTCTAGTCTGTCTTCAACATTTAACGTATGTAGTAGAGAGTTAACTGAGAAGTGTTCTCTTTCTCCACATCCCTTCCTTTACCACTCCTATCTGCTCTTCCTCCAACCCTTCTGTAACCCCATGCATGATAGTGGCCACCGGCCTTGCTTGGGGTGATACGCTTAAAAAAAAAAAAAAAAAAAAAAAAAAAAAATTTAACAATGGCAGGATATTCATATCGGGGGCAGGCAGATATAAGTTTTACATATGCTCACGTGATTGCTGATGGACACAAGATTGCACAGCTGTATCAAATTGTGTTTCTAGACCAAAGGCAGCCGAGTCATCCAACCTTTGCTGCTGTTTATTGTTGTGTTGCCGAGACAGGATCTGTTGTATCACAAATTATGGTAATAAGTATTTTGGGATTGTATCTTGGATTGTGCATTTAACAGTGTCTACTGCAAACTTAAGTCAAAAAATAAGGGATTTGCAGACATGGACTTTTGTCCTTGTTCTGGTGTGAGAAAGCTGCTACCAAAGTTTGTAAAAGTATTTTTGATATATCCTGTATATACATAATGCAACAGGCACTAATAATGGCATGTCTCTACCTTTTCTTCCCTTGACAGCTTTCATATCATTACAACAATTTCCTTTCTACAATTAAATGGTAAATTAACACCATTTAATAATTGCTGGATCTAACATCATATTCATGATGTCAGTGCAATCAATTCACTTAACAATCAAAAAGAGAAAGTAACTCACATTGGAGGTGTATTAGATTTTCCAATAAGGCTGTCTTTCAACCGGATTAACTCCCTTAGTTTGGGGTATTCCTCAAAGCGGTTAGCCAAACCTAAGAAAATATTAAAAGTAAAGATCGTTTGAAAGACAGAAGGAAAAAAAAAACATCAATATTTTTTTTTAAACAGAAAAAAGCTTGACCCGTTTGCTGCCAAGTGTATTTTTAACATTGTAACTCCGTGTGTCAGATTTTCTCTTAACGCATTGACTGACAACACAAAATCACTATCAGGTGATGTAGAGCGACTATTTTTTTGTAATTTTGAAAAATATATTTTGTAAACAAATATGTTATCCATCATTGAAAGATTTTAAAGCAAATATTTGAGAAAATGGTTGTCAAAGTTATTTTTCCTAATAATGATGGTAGCCAACATCATTATGTGTTTAATATTCTTTTTCAGATTTTGCAAATAATATAGTTATCTACTAAGATACGGTGGAGTTATGGATAGCGGCTCAGATTGAGGAATCGGAGAGCAGAGTTTGAATTCCAGTTGAATCCATTGCATTCACTTATGTGCTAATATCTTGGGAAGGTATCAATCCTCTTCTCCCTCCAGCTATGGGTAAATAGCAGGACAGACCAGGTTCTATAGCCTTGGATGGTAACTAGTGTAACGCAGAAAGAAATGGCAACCTACTGCAGGAAAAAAAATCTGCTTCATCAGTTATGTATCAAAAGATACATGATTGCCTAAGCGTGTATCACGCATGGCACATAACTGACTAAGCATAGCTTGTGGCAAAAGGCCAAGATTAAGGAGCAACCAGTGAAGATAGAACTTACTACTCAGTTGTAATTAATCTAGCGAGACAAGCCTGCTAACCATTACACCACGTCAAAATACCCAACTTTGCAAATGATATACAGTGTGTTTCTTTACATTTTAAAAAATATATTACAAAGGCAATTGATGAGATATCTTAAGATTTGTTGTATGTATTCAGTAGTTATCAAAGTTTTTAATCACATTGCATTTGTGTATTTCAGGTATCCTGTTGATGAAAGAGGTACTGTTAAATGAACCCCCAACATTTCCAGACCAGTGGATTGGAAGGAATGGCCTAATTCCTTGGCCACCTTGTTCACCAGATATCACTCCTCTGGACTTCTTTCTATAGGGTTATGTTAAAGATATCATTTATCAAACAAAGATTCAGGACATCACTGATCTAAAGCAAAAGATCACTGATGCCAGATATTGTACCAAGAACCATATAGAAACATATTATTTTTTTATTTAAGCTATTTCCCATTTCTTGCATCTTCATTCCACTTGGACCAAACAGTACGAGGATATCTGATGACGATTTGATCCTGGCCGACCTTATGATTAAAACAAATCACAAAATGGGATAAGGCAAGGCCCGGATTGAAGTGATAGCCTTATTGATCAGCCATGCACATCAGACCTTTGGACAACCGGGAGGGACTTGAGGGCAACAGGTGTCTATAAAGTTTCTTTACAATTTAAAAATATATTACAAAGGCAATTGATGAGATAACTTAATTAGATTTGTTCTATGTATTCAGTAGTTATCAAAGATTTTAATCACATTGCATTTGTGTATTTCATGTATCCTGTTGATGTTAAATGAACCCCTAACATTTCCAGACCAGTGGATTGGAAGGGATGGCCCAATTCCCTGGCCACCTCGTTCACCAGATATCACTCCCCTGGACTTCTTTCTATAGGGTTATGTTAAAGATATTGTGTATTGAACAGAGATACAGGACATCACTGATCTAAAGCAGAAGATCACTGATGCCATTGCCACCATTGATGAGGCTATGCTACAGCAAACATGGCAAGAAATTGAGTAGTGTCTTGATGTGCTTCATGCAACTAACGGTGCCCATATAGAGGCGGATTGAATTAATTAAAAGAACTTCAATATCTACTCTTCATTTTGTAACAATTTCCATATATTTATCTGTTCATTTGTTTTTGTAATATTTTTTTTAAATTGTAAAGAAACTTTATGGACACCCTGTATATTAATTTTTAATCTGACATTTTTATTACTTCAAACGTTATATCAATTGAGTAGTGTCTTGATGTGCTTCGTGCAGCTAATGGCGTCCATACAGAGGTGGATTGAATTAGTTAAAAAGAAGCTTCAATATCTACTTCTCAGTTTGTAACAATTTCCCCATATTTGTTCATTTTCTTTTGTAATAATTTTTTTTTTAAATTGTAAAGAGACTTTATGGACATCCTGTATATAAGATGCTATTTCGTAACAATAAATAAATTGATATAATTAAATATTTGTAGTTCTTTATTTTTTGTAGTTCTTAGCCATGTCTCTTTTAACTATCCTTTACTCTCTTTATTGTCATCCATTTATGAAAGATTAAGTTGCTTACTCTCCATTTCTCTCGTTTCAAGGCAAACAAGCATTATTGCAAGCTATAAATATGATCGTGGACGGACATTTGGCCGACAGACATTTCACTGAAAAAGTACAAGTAAAAATAGTAACAAGCCATACTTTAAGTATTTTAATTAGCAGTATTATAATGTAGAATAGGACTAATAATTACTACTGACTTTCAAGAGATTAAATTACTAAATCTAAAGTTTTCTTATTTCAATATTTGTTTATTGAAATTAGCATTTTTAAAAATATTTGAGTGTATTTGGGTAAAAAGTAGCACCTAGTTATTTAAATTCGTATTTAACAGTAAGATAAAAGCCAGTTCATGCCTTTAAGATAATGATTATTAAAAGCGAAATTGAAAGATCTTTCATATCGTAAAAGATTTAAATTTTTGCTGCAGTAAAATGTGCTTTTTCTCAAAATACTTATCTTACAGTAATATTTAAAGTAAAATATAATATATACAGAATAGATTAAAAAAAAAAAAGCCTGTCACAAAAAAAATTATAAATTAATACAGTAAATAAATAAAAATATATGTAGCACATTACAATAAAGAGGGTGACATACATGTACGCCATTATATTTTTGGTTAAATGTTTGTCGGCCAAATGTCCAAGTACTAAATAGGATTTATATTTGTATCATAATTACAGCCACATCGTCATATATTGGTGACAAAATGAATTTTGCAAATATTACAAATATCATTGAATCAATTAATTTTTTTAATTGAGCTTTACTTATACTCATGATATTTTTATGAGCGAGTGAAGCCAGGGGACCTTGACGGACCACACTTCTTCGAACCTTGTGGATTTGTGCTACAGAATCACAAAGAACTGTACCAAACAACAGAAACCCCATCACTTGAGGATCATCAACAGCTAACATGGATATCCCATGTAGCTGAAAGAGAAAATATTGACATCATCAAGGTGTTGACATTCCACACCACTTTAAAACAAAAGGTTAGGAAGGAAACTCCCGTCAAGACTGATAACAGCTACGAGACTTGAGAAACTGATTTTCCCAAAAAATTGTTTTAAGAGAAAGGTTTTAATATTTCAACCATAAGCAGTACTGAAGAAAATGGCTAATATTACCAATACTATTTTAACAGCGTCATCAGAGGCTGCATAAATAATAATAATAAGTCTACCATTCATCCAGGCTTAGAACATTGCTGCAACTTATGGTCCAGTTCTCCTGCTATTTACCTTGAACTCCTTGAGAAGATCCAAAGAAGAATCAGCAATATTATTGGTCCTGATCTGGCAGCTCAGCTCCAGTCACTTTCCTACTGCCATAATGTCTTTTCTATAAATACTTTCATGGTAATTGTTCGGATGAGCTCTTTGCTATGGTATGTAGAGTTTTTGAATTTAAGCACAGCACTAGATGGTGTCAAGATCTCATTAATTTACCGTTCAGCTAGCTAGATGTAGCTTAAGTTTTATGCTAACATTTTCTTCTCTTGCACTTCTCGTTTGTGGAACACCCTTCCGGCTCCATGATTTCCAGCCAACTTTAATCTGCTAAAGTTTAGATGCAATGTCAATTACTATCTACTGTCCGCCTGATTACTCTCTTTTTTTTCTGTTCATCATTAATGTTTCTGTTCCTAATTCTTCCACACCCTGTAACCCCTTGTGTCTTAGTGTCTTTACTGCCTTGCTTGGGGTGATTCTGGAAAAAAAAAAAAACCTATGCTAAGCAGATCTTAGTTACTGTTTTTCTTGGGAGAGGGTACCATAATCTGGCTACAATAAATTTTTTTGAACAGTGCCAACACACTCAAACTGTCAGTCATAATGACTTGCAACTTTGTTCTAGCATAACCATCAACAAATATAATATAAATATAAATAAATTTAATTTAAAAAATTAGGAGATCAGTTGGTTTCGCTACCTTGGTTTTAACCTTACGATATTCTCAGGTGATTTTTATCAATTGTAACCCCTTCTGTTTAAGTGGCATTACTGCCTTGCATGGGGTGATTCTGATTAAAAATATATAGAGAGAATCAGAAAGAGATTTAAGATTCTTGAGAGACGCAGATTGCACAAGCTATGCTTAGAAAAATCACTACACCCACACTGATGTATTACAGATTTTCTAATGCATACAATAAATTTAAACAAGTATGAAATCTTTTAAAACTAAGAACAAAGCAAAGACATACAAATATTCTCTAGTGGCCATATCAAATTATATACAAATTTTCACAATTAGATGCTATCAATGTGCAAATGAACAACATGATTGAAAGAGGCGTTGTCTCATCTGCAGCACTAGACTTACAAAAGATGAATGTAATTTGTGGCAGCAAACAGATTTACAGGGGCAGATCCGGTAGCGTATATGGTGCATCCCTCGCACCACCACAAAAAAAAATTTCTGTGAAAATGTTTTTTTGTTGCAAAGCAGATAAGGTAAACTAATACAGTATTGTGTAGAAATAAATGAACTAAAGTCAAAATTAAAACCCATCGTCATAAATGATTTCAATCTTACTGATGTCAATAAATCAAATTTGAAAATGATCAGCTATAATGGAAAAGGTTTTTTTTATTGTAATATATTTCATTAATAAATTTTTAGATTAATTTTTAACAATTTACTCAAAAAGTTTAAATTTAAAATCAATTTTACATATTAAATAAATAAAAATTATATATATATATATATATATATATCTCTGATGCAATGAGAACGAAAATGATATATAAATTCTAATGTTCACAGCATTAATCCAAGAGGGCTCATTACTAATAGTAGAGCAATAATTATTATAATTTTTTTTCATATAGACAAAAACAATTTACTCACTACATAGATGCAACTTTAAATTTATATTTAAATAATATATATATATATATATATATATAAAAATGTGTGTGTGCGTGTGTGTGAATGAACACTCTCTACTCATTTCCATAACCTAAAATATATGATCACAGAATTTAAAATTTTGAACTGATATTTTTACTGAGGAACACCCCCCCCTCTAACTGAAAATGCTGGATCTGCCCCTGGATTAAAAAAAATACAATTTATAAAGAAAAAAAAAAAAACTATTTTTTTTGGTTTGTTTTTTTTTTTTTTGGTCTTACCCACATCTCTAATAAAATTCTGGGGTCTTTCGCCAGTGTCCACAAAATGCTGACAATAATCATTGTGGGGATTTGCACTTTGAGTACCCTGTAACAAAACAAAACTATTTCAACTGAAATCCCTGGCAAGCATTTTACAAAAAAAAAAAAAATATTAGTGAAATGAATTGAACAATCAAATCTGTGAACAGGTGGGAGAAGGTCACGTTAAAGAAAAAGAAAAACCATTTTTATTTATTGAAAGCATAAAAAAAAAAAAACCCAAATCTATGATCTTGTGAAATGTAGCAGCTACAGATTCTTACATCAGTAACACTGGTCTGCCCAGTCCTGACAGATCATCTACTGCATATACTCAAGTATAACATGATTGATTGTCTGTGGACATGATTACTAGAGGAATTGATATGTGCATTTTATGTTGAAGTTTTACTGAAGTTATATTTTGGAATACAGTTTGATTTCTTTAAGAAATTGTACGATATTATATGGATTAATGTCATGAAAGAGTTAATATTGTTTTCTTGGTAGTATTTTAAATGAATTTGGGTGAAATTGCTACAATTTGTTAGTATGTGTGTATTTTTGGTAATTTTACTTTATAAATATATGTACTTTTGGTAATTTTTTTTATATAAAAATGTATTACTGGTATTTTTACTATAAAAAAAAACTATTTTTATACTTTCATAGTGTTTTGTTTTTGTTTGGGGTTCACTATTTGCTTATAGCTGAGACCCTGACAGGTGCTATCACCCTGGGTCAGAGTGGACCTGGAAACACCAGCAATTTAGAGGTGATTCCATGTTCCTCAAAACCACCAATCTCTGGATCAGAGGCCTTGCTACCGGATGTAGTTTATTGTCATACCTAGGACTCGTATAGCAGGAGTTTTTACAATCAGTTTTTAATGAAAAAAATAGGGGTTGGACTATATGCAGGTAAATTTTTGAAGAGGTTAAAAATCGTGTATTTTCAATGACTAGTTGGGTATACAACTTGGCCTTAATCCACCTTGTGATCTAAAACAAACACAAGGTGTGGCAGGATGGGATTGAGGGTCGAAACCAAGTGCAAGGTTGGCCATAGAGATCGACTAAGGACTTGCCTAGCGACTGTGGTGGACTGTGACATCATGCAGTGTCCAGTTGAACTATATGAAGGTAAGCTTGTTTTGTTTTTTTGTTTTTTTTTTTTATTAGGGGGCTTTGGCATAAAATTCAAGCGAAAATATTCAGGGGGTCACACTATACATGAAGTTGGCTTATACACCAGTATATATGGTAATTTGTTGTCTTTTTAAACAGGAACTTGTCCACCCCCACAAAGGTCTCTGTATACAACGCTATACACTTATCCATCCTTATGTATGGTGCTGACTCCTGGACTCCATACAGAGCTCACATACGTCTTGAAACCTTCCATATCCACAGTCTTCAACGCATCCTTGGAGTGCCATGGCGAGATTGGATACCACATGTCAGCATTTTCCAGCATATCAGTAGCAGGAAGCATTGAGGTTCTTATCCAACAACAGCTCAGGTTGATCGGTCAGGTTTATCAGGATGCTCGAAGACTGTCTCCCAAATAGGATCCCATATGGGGAATTTTCAGAAGGTCAGCACTATGTTTCAAAGACCACCTGAAAGTAATGCTAAAACAGTTCAGTATCGATCATGTGGAACTAGAAATTACAGCAACCGACCGCAATAGTTGGAAGATACTATGCTGTCGGGCCGGTGAAAGATTTGAAATTAGACAGACTCAAGAGCAGGAATTTTGCTGGCAACAACGTCATGATGGCTTGGTGCAGGAGTCAGAACCATCAGGTGTTGGCATTCAGTGTCCAACACCTGGACGCCAATGTATGTCTCAGTTGGGTCTTCACAGCCATCAAAGTCAACATAATGTCATCAACCAGTGATTTCTTCAATTTCTTTAACTGAAATAGAATAGCTTCAATTTCTGCACACAAATCAATAATGATACAATAGCTTTTTGTTCATTATAAAAATATGGACATCTTGTAAACAAAATATATTGAGGCTTGTAGCATTCTTTTACACAGATACAATACTACAGTGTAGTAATTGTGTGTATGCGTTTATTCATTCACTGTCTGCCTAACAGATCCTTATTTTTACTAGAGTAATCATCCCATGTTCTTTAAATAGACAATTTGCTTTTGTTGTGACATTGATGTATGCCTAATTTCTTACAATTAATCTCAAGTTCCCAAGATTCTCCCTTTGTCTGAAAACCAGATATCCCTAATGCTGACAAGTGGCCCAAGATCTAGAATTTGACCATTCCTATACTTCAACATAGAATTAGTTAATCAGGATAAAATGAAAGCATCTTTATTTCGACTGATTGACTTACATTATGAGAAACCATGACTCATGTCAATCTCCAGGCTAGGTGGGCCAGAGGGAGGAATTAGGTGAATTTTAACATTTAGCACTCTGCATCATTTATAAATATTACTTGCCCTTTTACTGTATATGGAATTGCCTGAAAATATTGTCTTTTATATATTAATTCTATATATTTGAAATTGCAGTAGTCTGGCACACAATTTCAGTTAATATTGTTTTAGGTGTTGCCATAGAAGGATATGATTACACAATCATTAAAATTGGCAGGACTAACATTTTGCTTGGTGAAAATAGTCACCTACAGAATGCTAAAGGTTAATTATACTAGATTTACTTGATTCTGGCAACTTAAACAAGCACTTGTTGGTTCTGTTTTTACCATTCACTCTTGGATGCTAATAAGAATTAAGAATCTCTTTTTGATGTAACCCTTCATGTTCATCTTCAGGTTACAAAACTTCTACAAGGGCATTATCTTAAGCTGATGATAGTGCTGAAGTGTGGTGTCAATTTGACATGACCCCGGGGATCCCATTTATCAGAGGTCTTCTGACCAAATGTAGGATGTGCTTGTGATGTAATGCTGAAAATACCTGGGAAGCGTTTTAACAGCTAACAGAAAGTGTGACCTTGAAATCCAAAGGTACATTGGTATAGTGAAAGATGCTTTCCAAAAGCTAAGTATTAACCTTTACCACACTAGAGGTGACAATAGTCGCCGTAGAATTATCTCCATTTGCTGCTCTAAGCACATTCTATTGCCCGAGACGGTTGTTATAAATAAACACTTGTCAACTGTTATTTCCGGTATTTTAAGGTGTAACACCGATTAAACCCACGTTAATTTTTTGTAAACAAAAATGGCAGCATCAATATCCAACAAAGCCTTTTTCCAGGAGTTTTTCTTTGATTAACACGTCGATGATGATTTTGAAGGCCTTACTCGAGTGGATATTGACGGTGAAGTGGTCAGAGATGATAATCACGTTAGTGACATGGAGGAAAGCAACGATGACCACTAGCAGTTACTATCATCCATGCCAGAGTAGTTTTATGGAAGCTACTAGTGACCCTCAATACATCTGATGGCATTTCTCAAGGTGAATTATTTTGTCTATTTATAAACAACGAAATAATAGCTTTATTCATCAATAAGACAAATAAATATGAGTTAGGTGAAAGAAAAGAAAGAACAAACAAATGCTGGTGTCTTCTCGTATGTAAATATAAGTAAACATGTCACTTTTTTGACGAAATGAAAGCTTTTTAGAAGATTTGGCTTCTTATTGCACCTCCAGAAGTCCACAAGGAGTAATAAAAATTAAAGTACGTTGAATTATTTATGTATTTTTAATGTATTTGTTTTTTTATTTTGCATTTCAATTTTTTTGTTTTCAACATCAAAATATGTATGCATAATGCATTGCATCAAAATATCACTCATTCTTTTATTAGCGTACAAAATTTAAAATCTATACGCACAATACAAAGAAAGTTATAACAACTTTAGAACAGAAGGTGTTCATGTTTTTGCATCCCCCAAAAAAAAAAAAAAAAAAAAAAAAAAAATGCAGTGGCAGGGGGGAAAATATTCTAGAAAGAATTTAGCATGGTAAAGGTTAAACTCATATATGGCCGTGAATGCTGGACAATCTTCTCACACATGAAGAAGAGATCTGAGGCAACAGATATGTAATTCTACAGGGTGGTCCGAAAGTCTTGGCACTCCCCCCACACCAAAAAAAAAAAAAAAAAAAAAAAAAAAAAAAGTAGTGGCCGGGGGGAACAATTCTAGAAAGAAATTAGTGTGGTAAAGGTTAAGAAACAGGATAATTTTGATAGAAAAAAAAAGAAAAAAAGAAAAAGAAAAAGTACTGCACTCTTATGTAATTTCAATCTTCCTATATGGCAATGAATGCTAAACAATCTCCTCACAGATGAAGTGACTTGAAGCAATAGAAATGTGGTTTTATGTCAGTTATTGTTACGTTGCTGTGTTTTCTAGTCATTTGCACCTATCCAAGTCAATGCCCCCCCCCCCCCCAATGAAGGATTATACTCGTATTGCTCCCACATTAATCTTCTTCTGAAAGAGAATTCTATGATGGTGTCTAAGCACAGGAGCTTCAATTTGCAAATTTTAATCAACATTACTTCCTTCAAACTCATTTCCCCATCTATTGTCTCTGTCCTTGTCTAACCAATTACTCACCCAACAACCATGGGATAACAAGCAGAGACGGGAAAGAGGCGGAAGGAAACAAAAACAACACAGCCTCAGAAATCACAGTACAGTAAGCAACTTGAAGAACAAATTGTCCAAGGGACGGACTTCACAAGATACCGAGTCTCACCAATTGTCCACTGCTGCTTTTATCGACAGGAGACAGTTGACAGAAACACAGATATAGACAAGTTGCAGAGAGACCCTTATATGGACATGCCAAGTTGTTCTGCTGCACATGGAGAAAATCCAGATGTAACCGGTGTTGATAGACATGTCCACATGCAATTCGGGGCCTCTTTTGGATCTGTACTGACATGTATTTGCCAGTCATCATTTGGTTGACAAGCTTTCCATGGTAGTAGTGTCACTAATATACACGTTTATTTGAGTTTTCTTATCTTCATTGCTTTTATCATAATATTTGGGTCACTTTCTATTTGTATTTTTGTGATTATTACACAGGACCAGTTTCCTTGTCTTTAGTATAAAATACTAGCTGATGTACCCACTGGTCTTCCTCTTGTGGGTACTGCTGAAACATTGTGATAAAAACATCCAAGAGAGGGATAATGGGCTGAAGTTACCAATATTAACATGTAATTTCTGTTTGAATTTCTGGGATGAGTAGTTATCATTTACATGTGAACTATGTTATCTCAATGCTTCAGTTATTGTACTCTCCTGCCTTCATCAAATGCTAGTAACCATCAAGAAACTGTGAATCGAACCATTTATTTAATTTACAATGGTAGAGTGTTCTTGCTGTGAATTTGTTGACATACTAATTGGGAGTTCAATCCCTGGGCTGGGCAAGTACAGCAAGCAACTTGAACAAATTGTCCAACGGACGGACTTCACAAGATACCGAGTCTCATCAACTACCCTCTGCTGGTTTCCTTGTTGCTTTTATTGACAGGAGACAGTTGACAGAAACACAGATCTAGACAAGTTGCAGAGAGACCCTTATATGGACATGCCAAGTTGTTCTGCTGCACATGGAGAAAACCCAGATGTAACTGGTGTTGATAGACATGTACTTGGACTCAGTGGAAACAGGGTGGGCAATAACTGAGCAGTACTAAATGAGAACTAATCGGGATATCCCTAGACAAGTGTAGGTGTATGTGAACAAAGATGAGAACTATAATCCACATGAAAATGATGGAAATTGTATCATTTTTCAGAGAGACCATGGAATGAAATGTGGGTTTATAAGTTTACATCTTCAAAGCCATTGTGCTCTTCTCATCTCAGTTGGTGAGATCAAAAAGTTTGATACAAAAGTGACACGAGTTCAAATCCCAAAGAAAGCTTTTCTTTTATTTCCAATATTTATATTAATGTCAAGGTTTTGCAGATGAATTCACTTGTCTATGAAAGTTATATTGCCTACACTCAACATTTGGGTTATAAATTAGTGTTATTTCTAAACCCATGCATAGTAGCATACAATATGATCCATTTTGTTAGTCCCTAGCATCTGTTATAAACTAACTAGCACTTAGTGCTATTTCCAAACCTGTATAGACATATAGTACCATACAATACCATCTGTTTTGTTAGGTTATAATACAGATGCAAGAGACTAACTTGTGCTTAGTGCTATTTCCAAACTAGTGTAGACATATAGTAGCATACAATATGATCTGATTTGTTAGTCCCTAACATCTATGTTATAAACTAACTAGTGTTTACTGTTACTTCCAAACTAATATATATATATATATATATATATATATATATATATATATATATATATATATATAATATCTCATAAAATTTCTTTAGATATAGTTAAAAAACCTTTTTAAACAACATAATACTATCGTTATATTTACGTTAAAAAATTCAAACACAGTTGCATTCCACATCACGTGACGTCTGCGTCTAACGAAGAACGCTGAAAAGTGTAAACAAACTGCCAAATACAGTAATACAGTAGTAATTCAATTCATTTCTGAGGAAGGACAGAGGTGGTCTGAAATATTTTATATATATATATATATATATATATATATATATATATATATGGATAAACTTATTTATAAATTTAGTAATATAAATGTATATATGTATGTACAAAGGACATTTAATGTTCAATATTATATTCTAACTTATTAATTTCATTTGACTTTAGGTTTTCACTTGGATTCTTTTCAGTGTTTGAATTGCTTTGAGAGAGGTGTTATGGTCAGAGTACGTGTTATTTAATTACAATTTTAAAAGATGTTTAGGTTAGAATCTGTTTTATTTAATTTCAATTGTAAAACATTTTAAAAAATTCTACTTTCAAATTTAATCGGCTATATTTCTTTATAAATCAAGTAAATGTAATAGAATTACTTACATTATTTAAAATTATTTATTCCCATCAAATATGAGTATGCATAATTATCAGGTTTTTTTTTTTTTTTTTTTCCTTTTTTAAATATTATTTAAAGATTATTTAAATAAAATATTTGGCAATGACGACATAAAATAGATTACTAAATTTATAAATAAAAGTTTACTAAATTAGTGAAATAATTTAACCACCTTTGCCGTCATTGTCATAAAGTTTACATAAAATAAAATAATATTTACTTATACTCGATAAGAATAAATAATTTTAAATACTGTAAGTAATCCTAATACATTTACTTGGTTTTAAAAAGAAGTATAGTATATTAAATATTAAAAATAATTTTTTTTAGAATGGTGGATAAAACATATTCTAGCCTAAACAGTCCCTCAAAATCTTTAAATATACAAATAGAAAAAATACCATAAGAATTTTTGCCGTTAGAAAAAAACCCAGATGACATGAATTTAGCGGATGTCAGAATTTGTTAAAAGATACATCCCTACCCATCCCTAAACATAACCCCGCTTTCAAATGTAACTATTAACTGATACAACGAAAATTAAAAATTGAATCCTCTACCACCCCTTGTCTAGATGAATGGATTTATCGGTAACCTTGGAAACCCTCAAATTAAGAATCTTTCCTGTGCCGTTAACAACCGTAAATTTTAAAAAGTAAGTTACTCCAAAATTCGCTTGATGAGGAAATGGAACTAATGTCTTTGGTTTAATAACAAAATTAAATTCAAGGGCTTTAGCTTCCATTTCTGAAACATGGTTATCACTGTGTAGCGGTAAAACCATATTTTAAATCTATTAATATATATATATATATATATAGAGAGAGAGAGAGACAGAGAGAGTGTACTTCCATTGATGCCCTTTGTAGTCAACATGGTCTAATCTAATGATGGTTTTTCTTGCCAAGAGAGTGCATATTTTTCTTTAATAAGATTTCTCAAATGTTCAGGCCAACAGACTAAATAAATATACTGTTTAATAAATGAACATAGAGTCTACTCAAATATGGGTTTCCACTAAAAATAATGTAGAAGTAATCAAATAGTAGCGCACAATACAACAACGTGTGTGTTGGGGTGAAGTTTATCAGTAAATTTGCTTTATAACGCCCACGCTAAATATCTATTAAAATTTTCCCAAATCGTCATAATTCCATGTAAATGTATATGCTGAACTCAAATTAACAATTAAATTATGAAGAAACCTACCATTTTGGAGTTATCAACAAGAAAAAACCCCCCAAAAAACCAAAAAAAAAAACAAAAAAAACCCCGGACTTCTTGTTGGTCATTCGTCCACCATTACTGCCATAATGTACAGTAATTTACTGCGGGATACATATATTGGCAAAAGCAGAAATTTTGGCCTATTTACTTCTTTTACAGACTTTCAGTACAAAAAAAAAAAAAATCACTACGCATTATTGTAAAGCAATTTTTTTTTTTTTGATAAGCGTAGTTTTATTTATAACAGAAAACTTTAAACAAAAACAAATTCAGGTAATACAATAAAACCTTTTTTTCTGTGTAGAATAGCAATGACAAATTAAAAGAACAAATTTAATAATACAATAAAGCATTTTTTATATTTTAAAATTGGTAAAGTAGAAACGAAATAAGGGTTGATTGTATTATTTCATTTTTTTTTTTTTTTTAATTTGTCCCCTTTTTCTACACAGAAAGAAGCCAAACACAAGCTCTAACCCTAACACCTAACCTTAACCAATAAACATACAAAATAAAATTACAAAATAAAATTACAAAATAAAAAAAATGCTAGAAACGAAATAAGTGTTTATTATTTAATGTTTTTTTTTCCAATTTGTCAATTAAAAAAAAAAAAAAAAAAAGCTTTATTGTATTATTTAATTTCTTCTTTTAATTTGTCATTGCTTTAAGGTAATGCATAGTGATTTTTTGCACCGAAAGTCTGTAAAAGAAGTAAATAGGTCAAAATTTCTGCTTTCTGTGCAGACTGTCCTACTGAAACCAAAATGCTGACATTTATAAAAAAAATTGCAACCAGTGTCTTTATAGCAATTTATTTCCAGTAAATGACAATATCCTATTTTTCCAAAAACAGGCCAGCACAGCCAGGAAACAATGCTATAAAAATGCAGTAGTGTTAATGATAATACTTAGAATAACAGAAAAGTTTGTTTCACAATTTCAGACAAGAATGTTATAATCAAAATAAAGATGAGGATAATAATAAAAAATAAATCCACTAAATATTAAAAAAAAAAAATAAAAAAAAAAAAAAAATTAAAAAAAAATATTTTTTTTCCTTCTTTGCAATAGACCAAAAATAGCTTTTGACAATTTCTTTTCTTGACAAGATCAAAGGAAGGAATGTTTTTTGCAGCATCAAAGTTGAAATTGTGAAGGAAATCTTTTTCGGTTTGAAACATTCAATGACAATACTTACTTTCAGAAATGTGCTCGAATCAGTATAGATTTCCTCCTGTTCAAATTCATCAACATCATCACTGCTCTGAAAAGAAAGAAAATAAAATGGAGTCTTTTTTGGCATCCTTCAAATTATACGAGTCATCAATTAGTGCTTGGAAAAGTCAGAGAGGATTTATTAATTTTCACTTAAACTTGTTAATAACTAATGTATTATAAGTTGATATTTATTTATTGTATAATAGAATAAATTTTGTGATATATCCAACAGAGTGGCCTGATCATAGAAGGTCATAGTGGTATGATCAAAAAACATGTCAATGTTACACATGGTCAAATGAGGGTAGAGTACATCATCTGGCCACATTATTTTACAGAATATATGAAAAAGAAGAAAAGCGCTATGATAGTTAAGGAAAAATGATATTGTTGATGAACCTCAATTATTAAAAAACAATGAAGATTTTTTTAAAAATCAATTTAGTCCTAATAAGGGAATAAAGCCACTAAAATGCAAGGGGTTACTACTGAGGGTTACAGAATATGAGAAAAAAAAAAAAACACTATTAAGGAGAGAGAACAATAAAAAAAACAGGAATTAAGAAAACCGAAGATATTGATTGACATTGCATTTAAATATTTGAAGTTCAAAGTTGACTGGAAAGTAAGAAATCAGAAGAGTTCCACATGTGAGAAACTGTAAGCATAGAACTTGTGGTTACATCTAGCCATTTCAACTATAAAATGAGGAGACCTAACTGCCAATCAAGTACTGTGCTTAAATTCCTAAAACACAGAGGAAAGTTCATCAGAACAATTACTGTGAAAATTGTTATAGAAATAGCACAAGAAAGCTATGATAAGGTGATGAGAAAAGGCCTGAAGCCAAGATGGTAGGTCAGGACCAATAACATTGCAGATTAAAGGTGGAATACAACAGTCCTATGCAGTCAAATCAGACAAATAGGTTCCTGTTTGACTGCCTTCTTGCTCTCTCTCTCTCCAAATAATATTTTGAACAGGGCTTGAGATTAATATTATCAGGGTTATAAAATATTAATTTCAGATAAGTGATTAGGGTTTTTTTATTTATTTTTAGGACAATACAAAAATTTGAATTAAAATTCTTACTTTTAATAAAGAGAGCATGTGTGGAAACATTCTAAAAAGAAATAAAACTTAAAAATGCTTCTTCTTATTCTGTTAAGTAAAAGGGAAGCAGGAAGACTGAAATAGAAACACATTTGTTTTTATCTTCAAAGAAGGAAAATTATATTTTTCTGTCAATTTTCAGTTAATGTTATTTGTGAATGATTCCAAAACAGATCTATTTTTGATGTAAAAACCAAAACAATAATAGAAAGAAAAAAAAACAAAAAAAACCCAAAAAAACAAAAAGAAAAAAAAAAGAAAAAAAAAAACAAAAGAAAAAAAAAAAACAAAAGAAAAAAAAAAAAAAAAAGAAAAAAAAAAAACAAAAGAAAAAAAAAAAACAAAAGAAAAAAAAAAAACAAAAGAAAAAAAAAAAACAAAAGAAAAAAAAAAACAAAAGAAAAAAAAAAACAAAAGAAAAAAAAAACAAAAGAAAAAAAAAAACAAAAGAAAAAAAAAAACAAAAGAAAAAAAAAACAAAAGAAAAAAAAAAACAAAAGAAAAAAAAAAACAAAAGAAAAAAAAAAACAAAAGAAAAAAAAAACAAAAGAAAAAAAAAAACAAAAGAAAAAAACAACAAAAGAAAAAAAACAACAAAAGAAAAAAAACAACAAAAGAAAAAAAAAAACAACAAAAGAAAAAAAAAAAAACAAAAGAAAAAAAAAAACAAGAAAAAAGGAGTGTCAAAAGGATGGTTTTTCCATTGATAGAAAGACAAAAGATACAATACTGCTATTATTTTAACTATCTTCATTGCTTGGCAATATTTATTGTTTGAAAAAGTAATGATTAAACTTAAATAAATGAAAGTGAATGTTCCATTGGGTTTAGAGTGGAAAAATAAATTATGAAACTGGCTGCTGAAAAGTTGAAACAACACAAAGACGACACAACACTTAACTCAGCAACTGTTCTATTCAAACTCCAACTTTATCCATTTGCTCCCAGCATTCCCTAGCAGGACTGAAAGTTCTAACAAACATTATTTTCTTTGTTCTTGAGAAATGACAACAAAAATAATAATCAGTATTTATCATACTGTTTATTGGAATGGTTAGTAAAACATTGGTTAATTGCCAAACAATTCGAACTTTATAAAATGGTAAATAATAATGATTACCTTATACTTGGTTCACATATTTTAATTTTGTAAATGTTTATAAATTTATGAATAAAAAATTGTTTTCATATTTATTTCTTTATAAATTGGTAAATGATAAACATTGCATTGGTTTTAAGACAATTGTATTAGTTTTTAGATGCTGTAAATATAAAATTATTCGTGTTAAACACTAATATTTTTGTTGTCAATTCTCAAGAACAAAAGAAAATGTATAAATTCAATTTCATATGTTTAAGTTTTATTACAAATCTAATCACTATTGTTTAAAACAAAAAACATTGCCGAAGAGTGAAGGTAGTAAAATAAATGGAAGCGTCATGGGAAAACCCGTCCTTTTGACACCCCCCCTTTTTTTTTTCTTTCTTTTCTGGGCATGAATGTCCAAGTTTGCTGAATAAATTATAGATTATAATGGTGGGCAAACATTTTTTTTTCAGAGGGCCACATGTGTTGTTTGTCAGATTCATGGTGGGCTAGAAACACACTTTTTAGCCTTGACAATTAACACTAACCAGTAATGGATATAATGAAAACAAAGACTCCTGTGTCATATGATAAAACGAATACACTGACCCTTGAAATGACTTAGTAACCCAATTTTCTTTACAAATTTAGTCATTTTTTTCATGAAGATTCAATGAAATGAATAAATTGTGGGAGGTTTGTCATTTATTTCCATTGGACATTAACTAAATTTGAAAAAAAAAAAAAAAAAAAAAACTGATCATTTTGGGAAAAAAAGAAAACAAAAACAAAAACTTTATTCGATTTTCATCTAATAATGCACAAAAAAAAAAAGTTTTTTTTCTTCGAAATGCTATCATGGGCCACACCCAAACCTGTTGGATGCAGTCTGTGGGCTGTAGTTTGCCTACCACACTGTTATAGATATTAAACATACAATATATAGGTATTAAAATAACAAGACTGTACTTCTGTAAGTCAAATGACAGTATGCATACACAAAGCAGATGATTTATATTGACTAATAGGTGAGTACAAATGACCCCTGTAAGTTTCAGCATGTTCACAGATTCACTGTTAGATATTGCTTGAAGAAGACATATCTTCTGAATTACATGATGCAGTTACAAATTTCTTCCTACAGACATTGGAGGTAGTAGTGGGAGTTGCAATGAAATAAAAATTGAGAGAGCAAGCAAAGAGAGAGCAAGCAAAGAGAGAGCAAGCAAAGAGAGAGCAAGCAAAGAGAGAGCAAGCAAAGAGAGAGCAAGCAAAGAGAGAGCAAGCAAAGAGAGAGCAAGCAAAGAGAGAGCAAGCAAAGAGAGAGCAAGCAAAGAGAGAGCAAGCAAAGAGAGAGCAAGCAAAGAGAGAGCAAGCAAAGAGAGAGCAAGCAAAGAGAGAGCAAGCAAAGAGAGAGCAAGCAAAGAGAGAGCAAGCAAAGAGAGAGCAAGCAAAGAGAGAGCAAGCAAAGAGAGAGCAAGCAAAGAGAGAGCAAGCAAAGAGAGAGCAAGCAAAGAGAGAGCAAGCAAAGAGAGAGCAAGCAAAGAGAGAGCAAGCAAAGAGAGAGCAAGCAAAGAGAGAGCAAGCAAAGAGAGAGCAAGCAAAGAGAGAGCAAAGAGAAGAGAGAGCAAAGAGAAGAGAGAGCAAAGAGAAGAGAGAGCAAAGAGAAGAGAGAGCAAAGAGAAGAGAGAGCAAAGAGAAGAGAGAGCAAGAGAGCAAGCAAAGAGAAGAGAAAGCCAGCAAAGAAATTCTTGTTGTAGATTATATTAAAATACTTTCATTCTCTCACTGCTATTTAAAGACTGGATTTTTTTTATCTTGGTTCATTTAAATTTTATGGCTTATCAACCCTTGGTTGGTTATTTAAAGCTGAAACATTTTTGGGGGATTGTAAGAATTGTTCTTTATTGTTGCAAGGGAATATTGCATTAACAATTTTCTTGAAAATAACAATGATTTTTCCAAATCCAAGTCCTACTATTTAACCCATAGCTGGGGAAGGAGATGGTTTCATACTTTTCATGTATTTGCGTGTAAGTGAATATAACAAAGCTGACTGAAATTCAAACTCGGCTCCCAGGTTTTTCATTCTAAACTGCTTTTTGATCTTGAAACCTTACCTTGTTTCCAAGTGCCTGCATATCCATGGCACTTTTCTCCAAGACAGATTTGTGCACAGGATTCTTAATGCTGGGACTGTCACCGCGACTGAAAAAAAATAAAAAAAATATGGTCGGGGAATAAATAAATTAATAAATAAATATATTTGTCCCTCCTTATCCTTGCCCCATGGGTGGAGCTCAGAATATGCCAGTTGCATTTTCTGCAGAGGACTGAGACTGCCGCCTCCCAAAAACATCCATTATTTATTTTTTATTTTATTTTAAATCATCTCACCCAAAACTAAGCAATAAAGCCACTACAATGTAATGGGTTACCGAGTGTTAGAGAATATGAGAAAAAAAAAAAAAATTTATTAAGGTGGGAGAACAATAAAAGAAAAGAAATTAGACAGAAGATAAGTTTTGAAGATCAAAGTTGAATGGGAAGCAAGAAAAGAAACTGTTAGCATAGAATTTACAGTTCCATCTAGCCATTTTAACTGTAAAATGATGAGACCTTGCCGCCAATCTAGTACCATGTTTAAATTCATAAAGTCAAGGTAGAATAGAGGAAAGTTCATGAGAACAATTACCATGAAAGTGTTTATTAAAAAGGCACATAGAATCTACATTACGGCAGTGCGAAAGTGACAAGCTGAGATGCCAGGTCAAGACCAGTAACATTGCAGATTCTTCATTGTATTTTATCAAAAATCTAAATATATAAAGGAGCAATAGGCCAGATGTGGCAGCAATATTCAAAGCATGGATGAATGGTAGACTTATAGATATGTAAGATAGATTCTGGCAAGAAAAATTGTCTAGCACGACACAGTGAACCAACTTTTCAAGCAGCAAACCTAACAATTGATTGAAAATAACCTTTTCATTTCATGCCAGCAGAAAACATTAGTCTGGGAAGTATCTGAGTGGATACTTGCAAACTCTGGTATAAACTGTACTTATTTGACTCAGTTAACCCAGACCTGTGATTTATTCCCACCCTAAAGTCAACATTCAATAACCCAATAAGGCTTAATAGGTTAAATTAACCAACCTATGTAAACTAATGAATAATAATATATATATATATATATATATATATATATATATGTGTGTCATCCACAGACAGACTGTTTTGCTGTTTCACAGCTCATCAGTATGGCTAGACGTCCGGTTGCCTCTAGCTAGGATCGAAACCCGACTGAATTGGCGTCAGTCGGAACTTCTACCACTAAGGCGTCGGCGCACGGCAGGGATGAAGGTGAATTTTAGCGTGTTTATTTTTAGATAAACACACAGTGACTGACAGTGACTCAATTCTGTGTTTTTATATATATATATATATATATATATATATATTTATTTATTTATTTTCTATGTGCATATATTGCACACCAGAATGCTTCCTCAGTGAGGTCATAAAAAGTTTTGGGCCTCCATGACATCAGACTTTCCCTCCCAAAAATTGCAAGTGTAAGCGATTAATAGGCCTTAATTGGATTTAGGAGAATCACCAAGACCCCCAACCTATTTCCTACCCCACACCAGTGTGGAGTAAGTGCCCATATAAGCAAATGCATGAGGCCAAGAAGACAGTTTGCTTTGGAGTTTGTCACACAAATTGTTCCAGAGTCCATATTGAAGACTGACCAGCTTGCTGAGACTGTCCACGTGATTCCTGCCAAGTACAAGAACACCCAAATTTGAAGAAAATTTGTGCTAAGACCAAGAAGTAATCTTCACCCGTGTACCAACAAAGTAAATCCAAAAAGAACCTCAAAGTTAACACCGAAACAGAACAAGTTAACATTGAAAAACAGAACTCGGATAACGCCAAAAAGCAGAATTACACTAACGCCAAAACAGAACGAACTTTATATTGAAAATAGAATTTCATAATCCAGCTGTGAGAACTTGCCCAAGTGTCACATTCATTTAAGGCGGGTTGGGGCAATAATTGTTATAAACCAAAGAACCGATATAAAAGGCGAACTTTGGTACTTATTAACTATGCATCATATTTTGTTTTATTTTTAATTTTTATTGATGTAAACCTTCACCATCGCGTATTGACTTGGACAGCAATCAGACCTGACCATCCTATGATTAAAAATTCATGTGGGATAAGACAGAGGTTGGGACTGAACAGGTTACTTCAGTAGCTTACTGCAGAATCATACATCCTAGACGAGCCCAAGGGCTTGGGTGTTACATATTCGGATCTCACCAAAGACCTTAGGACCCAGAAGTTGGTATGTTATTGGACCTGTGACCGAAGGTACCACATTATTGGTGACCAACATCAAGTGTCAGCCCCCAGAAGGTGTCACACATGCCAACAGTACTGTCGGCGTGGGGTATTTTATATATATTATTTAGACAGCATATCTTCATTCAAGCATGTTTGGTTGAATAATCTGGACATATACATATACATATTTTAATCCTCTCAAATTCATGGATCAAGTTCTTAATGTTGTTATTAATCTAATTAAGGAAGAAGCTATAGTTATTTTCATTTCTTTTAATTTTCCCCAAATACTTTTAATCCTCAGGGGTAAATTGCTAAGACAAAAAATTAATGTAATTGAGAGTTGTGAATTTTTTTGTAAATGTGCAAGAAACACTCACTTATCATTATGAACAAGTATAAACATGCTCCTTTACAGTCAATTTAAAAACTAACTTAATAATAATATACATGTAAGGGAGGTAACTTCATTTATATTTTTTTAAATTTTATTATTAATGTTTTAAATACTCACAATTAATCTTATTTAGTATTTGTTGTATTTATAGAGGGCTTCAAGAATTTGACGGTTTTATTTTTTATTTTCATGGTGACAATATTTGTCTAAAATGCAAATGTGGACACGAATGTTCTTTTAAAAGTTGAGCCTTTGAACATGAATCTAGCATGTGTAATGTAAGCCTCCTTGATAATGTAGTTGTGAAACCAACATGTCGGAGATACAATATCCCAAAGGACATTTAAATTGATACAATGTTGATCTTTTGCAAAACATTAGTTGACAGAGAAGAGTTATTGCGGATAATTAAGTTGGTTGTATTAAATTTAGTATAGTATATAATTAGTTTTATTTTTTTTACTGGGATCAGTGGGGACATATTGGTACTTATGATTTTTTTTAGAATTTTTTCATCTTGTTTGTAGTTAGAGTGTATTTGGTTGATAGTAGGTTGATATATTTAGGGTTAGTTGC
>OZ038514.1:5658599-5663599 GCA_964036315.1 Acanthosepion esculentum
TGAGCGCCTCACATGAAAGACTTGAACAAATAAGACTGCAATAATGTAGGAGCAAATGAGCTGGTTGAATAAATGGCTCATTTTGTTTGGTAACTAATTTTCTCTAAAATGGTGATAAATATTTTATTTGTATCGATTACTGAAAAGACTAAGGGAAGTAATCACTCATAAACTAACATTAAAAACTCAAGTTGATTTACCTCCCTTGCCACTACAGAGAGGACAGGAAGTGTGTGTGTGTGTATATATATAGATACTGGATTTTAAAATTAAATACATATAAACTAGGGTTAAATAAAGACTTGGGTATTTTAAATCTTTATAAATATTTCAATAGTTAAACAAAAAACTTTTGTTAGATATAGTTAAAAAAATTTTTAAACAACATCTAAAATATTACTACTATTAGATTTATGTTAGAAATATTCAAACACAGTTGCATTCCATATCGCGTGACGTCCGCTACTTAATGTAAACAAACTTCTGAAAACAGCCATTTCTGAAGAAAGATCGGGGCTGATCTGAAATATCAAATATATATATATATATTCAATTTTTTTTAATTTGCAACTTTTCAGTTCTTTTTTCTATTATATACATATTAAGAAAGTATATGTGGCTTTTCATTATGCTATATATATATATATACATAAATAAACTAAGAAATATGATAATTATTGTGTGTGTGTGTGTGTGTGTGTGTGTGTGTGTGAGAGAAATGATTAAGAAAATATTGCTGTATGGGAGTTAAAAAAAAAAAAAAAAAAAAAAAAAAAACTTATATCCAAAAAGTATTGGTAATGAGGTTGTCAAAGTTAAATTAAAAAATTCTGTGATTTATTTATTTTTAAAATACTAAATAGCAGTGAATGCTGGACAATCTCCTCACAGATGAAGAGACTTGAAGAAACAAAAGTGTGGTTCTACAGAAGGATGCTGAGAACATGGACCGAACATGTGTGTAAATGACAAAGTTTTAGAGAAAACAGAAACAAAATGGACACTTATAATTAACGTCAGAAAGAGATAGAAATTTCAACCGAGGAAAGCAGGTTTAGAAAATTTGACATTCACAGGACACAATGAAGGCAAGATGGACAGAGGCAAACAACACATAACCAATCTAATGAGCTTGTGTAATGGGTTGACAAAAAAAGAGAAAATTTACTAAGATCTACAAAGGACAGGAAATTGTAGAAAGTCATGATAACCCACGCCCTGTGGGGACATGACACATAGAAGACGACGTATAAGACATTTAAGTTGTCCTAATAATGTCAATCATATGTACAGGATGCTTTATGATTCAAGTTTGGAGCAAGTTTATTTATAGCAATCTGTATACATTTGGGAGAGGAGGTGGCATTTGTAGTTATTGCAGACCTAATTCAATGACAAGCTAAGAGCATTTCAAACCAAGACCGTACTTTCATGCAAACAGGTACTAGCTGGCCAATAGAAATTATGTATAAATGTAAACTTACGCATTATCATGTGACTTTTTGGGAGGAGAAACATCAGAATGGAGGATGTTTTTCAGTTCCTCTGGTCCTGAGGCTCCCAGCTAAAACAAAAAACAAAGAGAAATGATTTTATTCAAATCTGAAATTGAAATTCTTATATACATTAACATCTACATGGGTTATAGAATGTCAGTGGGACTTACCAAAGTTGATTGTGCTCCAAAGTGGTATCTGAAATTTTATTTAAAAAGAGTAAAAGTTTCCTATCACTTTAACATCAACTGTTCTAGACAAGGTTAGCAGGGGAGGATATTTAACTACCAGAAATAAAGCAAAATCATGTTCTTAACTCCTTAGAGTTACCAAGGCACCACATGTACTGCATCTGTACAAACAGTGAGTGTGTCTAAGGCAAGATCATTTAGCAAAGACAATCCTACTTGAAGCTTGTTTTGAATTCATTGCCATTTTCCTAATGTGGTTGGACTACCAAGGCTAAAGAGTCTAGTCTGCCCTATTATTAGAGGGGAGTCATAAATAATTTTTGTTTACCATCTTTATTCTTATACTGTTCCTAAAGCAGAAATTACTTAGGACTCAAAAGACTATCATCAGTATTAACAATTATATATCTGGTCACAAAGTGAGGGGGCAATTTTGTATTATGATAAAGTTATCAACTGGTTCCCCATTTCTTGGCCAGTGTAGATTTTATGCATTTTAGTTTAGAGTTGAAAATACCTTTTGTAACTATGTGGTTAACAAGAATATATGTGGACATAAAGTGAGGGACCACTTGACTAGCGTTTGGTTTTCAAAGCTTTCTCAACGTGTTAACCCTGAAGATGTGCAGTAGAAAAACCTGAAAACTCACAGCCAATCTAGAAGGACAACTCTGGATTCGAAACTGGAGATGATAATGGAGAAATCATGGCAATTTTTACATACTAAAGAAAAGGAAGCTGTGCAGAGCCGTGATCACCCTGAAGTGATATGGTGTGTTAAGGAGTATTTACCTTCTTTAACTTTGCCAATAAAATAAAGAATTTCATCCTGTGTCTTAAACTTGCCAACATTGAGCAGAAACGACATCAAAGGGATAAAAATGTCTTCTTAGTCATCGAAACAATGATGTTTGCTTAAAAGGAGATATGATGTAACAGGCTACAAATTGATGAAAGACTCATATTGGAAATTCCAACAACTTTTAACAGGAATAACTGAAGTGAATCTGCTTAGAGAGTGGAACGAGGAGGCCTTGGTAGTCGAGGTGGGGTAGAGTCCATCTCAATTTCATTCAAATCCTATATATATATATATATATATATATATATATGTATATATATATGTATATATATATATATATGTATATATATATATATATGTATATATATATATATGTATATATATATATATATATGTATATATATATATATATGTATATATATATATATATATATATGTATATATATATATATGTATATATATATATATATATATATATATATATATATATATATATATATATATATATATATATATATATATATATATATATATATATATATATATATATATATATATTATATATATATATATATACACACACACACGTTTCCATGTGCACATGTATATTTCAATTCAATGACAACCCTAAAAATATTTCTACAATATTTAAAAATATAAAATTAAAATAAATTTAATGATTAGAAAATAATTTATGAAAAGTTCAAAATCTTACATTTGTCTGATTTTTGGGTGGTTTAAAAATTATTTTTTTCGTCTCCAACTTCGTGATTTTAATTGATCAGCCTAAGGTAGAGGATGTCCAGACTGAGAGAGAAGGGAATATATTATTCCAATGTTTTATTTCAAACTTAGTCAAACTGTGTATGTTTGTGTGTATACATTAAATGGTAAAAGCACATGTAAGTCTCACACGCAACAAACATATACACATACATTAAATAGGCACGTGAAATTAACATGCAGACACCGTGTTACGGACAGAGAATCATCTTTTTTATAATATAGATGTTTAAATAAAAATATTAAGTTATTCAACAAAACTTTGCTCTTAAATAATAAAAAAAAGAAGTTCAAGAGATAAATTCTAGTTGGTCTTTTATAAAATCAACTGAAGAACGTATTTAGTGAATATCAACAAAAATGATAGTGGACACCTTAAATGTCAAAAGTATATCAAGCTCTCTTCAAAAAAGATGTTAAGTGGAATAAATTGTCTTTCGTTTGCATTTCTTTATCTCTAGACAACTCATTTTTTTTTTATCTATAACCCTAATCTTTGCTAGGATGGAGGAGGTGGTTGTCCCCATTGTCTCACCTTAGTAATTTTCTTATCAATAATTTTTCCATATCTATTTTCATCCCAAAAAGAAAATGATTTGAAAGGAGAAATAATACAAATGGCCTATACATAAAGATGTGTAATTATTTCTCCAATACAGAAGTTATTAAAAGTCTAAAGTGTACAAAGATTTTATAAATATACCATAGATTTTATATATACATATTTTTATTACTTCAATACTTTTATAGTGGATATGCCTGGTTCACACTCCTTCCTGATCTTTTGAACAGGAGTAGAGGTTTGTCCCTTGATTTCTGTTTAGGATTGGGTTTCCGGTTCCTTCTAAAGTCTTTTCATCCTCTTTTGAACAGGAGTAGAGGTTTGTCCCTTGATTTCTGTTTAGGATTGGGTTTCCGGTTCCTTCTAAAGTCTTTTCATCCTCTTTTCCTCCCAGTAGCCCCCGCCTTGCATCTTAGTGGTATTATCACTTTGCTCGAGATGAATTGATTAAAAAATAAATAAAGTTCTTGTATTTGAAATAGACATCTCATTCTTAATTTTACTTCAAACAGTTTATTATGGCTATGGGTCTGCATATTTGAGAAATCATATATAAAATTATAGAGTTAAAAATTTAGTATATTTATGAAGGAAGAGGGTTCAATATTTGAATTAAACAGTGACTTGCAGTGTGGAGTTCTATATCCACAGTATGATAACGAAAAAACAGGAAATGTTTATAAATTTTACAGGTTTTCATTTTATTTCATCAGAAATGAAAATTAAATTTATAAGTTTCTTATTTGTTCCTTATCCCATCATTCTGTCAGACAAATACGTGTGTGTGTGTGGGGGGGAGGATTAATACAAATATAAAATTTATCACTTAGCTGATTAATGATATATTTAGTACCCAGACTCCAGAGTTTCATAAACAAAGCATTTTGTAATTGTTCAGTCCACTCGTCAGGAGGTTTCAGTTGCCAATTTTCTTATTGTCATTATGTTTATATTAAATTAAAAATAATTTATGCATCATTCATTGGTGCTTTTTTGTGTGTGCGTGTGTAAGAAAATCAACCAATCAATAAAAAACACCATTTTGGCCATTGTACCCTCCTGCCTTCATTAGGTGTATATCAACCCTGGTAACCTGCAGGGAATTCTAAACTGAACCCTTTTATTTAATCTACAGGGGGTAGACTTTTCTCATACCACTGATCATG
>OZ038514.1:5668599-5716099 GCA_964036315.1 Acanthosepion esculentum
TATTAACACTTTCCATGGAGCAGCAAGAGACTTACAATGTCAATATAACCCCCCCACACACACACACACACACACCAATAGGCAGATAAAATATAAATTTTTATTTTCAAATTCAAGTTCCTGATTAACAGCTATAAAACATAGGAGCTTTGATCAAAATGTCACTATTAACTCGAGATAATTTGAAAAAGATAATGTTAGAAAGGAGTTGTAGGGTGAAAAATATTTTGTCACCCACAAAAATGCCTTTGGACCTTATAGAAACTGGAAAGTTGAGCTCCTGCCCATATATGGCAGCAATACTCCATTTTAGGATTGATCTGGCTATTGTAAAAGTAGAGAATAGCACGCAGAGTCAGCTTCCAATCTAGCACTGTGCTTAAACTTTGTTGAGATACAAATCTAAGTACTAGATTGGCCATTTAACCTGATAATATCAATAGTCTACATAATTTGTTCACTTTTATTTTTTTTTTTTTTATTTCTAGTCAAATATATCTGAAACCTTTTATTTCTTCCAAAATTTGTCCTTTGTTTATCTTAATGTAAACCATAAAGATGTTGATTTGAAATCAATTTGCTGAAAATTTGGGGATCTAAAGTTTCAAAACTTGTTTTGTCATTTTTTAAATCCCAGTCACAGTTCTTTTATAGAAGGTTTTTTTTCTTCTTTTTAATCAATTCACCCCAAGGAAGGTGATAATGCCACTAAAACTCAAGGGACTATGAAGAAAACTGTGTTTTTTTTAACCCTTCACAAAAATTCTACTCGCTTAAAGAACTTTTTAGGCGCTCAGAGAAATATTTTGAGCAAGCCTTTTTTCTGTTATGAACATTTTCTCTTCCTTTAAAGTTAAAGGACTTTTTCTTCTCCCTTTCTTTCTCTCTTAATTGTGTTTATCCCTTTACTCCCCCCTTTTTTTTGTACATAAACACTTTCTTCTTTTATTGTTATGCACTGAGCAGGAGTTATGAGTCTTTCTTTATTCAGCTGCCTAAAAGAGAGTTTCCGTTCTAATCTTGCTGTTTTTATTCGATTTTTGTCGTAATTTTTTAACCTCAACCCTTTCATGCCGGGACAAATTTCCCACAGATCGCCCACAACCCGAAGGGACATGGCATTAAAAATAAATAATAAAAAAATAAGATTTTTTTATGTGCATCCATTATTTTAAAAAAATAAAATAAAATGACTTAGTTTTAAATTTAAACATTAAAAATAGCAAGTTAAATAAAATAAAATTCAATCGAATATTCGTCAAGTCAACAATCCATTATTTAACAATTTATGAAGAAATTGTTAATTTCCTTTTAATATAAAACTGAATTAAAAAAAAAACTAAAAAAAAAACGAAATTTAATTAAAAGTTTAATAGATAATTTTATATAGATTTAAAATTTTACAAACGATGCCATTTCTCACGTGCTCTAATGAAATCATTAAAAAAAAAAAAAAAAACTACCCAAAGAAACATTAATTAAATCTACTGATTGCGATTTCAGCATTGCTAATTTAATTATCTGAAAGGTCGAATTTTTAAAATAATGTTTGAAAATAGTTTAACAAGTCTATGAATAAATATAAATACTAAGTAGCAAAAGAAATCCGTTTGACGGATTTTTTTTTTCATATATGGATGTCTAGAAGTACATAAACGGGCGACGAAATTTTAGTTTCCCCAAATTTAGCTACAAAATAAAATATTAACAATCAAAACGAGAAACCACTTCTATAGGTAAGAACAATTCACTAGAATTTAAATAATACCTAAAATAAAAACGATTAAACTTGACGCTTTTTTATTGTTAAGTTTCAAAGTTTTATTATTCTAAATACAAAAACAAAAGAAACTTCGAAAATCCAGAAGTTCTTTTTTTGTAGTAACAAATTAAAAAAAAGTGTTACTACTACACATACTCGTTCGTTTTCACGGAGTCTAAATCAGTAACTTTAAAAAAATAAATAAAAATAAAATAAAATATCCCTAGAGACATGTAGAGCGGGACGAGAAAAATTGGCGCTAGTTCTTTAGTACATTGTACTTTTGTTTGCAGCGCCTAAACAAACAAAAAACAAAGATATATAATATATATTTACTTTCCGCGTATTCAAATTTGCATTGTGATATTTTTAGTTGAATATCTCGAAACTATTTTTTTTTTCAATAAAGAAAGAAAAATCAACATCTGTATAGAAACAAAAAAACTTTTTCAATTTAAATTCAGGAATCGATTTGATAAAAAAAAAATCATTGATTTTTACATCTGTAATCCTCCATCTCGTCACGTTACGATTTTTTTTTTGTTTTTACTTCATTCATTGCTTTTCAATTTTTGACTTCTTTCGTGGCCGGTAATAAAGTAACAAGGGGAAAAGTCACAATTATTAATTTATGGTGGCCCATAATAAACTCATCTATTTTCGGCGGGTACTTCACGAGTTTTATATCTTTCTTTTTCGTAAGCACTGCAGTTTACTACGAAAAAAACAAAACAAAAATCGATGACTATTTTTGGTAACAGTGCATGTTACTGTTGTAACTTCACCTTTTAAATTTAAAAATCATTTCAGGTAAAAAAGAGAAAAAAAAAAAAAAAGACCTTAGATCATAAATATTAAAAAAAAATTAATTAAATTTTAAGTTAATGGGGGAGGTGGTAGCCAGTGTAAATTGAGCCCCGACGGAAACCAAAATAAATAAACTCATTCATACGATACATGATTTCTTAAAATTTTTTTTCTTTTTCGAAATTCTTAATCACGAGGGTTTTTAATGGAAAGTATGTGGGGGGGGGGAGCAGAAAAAGAAATCCACATTACGAATTTCAAGATTTTGTTTTTTCCATTTTACGAAATCACGTGGTGAGAGCATATTTTGTTTTGACTTCCGTAATGAATCAATACACAATGTGCATACAAAAAAAAATAAAACTGGACCCACCTATCAACTGTTATAAAAAATAATTTTTAATATTCTATTTGGTTTTTAGTATTGTAAATGGAATTGTAAAAAAAAAAAAAAATGATTATTTATTATAGCCACAGTTTATATTGTACAACTGCAACAAATTTAAAATTTTAAAAATACCTACAAATGTTTAAATACCTAACATTTAAAAATACCTACATTTTTTATTTTTAAGATCATGCTTAAATACACGTAATAAATTTATTATTTCTTTTGTTTTTTAACTAAACTTTGAAATTAAAAAAAAGAAACTAATATAAAGTTACATAAATACAGATAGTGTAAAATATATTTTTCATAATAAATTTTTAAAATTATAGCTATTTATTACTAAGTTCATTAACATAAACCAGCGAAGATGACAATTATAGTCCCTTCGGTTTTCCTTACTGTCAAAAAGCAAATTGTCGGCCTCGTTGTTGTCAGGGCCGCCAAAAAAATATGATTTATCTTGGGCCAACAATAACATCAACGTTTGCCGCTGAAAAATTTAAAGATACATTGTTGTAAATAACTTACAGCTAAAGCCAATAATTCTTTCCGTTTCTGGGATCTTTCCCGGAGTTCTTTTAGCCTTTCATTCATGTTTGCAACCTAGGAAAACGTCTTCAGTGTTCTGTCAATACCCCAAGACAAGTACTTCCCAATCGCCGCCATTACACTCGAGTTTTTGTTTTATCATTTTTATCGATTAATCGCGACTGGCAAATTTAGACGCATGGCGTCTACAAAAAAGATAAACGCATTTTACGCCAACCACCTGGAAATTCTGGCATACTATTTTTTTTTACAGCGAAGTGATTTTTTTTTAATTCTTAAGTACGTATATTAAAATTAGAAAATATATCCATTGATTCAAATCTTACACAGTTACTAACAAACCCTTTTTACTTGATTTTTAATACATTTGTATTTATTTTTAGTTGTTCAATTCAATTCCAAAGCAAGTGTTCACTAGAGAAACTGGTAGTTTTCTACACACAGATCAGGGTGTATACCCTTTTAGCTACTTGTATATAAGCCTACTGTAAAAAGGCTATGGGAAATTTGTCCCGGCTTTCATACATGAAACAGCGTTATGGTTAAAGAAAGGTGACAGAATCGATAAAAGCAACAACGGCTTGAAAGTTTAGATCAGACAGTTTTCTCTTTTAGGCGAAGAATAAAGATTCAAACACCTGCTCTGGGTGTAACAATAGAAGAAAATGTTTATTTACATACGCAATAAAAGGTAAAGAGATATATACAAAATATAAGAGAAAGAAAGGAAAAAGAAAATTCCTTTAACTTAAAGGAAGAAAAAGTGTTCATAAAGGCTTGCTCAAAAAAATAAGCAAGTAAATTATTCTTAAGCGGAAAACATTCACGTAAGATTTCTTCAGAGTTCTTGCTGAGAGGAAAACACTCGAGAGATCTGTAGTTTGTAATTGAGTGAGCTCGTGGGCCGAGAACAGGAATGTCAAAGTCCTAGGAAGCAGATCTCGAGTAGTTTTCGTAGAGGACCGACGTTCTGTCTTTAGAGCCCATCATGTAGATTTTTTCCTTGAAACAGGTTCCGAAGATGACTAGGGTTACTGTCGCCGACCTGATGTTATCACAGACGATATCAAATACTTACAATATTTATTGTTGAAAATTACAACAAATGTGGCACAAGGCCAAAAGAGGGGGCGGGAAAAAAGGACGGTCATCATTTGTCTTAAATTTAAACTTAGCTAGCCACAACCACTGACCCAATTAAACCAAAACAATATTCCTACCACCAAAACAACACATTCTTACTTACCTTTCTTACTACATCCACCAAAATACCTCACGGTCTCAATGAAAATCCTAATTAATCCCATATGTACAAATAATGTCTGTAGGGGGAGGGGGAATTAAAATAACAAGTTTAAAAGAACCCCAATCAAATACTTACTACCCAAGAGGCGCCCATTCTCGGTATTTATCGAGATTAAAAGACTCAGAAATATCGGGAACTTTTCCCTCCAAAATTTCTATACACTTTCTTGGTCCCCTCATTCGTCAGAAAATATATTCTTATCGCTGATAACATCAAAGGCTTTGGGAGCCGGTTTTGAAAGCAGGGGTGTTTGTCGAGACAAAGATCATAAAAGATCCTAGAACGTGAACTTGTAAAACATCGTAGTAACGGTTCTCAAATAAAATTCTAATACTATAAGGTTGAAGAAAATTTATTTTTAAGAATAAATAAAATGTTGATTATTGCACTGCTGGTCTTTTAGAATGAGTGAATTAAATAAATCGTTATAATTATTTATGACACTATAATTAATTTATGACACTATAATTAATTTTATCCATAAAAAAATAAATAAAAAAAAATTAGTTATTTATTTTTTTATGGATACGACACAGAGTGGCAGTAATTAATTTTTATTCGTTTCTTTATAGACACGAAAAATATTTTTATTTTTTATTATCTAATTCCTAGAATTAGTATATATATTGGGGGGGGGGGGCTTCACCTCTCTCGCTTCTATCATGTTTAGTTTGTGCAATTATACTGTATGTATTTTCCATTGTATATATATAAAAACTCAAACTCCTGCTCAGGGTGTAACAATAGAAGAAAATGTTTATTTACATGCATACAAAAAGGGTAAAGGGATATATACAAAATATGAGAGAAAGAAAGGGGGAAGAAAATTCCTTTAACTTAAAGGAAGAAAAAGTGTTCAAGGCTTGCTTAAAATATTTGTCTGGGCGATTAAAAGTTCTTTAAGCAAGTAAGTAAACTGTTCTTAAGACGTTAACATTCATATAAGATTTCCTCAGAGCTCCCAGGCATTGTGCCACAATTCTGTATGTTACAGAATAAATATCAAGATTTCCTCATAGCTCTTGTTGAGGAGGAAACAGTCGGAAGATCCGAAGTTTGTAGTTGAGTGAGATCGTAGGCCGACGACGGGAATTTCAAGGTCCTAGGAAGCAGATCTCGATTAGTTTTTAGTAGAGGGCCGACGTTCTGTCTTTAGAGTCCAGCATATAGATCTCTTTCTTGAAACAGGTTCCGAAGATGACTGGTGTTCTATTGCCGACCTGATGTTATCACAGACGATATCAAATACGTACCGCCAAAGAGGCGACCGTTCTCTGTATTTATCGAGATTAGAGGATCAGAAATATCGGGAACTTTTCTCTCCAAAACTGATTATACACTTCCCTGGCCCTCTTATTCGTCAAAAAATATATTCTTATCTGTGATGAGAATCAAATATTTGGGAGCTAGTTTTGGAAGCAAGGATCCGTCAAGTTGTGAGCGTTACCCCTCCCCCCCCCCCATTCCGACTATGACACCATGGTCAAGGCAGGGGTGGTCAAATTCCTTTTTTATATTTTCCAGCTCTCTCGTTCTTCAGAAAATATCTCTGATGATTTTTATCAGAGATAAGATATTTTCTGATGAACCGGTATTGGAAGTAGGGGTGAAATCGGGGCAAAGATCAAAAAAGAGGTTAGAACGTCAACTTGTAAAACATTGTAGTAGTAGTTCTCGAATTAAATTCTGATAGTGCGGACGTCGAATAGACACTGGTTTCACTTTTATTAATTTGTCAATTTTACTGAAATTCTAAACAATTTTGCATGATATTCAATTGTTTTATCCGTGTCATATGTATCGCGGCCGCCATTAGCCGCTCCTTGGAAAAACAACCTTGACCTTTCACAACACGTGATCTCGCAGATTTAAGTCACGCAACATACGAGAAACTGGACCACTAGCCCAATATGGTTGAGTCCAAACCGTACCTTGTGAGTATCAACCCTACATTCGTTTCGCCGATATAACCGAATCAACTCCCCCTGAAGGAAACCAGTCATACCGGAACCGACACCGATTCCAACACATTTCTCCAGACAGTACATTCTTGTACATTTTGGATAAATAAATCAACGTTTATTGTATTTTGAACCTCTGCCTTTGTCCCCTCATTGTCTTGGTTGTTCCCACTTTCTCTTCCGAGAACTTGCGGGGGCGACATCCTCATCGGCCCCGCAACACATGTTTATGGAAATGAACCCATCATTTTTTACGGGTAATATGCTGGTTGGTGTATATGAAGAGTAAAATTTGTTTTGTTTTGTTTTTTTTTATATTAAAATCCAAACGTCCGAATTCCAAACAATAATAAAATTAAAATAAAGAAAACATGGTCGTTAAATAAATCATTTGTATTTACAAAACGTACGTACATGAATTCAAAAGAGTTAAATGGAGTAAAAATAGTTTTTAGTTGAGGTAAAGTCTTTTGGAGATGATTCGTTTGAAGTCGCCGACACATAATCGTCAGCGAAGATTCACTGACCATCCAAGCTGTTGTTGTTGTTGTTGTAACTGATTCGTTTGAAGTCGCCGACACGTTTCTTTCAACACGCGCTGGACGCACTATCATCTCTCCTCTTTGAAAGTCGAAACCAGTGGGTTTTTATAATAATTTTTTACCGATTTTTAAAGGTTCGAAAAAATATGGTTTTGTTTTCTTTGATTGGTCAAATATTTTACATGGTGATGTTAATTTCAAGCCAATAGACACTTTGATTTAAACGATGTGTGTTATATTGTGGAATCTTTTTGGCATGTTTTTAATTTTGTCTGTTACTGGGTAGAAAATAAAGTTTGACCGTGTTTTAATATGGCATGTATGTAGGTATATAATTGAGGGTTTATTTCCTATACCGCCACGGACCTTCTAAAAAAAACGAAAACGTATTTTAAATATTTTAAATGTCTTTGAAGTTAAAGTTTAGTTTTATTTGAAATTTAATACCCTAAAGCTAATCCGTATTAAAAAATAAAATAATTTTCATTTGTAATTAATTGGGGAGGGGGGCATTTTCAAAACATTATCACGTTTTCTCGTCACTCATTGTCTCGTTGCAGATTTGAATCAACCCACAAGAAAGAAAAAAAAATTCGTAGCAAGTATGAATGTTCTTGCAGTCCTTGTTTGTAGTTTGTTAAAATGAAAAGAAATGTGATTTCTTCGCGTGTATGTGTGAGAAAAAAGAGGCAAGGGAGAAAGTGAAAAGGGAAGTGTAAGTGTTACGTAGCTTGGTGAGGAAGACGGGTAAATGAATAAGGAAATTTATTTAAAGCAGAGCCGTCGTAAATTGTTGTCTTTCCTCCTCTTTTCTTACTGGTTTGTCTGGTCTAGAAGCTTTGCTTGTTGCGGGCCAGTGTGTGCGTGTTGTGAGATAAACACATGTGTCTCCTGAAATGCCCACAACAAACATGGCGGACTCGGAGTCCACCTAAAAGAAATCTAAAGAAACAATAAGAACCGATATGTAGCGGTATTGACGGCCTAAGTCAACCCATACATTTTTTACTTTACGAATGTGTGACACCAAGCCGTCGGCCCGTGGTCAACTCCCAGTCGCGGCGCGAAGCTGCAACGTTTATTCTACCGGCGTTTTGGGGGTTGACTCTTTGTCGCTGCCACCAGCCTATGTCCCGGTCGTTCGGTGGTCGTTGCTACTCGGCGAAATCCCCTGGTCAGTATACCAATATGTGACACTCAGCCGTCCAGGGTCGAATCCAGTGGTTACGGCACAAATATGTGGCACCAGGGTCGAGTTCTGGTCGTCGATGTTAAAGGCTTCACCAGTTGTACCGGTTCAATGCCAACTCTATTGTTCACAGCTCACTTGCAACGTCTGGTTACTGGAGTAACTGCCTTGATCTCAAGTCTAACCTACCCACGTTGTGACTTTGATCTTAGGTAGACGAGATCAATCAGGCGTCGAGCCGTATTGTCAGCTGAGTTCAAATTGAAGGTGACATTGCACGAGCGCAAAGAAAAAAAAAAAAATGAAAGAAAAACTCAAGAGGCTCAAGTATGTTAAGAAATAACAATTCAACTTTATCCTTCCGTTGTTTCGGCTGAAGCATTGTAATAAATATGGCGACAAAGATGCGGACAATAGTCTGAATAATGTAAATAATGTACATAATACCTCATCTCAGAAATACAGACAGATGCTTTTATTAAACTTAGAACGAATAATTTTATTTTTATACATTGAAAGTAATTTTTTTAGTTAAATTTTTGAGTTTAATTCATTGCTTTTATTGTTTTATATATATACACCGAATATGATTTTTTTAAAAATAATTATGAATTTAAGAACATGTATTAAAATAACGAGTAAAATTGGTTGAGTTATTGAATTGGTAATGTTAATTGATTGCGATCACTTTGAGTTCTTCGTCCTGGGTATAACGATAAACTACATCCGGCAGCAAGGCCTCTGATCAGGTGATAACTAACTAAACGGATTCAATGAATCCGTTTTGGAAATTCACAACACCAGTGACACAAGCGTTATTTCTTGTCCGGGAATATGTGTGTAGCCCATTAATACACACTGCCAGATGCATATATGTTTGGGTGTATGTTTAATAATATCTCTAATAATAGCCATATGGCACGAAACATAACACACCCACTCGATTTGGTAATAATTTCTCAGTTAACACGGAACGTTTTTGTAACATTGTAGATACGTTGTGTTTTGAGTGGGGTGTTGCGAAACTGACCTCTTTTGTTGCGAGATGTGGACGTTTTCCAGTAAACATATAATGGCTCCTGATACATTTTTCCCGTAAACAATATTTGGCGGACTTATGTGAGTCTCGGTAAAAATAAGTTATATATGCGTGTTTTAAACAAACAATTAATGCATGTATTAACAAAGGGAATTACATATGCATACAATTTAAATTAAAGGAAAAGATATTAAAAACTATGCTATAAAGATTGTACTTGTTTGTATGTCTGATACAGGCGTATATGATACACATGTGCAAGCGTTCGATAGTTAGTGGACGGGGAAAACGAACGTGTGCCAACGGGGACGTTCTTTATCTACGCGTTGCTACGTGTTGAAGCAAGAGGAAGCAAAGAGAGAAAGAGAGAGGATATGTTTGTCTTTTTAGAGTCTTAAACAGTGCCGTCTAATAGACGTTTTTAGCGAAGCCAAGTGGGGTAACTCACAGGAGGTATGTTACGTTGTGGTGATGTTACTGTAACGTTGCAATTAGATGTTTCCTGGCCCCAAAAGAACTGCTCATCCCCAACATTGTCACAAAGTTATACGTGTAACCCAGATATAAGAGAGTTGGGACCGGAGAATAAGTCTCTTATATCCGGGTTTCTCTTATATCCGGTTTTGGTCTATTTTGTTTAGGTAAGTATGGCTCTATTTTGGGACCAGAGAAAATCGCTCTTATATCCGGGTTTCTCTTATATCCGGGTCTCTTATATCCGGGTTACACTTAGTAACGTTGCTAAGTGCTGTAATTGAAACATTGGTCAATTTTAACATCGGAATATTTTTCTTCAATTGACAATATACACAGAAGGTAGAAAATTTCTTTGGCATTTCCTAAAAGTTGAGAATCACCAATTTAGCCTAGTTTTAAGCCGTGAAAAATTCACGGTTTTCCTATTTGAATTTTTGGATGAGTCTTATTTCTTCATCTAATGATTGAATAAGCTAATGACAAGTTCTACAGAAATAAAATATCCGTAGAAATTCCCCTATCACTTCATTAAATATTTGAGCTTAACAACTTTAACAAAATATTGCAATAACAATAATAATTATTAATGCTGGTCGTTATTTTAAGAAGTAAGGAGGTAAAAATGAAACGATTTGAAATTGATATGTTTTCACTGAAGCAGACGTTAAGCACTTCTATCTTCTTTCTTTCTTTCATTTTCTTACTGAAATTTTTTCCCTCTTTCCGCGCGATCAAAATGGAATAGAACAGGAGACGTTAAACTTTTCCCCTTTTAGTGTCTTTTCCAATTTTTATATAATGGTGAAAGCCTACAATTACCCATTTTCTGTTAAATCTAACGTTAAAGGCAACGCATTTGCAATATTACAAGGTAGCGTTGCAGCACGTTGTGAGAAATTTTTTTAATCATTTCAACGCAAGCAAGGCAGTAATGTCACTAAGACACAAGGGCTTACCGAGTGAAAAAAAAAATGAGAAAATGAAGAACATTATTAAGGAGAAGAACAATAAAACAACGGGAGTTAAACAGACAGAAGATAACGATTGACATTGCATTTAAAATTTTGAACATCAAAGTTGACTGGAAAAACAAGCAAGAAGAGAGTTCCACAAGCGAGAAGTCCAAGAGAAGAAACTGTTAGTATAGAACTTACGGTTGAATCTAGTCATTTCAACTGCAAAATCATGATAATTTGCCGCCAATATAGTACTATGTTTAAATTCATAAAGTCAAGGTAACAAAGATGAAAATCATCAGAAGAATTACCATGAAACTATTTATAGAAAAGACACATGAAAACTATGTTATAGTTTTGGGAAAGTGACTAAAGCCAAGATGCTAGGTCAGGACTGATTACATTGCAGATTCTTTTTTGGATTTCATCAAGAATATCTAAATACATAGCAGAAGCACCAAACCAAATATGACAGCAATATTCAATGCGTGGATAAATAGAAGCTACATTACAGCGGAGGGAAAGCCAAGATGCCAGATCAGGACCAATAACGTTGCAGAGACTTCTTTGGATTTTATCAAGAATATCTAAATACATAGCAGAAGCATCAAACCAGATGTGACAGAAAAATTCAGTGCATGGATGAATGGTAGATTTATTAATGTGTAAGATAGATTCGTGTGAGAAAAATTGTTTAGCACGACACAATGAACCAATTTTCTGATGAAAGGCAAAAAAAGAAGTTCTCTAAGACGATTAAAAGAGATCAGTTTCTTTTTGGAGCGTTAAAATGATCAAGTCATTTCTTGTCCCCGTTAACAACGGATCCTTTTTTAGATCCCCTGCCAATCGAACCAATCAGACTTAGCGTAAAGGGATCTATTAAAATAATTTTTTTTCTTGGGAACGAAATATCTCTTATCTCGAATATTAAAAAAAAAGCTTATATAGTAAGAAACACGATTTGAAATAACTACGTAAAATTTAAAAGGCACAAAGATTTATTAAACAGGTATAAAAACAATATAATTGTATAAAACAATGTAATAAAAAACAAATTTTACAAAAAAGGCTCGCACAAACATGTACTTTTATGCGGCTTATTATGAACAAGGCAAGATAACAAAATTATAGAAATTATTGGCGCTAAAACAGATTGGCGATACAATTTTCCAAATCATGAAAAAAAAAACCCTGAGAAGGTGACACGAAAATTGTTTAAAAAAAGGAAGAAATTACTCGTAGGAAAAGGTGTAACAACCTAAATATAGAGACGAAAAAAAAAACCTTCTTTGACTTACCCCACGAGGTGTCTCTGAGACATTTGACGATATTTTGAATTGCCTTTCGGTTTTATTTCTGCTTGTCTACTACACGTTTCTCCGAGGCCTTAAATGACCCTTTCGAAATTTCTTTTCAGTTAGATTCCCTTTCGTGGTCGGCGGAGGCATGGCCAATGTAAAGGTTTTTCTTTGTTCTTCTTTTCCGTCGACGTTAGTTTTTAAGAATACCGAAACCTTTCTACCCTTTGCACTGCTAGCAATTTTCACGTGTGAGCGGCAGAAACCATTATGCAACCAGTCGACCTGTCCCCTTTGTATCTGACGTCTAAGCCAATGCTCTGCTTGCCTTCCACCAGCCGACCTTCGTCCCATGTAACGTCTAATTTCCTTCTTGTTTCTTCTGCCGTTGTCAGCTGATCCATGTTATATATTTTAAAAGGAGGCTCAAACGGACCTCAGATTTAAAAAAATTACGTAAGCCACCTTTTTCATTGGACAAAAAATATGAGGGAAATATATTTTTCTGAACTTAAATAAATGGATTTCCAACAGGTTGCCATGAACGTAATTTTAGCGGTTCTTTTCAGAGTCAATTCTAAATAATAATAAAGAAAACCTTTTACACACAAATGAAACAATTACCCACAAAATTTCTGGCTTTCCTTCAATAAATTTCACTAAAAAATAAGTGCATAAAGCAAACACAGTTTATTTAATATTTATTTATTTACATTATTTAATTAATTATTTTATACTACTAATTAATAAACAAAATCATTTATACTATCATATAATAATTGTGCTTGTTCTTCCCTACGTTAGTTCCTTAGTTCGCACGACCGCTACGTACTACCAATACCTCATAAATAATGGACTATTTCATTTTAATCACGTGGTAAAACAAGACATATCAGAGAGCTACTTGGTTTCAATGAACAAAAGAAAGATAGAAGTGTTTAACGTCTCTTGCTAATTAGCTCATTAATAATAGACTATTGCATTTTAATCACGTGGAAAAAGAAGAAAAGACTTGGTTTCAGTGAGAAAATGAAAGAAAGAAGGGAAGACAGAAGTGTTTAACGTCTGTTTCAGTGAAATGGAAAAAGTTGTCAATTTCAAATGTTTTCATTTGTACCCACTTCTTAAAATAACGACCAGTATTCATATCTGCAATATTTTGTTAAAGTTGTTCAGCTCACATATTTTAACGATGTGATAGGCGGATTTCTACGGATATTTTATTGTCATAGAACTCACCATGTGCTTATTCGAGCATTTAACTGAAGAATTAAGAATATTCATTAGAAATTTCAAATAAAAGAAGGTGAAATTTTTACGCATTAAAACTAGTCTATATGAATAAAGTGCAGTGTACGTGTGTCCGTCCGTTTCTCAATCTTGGAGAATCATAACCTGAAGTAACAGTAGTTACACGTGATTAAAAATTAAATAAACAACTCATTTAAAGATAAATTTAAATATCGAACAGAGGAAAAGGTTTAACAAACAATTCTTTGTTAAAGGTTTAACTTTAATTTCATTTTTCAGCGCAATTGACACACACACACACACACACACACACACACACACACACACACACACACACACACACACACACACACACATATATATATATATATATATATATATATATATATATATATATTATAGTGTAGCAGACCGTGGTGTGAAGATGTGAAGAGATATCAGAAGGTTAAACTTTCCTGCTGGCAGGTCCAGCTACATGGGAATGTCAGACTTTAATTAAGTCCAAAGAAAACAAGACCGATATATATGGGTAAACAAATATATATTAATACACAAAGACATGAAAAGTTACATAGTGTTTGTATGGATAAATTATGTGTGTGTGTTGTAAGTGTTCGTACGTACGTGTATTGTTCTTAGCGCGTTCCCGGAAGTTGGGAAACGCTGTATCTGTGAGAGGTCACATATTGGCCTAAGTGGAAAAAGAGAGATTTTACCTCGCCTCCGCGCCAAGTTGGAAAAGAGAGAGAGGCGAAGGGTCAGCCAGTATTTATAGCCAGGGGAGAGAGACCCCTGTTGAAGGATTAAGGAAACTGAGAAGCAGCTAACTCCGACAATAGCATGCGTACTGTCACGTATTCGAGATATTACATAGTTCAGGTTCCCTTAATGTCTTTTAAGAGTGACTTTATGCGAAGGGATCATAAAGAATGGTGATTTTAAAAGAAAAGAAAAATTGTGCACAAAATAAATGTGTACTGTAAACAAACTATGGAGATCGGTTGCGTATGCGAAGAAACATATGCCAACTTAAAGTGTCGAATAAAGATAAAATAATTTTATTAGTTTTAAATTCTTATAACTTTTGCGTACATATGACGATGAAGGTAAAAGGCTGAAGGTCCAAAAGCCCTCCACAGTTGCTAGCTAGCCTGAAGTTCGACGGAAGGACAGCTTCTAAGCTAGTTTACAATAAATTGACAAAGCAAACTGGACCCGCAACTTTTAAAAGTAAATCAATTTTTTTTTTAGATATTAGTGATCTTAAGTGTTTGATTTAGTAATATGAAAAAATAAAATAAAAATTATGCCTAGTTGCAGCGCCAAATTGTCTACTCCTAGCGTTGAAATGCTAGCATCTACAACCAACTGGAATATTTTTTCATCGCCCTATCTAACTATCCATAACTCAACAACCAGAAATTTCTGTGTGTATTAAGAAGAGTTAATGTACATTCTGTTTGTTTATGTTTCTAAATAAATACTGGCTTTGATATCACGAGGTATATAAAACTAAAAATGGATTGTAATATGGTTTAATTGTTTATTGGATGAATTGGATTATTTACTTATATGCAAATCTACCACCAAAAGCTCCCAACCCCACCTATATTTTTTGAAAATTCGTGATTAGTCAGTAATGTTTGATTGTTGAAAACCGGTTTTTTTTCCAAGAAATCGTTGAACGTACAGAATAATTGAAAAAATAATAGTTCCTTTTTAAAGTTATCTAATTTCGTTATTTTAAAGAGTCTTACAAATAATTTGACAGCATGGTCACTTGTTTGTTTTATTTTTTAGTTCTTAAAATTGTTTTGTGTGATGATATCAGGCGTAATGTAAGAAGACATATTCGGTGACCAGAACCTTCATCAAGAAGTTAAAAATCTCCTTTTTTAATCTTTGGGATGAGGAGTTATTATTTACACTATTTATTTTCGGACTGTTGTCCTCATCTTCCTCGTATTTTTTTAAGTTTTCGTTTTTTTAATGTAACATTTTTAACCTGTTGTACTATTATTTTTCTCTATGCGCACGCAGTACGTTAAAAAGTGTAGAATGAGAAATAAATGTTAAACTTAAATATGGTTAGAGGTTTAGCTCGGTTATTATTTTTTTTAATTCCTGATTTTATTTTATTTATTTTTTTTAACTGATCCGCTCATAATCATGTTTTGAATTTGATTATAAGAACTTCCGCTGCTGTTTTGATTTTACACTTTAATTTTCGCTTGTACTTATTTTTTTCTCGTTTCGTTTGGTTTGTTGATTTATTTTATGCCATATCAACCACAACGGGTTATTTAATAATACCGCCAAGATTTTTAGTTTTATTGCTGGTAATATTTTTACAAAAAGTTATTGCTGCTAATATTGCTGGTAATAATTTTTTCTTCAAAAATTTATTGCTGGTAATATTTTTCCAAAAGATTGCTGGTAATAATTTTTTCCTTAAAAAATCTATTGCTAGTAACATTGTTTCAAAAAAGTATTGCTGGTAATAATTATTTCTTCAAAAATTTATTGCTGGTAAAATTTTTCAACAAAAAGTATTGACGGTAATAATAATATATTGCTGGTAATAATTTTTTCTTAAAAAATTTATTGCTGGTAATATTTTTCTAAAAAAGTATTGCTGGTAATAATAAATTGCTGGTAATAATTTTTTTCTTCAAAAATTTTTGCTGGTAATATTTTTCAAAAAAAATATTGCCGGTTATAATAATATATTGCTGGTAATAATTTTTTCTTAAAAAATTTATTGCTGGTAATATTTTTCAAAAAAGTATTGCTGGTAATAATAATATATTGCTGGTAATAATTATTTTTAAAAAAAATTTATTGCTGGTAAAATTTTTCAAAAAAAAGTATTGCCGGTAATAATAGTATATTGCTGGTAATAATTTTTTCTTCATAAATTTATTGCTGGTAATATTTTTTCAAAAAAAGTATTGCTGGTAATAATTATTTCTTCAAAAATTTATTGCTGGTAAAATTTTTCAAAAAAGTATTGACGGTAATAATAATATATTGCTGGTAATAATTTTTTCTTAAAAAATTTATTGCTGGTAATATTTTTCAAAAAAAGTATTGCTGGTAATAATAAATTGCTGGTAATAATTTTTTTCTTCAAAAATTTATTGCTGGTAATATTTTTCAAAAAAAGTGTTGCTGGTAATAATAATAAATTGCTGGTAATAATTTTTTTCTTCAAAAATTTATTGCTGGTAATATTTTTCAAAAAAAGTGTTGCTGGTAATAATAATATATTGCTGGTAATAATTTTTTCTTAAAAATTTATTGCTGGTAATATTTTTTCAAAAAAAGTATTGCTGGTAATAATAATATATTGCTGGTAATAATTATTTCTTAAAAAATTTATTGCTGGTAAAATTTTTCAAAAAAAGTATTGCCGGTAATAATAGTATATTGCTGGTAATAATTTTTTCTTCAAAAATTTATTGCTGGTAATATTTTTCAAAAAAGCATTGCTGGTAATAATAATATATTGCTGGTAATAATTTTTTATTCAAAAATTTATTGCTGGTAATATTTAAAAAAAAAGGATTGCTGGTAATAATTATTTCTTCAAAAATTTATTGCTGGTAAAATTTTTCAAAAAAAGTATTGCCGGTAATAATAATAAATTGATGGTAATAATCTTTTCTTAAAAAAATATTGCTGGTAATATTTTTACAAAAAAGTATTGCTGGTAATAAGAATGTATTGCTAGTAATAATTATTTCTTCAAAAATTTATTGCTGGTAATATTTTTTTACTAACTGGTATTAATTAAAACCTATTTTTACACGTTTTGATCTCAGTTTGGGGGTTAACTATTTGACCATACCTGGGATCCTACCAGGTGCTACCAACCCAGGTCAAGGTAGATCTGGGAACACGAGTAATTAAGAGGTGGTCGCACGCACCTCAAAACCTCCTGATCAGAGGCCTTGCTGCCGGATGCAGTTTATTGTCATACCCAGGAGGCCTTATTTTCTGGAGTGAAACCTACAGAATATTTCCGCATATAAAAAAAAAAAACTTTTATGAAAGTTTTTAGAAGTTAAAGTTTCGGAAAAAAAATGTTTTCTGATTTACTTTGAAAATTATTTGCAATAATGATTTTAAACAAAAATGCTAAAACTCACAGACCAACAAGACAAATCTTTTAGTCTTCTGTTTAAGTTTAATTCCCATAGAGCTCTGAAATTTTGTTCACTATTTTTTTTTCTTTCTTTTCTCCCAAGAGGAGTAGATAGGTTAGCCCACTACCCGGCCGTCCTGGGTATGACATTAAACTGCATCCGAGTCCTGGATAAGACGATAAACTACATCCAGCAGCAAGGCCTCTGATCAGGAGGTTTTGAGGAGCGTGGAACCCCTCTTAATTGCTGGTGTTCCCAGGTCCACCCTGACTCGGGGTGATAGCACCTGTTAGGGTCCCAGCTATGAGCAAATAGTTAATTCCCAGGGTGTGTCCACGTCCTGGGTATGACAATAAACTACATCCGCATCCTGGGTATGACAATAAACTACGTCCTGGGTATGACGATAAACTACGTCCGCGTCCTGGGTATGACGATAAACTACGTCCGCGTCCTGGGTATGACGATAAACTACGTCCGCGTCCTGGGTATGACGATAAACTACGTCCGCGTCCTGGGTATGACAATAAACTACGTCCGCGTCCTGGGTATGACGATAAACTACATCCGCATCCTGGGTATGACAATAAACTACGTCCGCGTCCTGGGTATGACAATAAACTACGTCCGCGTCCTGGGTATGCCGATAAACTACATCCGCGTCCTGGGTATGACGATAAACTACATCGGCGTCCTGGGTATGCCGATAAACTACGTCCGCGTCCTGGGTATGACGATAAACTACGTCCAACAGCAGTGCCTCTGATAATACGTTTTTGGAAAAATAATGTTGCCAGCTGTACAATTTTGAAAAAATATTACCGGCTATATATTCTTTTGAAAGAATAGTGTTGCCGGCTATACGTATTTGAAAAATATTACCAGCTATACGTTTTTTGAAAAAATAATATTACCAGCTATATGTTTTGGGAAAAATAATATTACCGGCTATACGTTTTTGAAAAAAATTAATTACCAGCTAAACGTTTTTGAAAAATAATATTATCAGCTATACATTTTGGAAAAATAATATTACCAGCTGTATGTTTTGGAAAAATAGTATTACCAACTATACGTTTTTGAAAAAAATAATATTACCAGCTGTACGTTTTTGAAAAATAATATTATCAACTATACATTTTTGAGGGAAAAAGACGTTACCAGCTATATATATTCTTGAAGAAAAAATATTACCAGAAATAAAAAAAAATTTCGGCATTATATGACCCATTGAGGTTGATATGCCGTGACGGTTTGGTTTGTTTTACGGTAAAACAAACCAAACCAAACCACTACCCGGTTCACGCTCCTTTCTGTTTTTTTTTTTTAAACAGTAGCAGAGGTTTATCCCTTGTTTCATGTTTAGGATTGGGTTTACTAAAGTTTACTTCCACACTATATACTTCTAACGTCTCTGACTGAACTCTGAAATGTTATTCACTAAACCTTGACCTTTTCCCTCAAGTTTAGAGCTAGCTGTTATCTTTCCTGTATCGCCCCAATAACTTCACTTTTTGTCATTTCTTTCACTCACACAGTAACCCTCTAACTTGAGTGGCTCTTTGGCCTTGGATTAGGTGAACATTAGTAAAAAAAAGAATAAAGGAAGACGTTGAAGCCTCCCTCCTTTATAAAGCGCCTTGGTTGATGCAGTAATTAATATTTTATTTCAATATGCAGACTTTAAAAATCATTCAAATTTAAAATAAGCTGTGCTCCGTAACAAATTTGGCAACTTAATTCGATGATCAAGAATTAAGTTGCCAAATTCAAGACCTTCAGGCAGCACCTCTCCATTGCACTTAACGGGGCGAGACAGGATTTCCTGCTGCAACCTTAAAAGACAAGTGCTGAGTATCTTGTTTTTGATTCCATGTCTACAAGATAGCGAACCAGTCCGGAAAGCAGTTGAGCAAATAAAAACATCCTTACGAGTAAATAAATAATGTCTTTTCCTTTTTTCAAAATGCTATATTAATTGGATTTTTTTTTTCAAATATATTTTCCCCGGTCTCTTTTTTAGTACTTTTAAAGTACTAATGAGAGAAACCAAGTCACTGGACAGTGAGTACTACGTACAGTTTTATTTTCTCTGATAATTAATGAATGACCGTGACGCGAAACAGAACAGTCGAGCCAGCTGGGTGTTTTTAAACAGAAATAAATGTCGTGCCAGCTGGGTTGGATAACAGAAAAAAGTGAAAGTACTTAACTTACTGCTAAAATCCCGGTAAAATATTTTCAAATTATGACGGAAAAAGAAGTGGGGAGACAATAATATTGCCAATAATAATTTCTCGAAAAAGAGACACTTGAAAAAAGAAAGGAAAGAAATTCGTTTCATTATTATTCAAACTAAAAACAACCACTGACTGATAAGTCAAGTGCATATATGTTCTATTGAACCACATTCCATTTCAACGACTTCCACACGTTGATTGAAGCAATCTTGTTTGCTTCTTCTTGTGCCTTAAAAAAATATGACATGAACTGTTTTTTTTTATTGTTTTAATAATCTTTTTCTAGAACCAGGATTCTTTATTTCATCAGGAAAAGAAAAAAGTTTTTTGTTTTTCTTTTTAAGTTTTTAAAAAGAAAAACAACGTTAAGAAGTGGAGAGAGTGATTAGCTTTTTTTTTTTAAAGTAAAAAACATCGACCATGTCTTATTTAAGTTTATCAAACGCTAATAAACGAAGGTAAGTATTTTTAAATTACATATAATTATATTATATATGACTTTCATTTTTAGTTCAAGAAGTTTTTAAAATTATTCGTTTTGTTTTGTTCTTTGGGGCACTTGTTTTTTTCCTTATTTATTTATGTACAAAATAACAAAAACCTTCCAAAATGTCTTAATAAGAAGATATAATATTGCATTTTAAAAGTTAATTTATGCCAGTTGTTGAGTATAAATACTTTAAAAAACAATCCAAAAAGTTAAATTTTTAAATTTTTTTTAATTATAAGTCTTTTTTGTAAATATCACAAAAATATTTTTTCTAACTTGTTGAATATTGAAAGTGATAATTTTTTAAAAATCACCATTAAATTATTCAATAGTTTGTTAAGACTTAAATTTTAAAGTAAAACGGCGGTTAAGTAACTTGTTGAGTGAGTGTCACTGTCACACATTTCCTATCCTTGACCTTCAGAAAACAAAATTTATACTTCCTTTTATTTTCTTTAATTTAAATTTTAAAGAACCATATTTACGCATAAATTTTAAAAATTGCTTTTTATGCAAAATGAAAAACTTCCCGAAAAAAAATGAAACTGAAAAGCATAATTCATCTGAAGAAAACATTACTTAGGAAAATTAATTTGCCTACAAAAACACGTTAAGTTACAAAAAGAAAAAAACAAAGAAGTAAAAACGTATTATTTACAAATACATTAATTCCTCTTTGGTTGTATTTTCTTTTCTTCACCATATTCTTTATTGATGATCGACATTAACAACGTTTCATTTGTTTCTCAGAAATCGAGAAGTACGAATTTTATTTAAAATCGTAAACAATTCAAATATTCCCGGATCTTGTCTCTCTCTTTGCCCAAAATAAATATAGAGAAAATTTAAAAATCCAAATCCAATCTTGATTTTGATTACAATTGCAGCCTTTGAAAAAATATACCCTGAAAAGGACGAAAAATGGAAGTAATCTAGTGAAAAAATTAAAATTTAATAAATTCGCTGATTATTATTAATTCATAATATTTGTCAATCAAGAAAATTTTATTTTACTTTATAAATTGTCTTTTTAATAACCATACTTTGCCATTAAAAATCCTGTGTGTGCATCTTTGTGCTTTATCAAGCATTTAAAAATGATTTTTTAGCGAATTTCCAGACTACATCTCGTACAGCTTTTCTGTTTTCCTTTTGCTTTTTGAAGAGTAACTGATTTATTGACTTGATAATGAACGTTTTTTAACAAGTACCCCTCCCCTTTTTTTTTCTTTGGACATCTTTTTTCCAGTACCTTACGTTTTCTAGCACTTAGACGTGGTGTAATAATAATAGTTTTAGAGAAATCTTGTTTCACTAGAGAATAATTACGTTACGACTGATTAGTGAGTTCGATCCTCACTAGGTGTCCCGTACTTTCGGCCTTGTGCCACATCAAAGCTACGCTTAGAAAATCACCACTATCCCCCTACGTCAAGTATTTTTGAGGTCTGCCTCTTTTGGTCTGATTCACAAAAAAAACTAATGTTTCATTCAAAGAGCCTAGTTTCCTCATAGTACTTCTTTTTCTTTCTTTCTTTCTTTTAAATAGAAGAGGAAGGTCAGACTTAAATGCATCCCAATACAAATGCCGAGGGAGGACAATTTCAGGGAATACCCGCGCACACACACACACTTTTACTTACACACAAAATTGCATCATGTTTTTATTTAAAAGGATGCGATGGATAAATTGTCGTCTAAATTATGCAGAAATAAAAATAACAGTGACATCTCATTTTAACAGATATATTTACCAAAATTACACAAAAATATCTTGAAATACTAAAGAGTAAATTTATTCAATAAAATCGCCATTGGCTTCAACCACGGCCTGCAGATGATTTTGGTTGGAATCTCCTGCAACTCTTCTTGTTTAAGTTGGTGAATGTTGCCATAAGGTGGTTGCAGTCTGTGGGGGTAGTTGGCCAGATGTAAGGGGGTGATGTGGTCACAGAAATTGTTTGCCAGCCATGACTGGGTTAGCTGATCCACAATTGTACTGCTTTGTTAGTTTTTGAGATGGGATCTCTTTCCTTTTCATTTGCAATGGATCAGCTCTCAGCTATATTAGATTTGAGCTGGGATCTCTTTCCTTTTCATTTGCAATGGATCAGCTCTCAGCTATATTAGATTTGAGCTGGGATCTCTTTCCTTTTCATTTGCAATGGATCAGCTCTCAGCTATATTAGATTTGAGCTGGGATCTCTTTCCTTTTCATTTATAATGGATCAGCTCTCAGCTATATTAGATTTGAGCTGGGATCTCTTTCCTTTTCATTTGCAATGGATCAGCTCTCAGCTATATTAGATTTGAGCTGGGATCTCTTTCCTTTTCATTTGCAATGGATCAGCTCTCAGCTATATTAGATTTGAGCTGGGATCTCTTTCCTTTTCATTTGCAATGGATCAGCTCTCAGCTATATTAGATTTGAGCTGGGATCTCTTACCCTCTGAATTGCTTCGTATCAGCTTACTGTTTTCAAAGTTGGATGTTTTTTCCTGTTATTTGTCTCAGATAAGCTCTCAGCTTTCTTAGCTTTTGAGATGAGATCTCTTTTCTTTTTTTATTTGCCTCAGATCAGCTCACTATTTTCTTAGCATTCAAAGTTGGATCTCTTTGCCTCTGATTGGCCTTGGATCAGGTCTGCTCTTTTAGATTTTGAGTTTGGATCTATTTCTCTCGTATTTGCCTTGGATCAGATTTCTACTTTATTAACTTTCGAGCTTAGATCTCTTTCCTTCTGATTGTTCTTGGATCAGCTCTCTGCTTTCAAATGGGGATCATTTTCCCTTTTATTTGCCTTGAATCAGCTCTCTCTACATTTGAGCTGGAATGTTTTTCCCTCTGATTGGCCTCAGACCACCTGGAATCTGATTGGTTTTGGACCACATCTCTGCTTTCAAATGGGAATATTTTCCCACAGATTGGCCTTATATGAACACTCTGCTTTTTCAGCTTTCAATCAAAAATAGCCTCACCAGAAGAAAAGACATGAACATAGCAGAGGAATTGGAATGGATGAGGTTTGAGTCCAGCTCAAACGGTAAGAAAACAGGGAGCTGACCCATGGAAATAAGTGGAAAAAAGATCCCAGTTTCAAAGCTAAGAAAGCAGAGAGGTGATCCAAGGCCAATTGGAAGGAAAGAGATCCAGGTTTTAAAGATAAGAAGGTTGATCCAAGGAAAATTGGAGGGAAAACATTCCAGCTCAAAAGCTCCCTGTTTTCTAAGCTTTTGCGTTGGGAACTCTTTCTCTTTAGCCTTGGATCAGGTCACTCTTAGTTTGTATCTCTTTACTTTTCTGGAGATTGGCCCTCCTCTGCTATCTTAACTTTTGAGTTGTGATCTCTTTCCCTTTGATTAGCCTTCATCAGCTCTCAGCTTTCTTAGCTTTTGAACTGGAATGTTTTTCCCTCCGATTGGCCCCGGATCAGCACTCTGCTTCATTAGCTTTCAAGCTGGAATGTTTTTCCCTCCAAATTTCCTTGGATTAGCTCTTTGCTTCATTAGCTTTTGAACTGGAATGTTTTTCCCTCCGATTGGCCCTGGATCAGCACTCTGCTTCATTAGCTTTCAAGCTGGAATGTTTTTCCCTCCAAATTTCCTTGGATTAGCTCTTTGCTTCATTAGCTTTTGAACTGGAATGTTTTTCCCTCCGATTGGCCCCGGATCAGCACTCTGCTTCATTAGCTTTCAAGCTGGAATGTTTTTCCCTCCAAATTTCCTTGGATTAGTTCTTTGCTTCATTAGCTATTGAACTGGAATGTTTTTCCCTCCGATTGGCCCCGGATCAGCACTCTGCTTCATTAGCTTTCAAGCTGGAATGTCTTTCCCTCCAAATTTCCTTGGATTAGCTCTTTGCTTCATTAACTTTTGAACTGGAATGTTTTTCCCTCCGATTGGCCCCGGATCAGCACTCTGCTTCATTAGCTTTCAAGCTGGAATGTTTTTCCCTCCAAATTTCCTTGGATTAGCTCTTTGCTTCATTAGCTATTGACCTGGAATGTTTTTCCCTCCGATTGGCCCCGGATCAGCACTCTGCTTCATTAGCTTTCAAGCTGGAATGTTTTTCCCTCCAAATTTCCTTGGATTAGTTCTTTGCTTCATTAGCTTTTGAACTGGAATGTTTTTCCCTCCGATTGGCCCTGGAACAGCACTCTGCTTCATTAGCTTTCAAGCTGGAATGTCTTTCCCTCCAAATTTCCTTGGATTAGCTCTTTGCTTCATTAACTTTTGAACTGGAATGTTTTTCCCTCCGATTGGCCCCGGATCAGCACTCTGCTTCATTAGCTTTCAAGCTGGAATGTTTTTCCCTACAAATTTCCTTGGATTAGTTCTTTGCTTCATTAGCTATTGAACTGGAATGTTTTTCCCTCCGATTGGCCCCGGATCAGCACTCTGCTTCATTAGCTTTCAAGCTGGAATGTCTTTCCCTCCAAATTTCCTTGGATTAGCTCTTTGCTTCATTAACTTTTGAACTGGAATGTTTTTCCCTCCGATTGGCCCCGGATCAGCACTCTGCTTCATTAGCTTTCAAGCTGGAATGTTTTTCCCTACAAATTTCTTTAGATTAGTTCTTTGCATCATTAGCTTTTGAACTGGTTTGTTTTTCCCTCCGATTGGCCCCGGATCAGCACTCTGCTTCATTAGCTTTCAAGCTGGAATGTTTTTCCCTCCAAATTTCCTTGGATTAGTTCTTTGCTTCATTAGCTTTTGAACTGGATTGTTTTTCCCTCCGATTGGCCTCGGATCAGCACTCTGCTTCATTAGCTTTCAAGCTGGAATGTCTTTCCCTCCAAATTTCCTTGGATTAGCTCTTTGCTTCATTAACTTTTGAACTGGAATGTTTTTCCCTCCGATTGGCCCCGGATCAGCACTCTGCTTCATTAGCTTTCAAGCTGGAATGTTTTTCCCTACAAATTTCCTTGGATTAGTTCTTTGCTTCATTAGCTATTGAACTGGAATGTTTTTCCCTCCGATTGGCCCCGGATCAGCACTCTGCTTCATTAGCTTTCAAGCTGGAATGTCTTTCCCTCCAAATTTCCTTGGATTAGCTCTTTGCTTCATTAACTTTTGAACTGGAATGTTTTTCCCTCCGATTGGCCCCGGATCAGCACTCTGCTTCATTAGCTTTCAAGCTGGAATGTTTTTCCCTACAAATTTCTTTAGATTAGTTCTTTGCATCATTAGCTTTTGAACTGGTTTGTTTTTCCCTCCGATTGGCCCCGGATCAGCACTCTGCTTCATTAGCTTTCAAGCTGGAATGTTTTTCCCTCCAAATTTCCTTGGATTAGTTCTTTGCTTCATTAGCTTTTGAACTGGATTGTTTTTCCCTCCGATTGGCCTCGGATCAGCACTCTGCTTCATTAGCTTTCAAGCTGGAATGTCTTTCCCTCCAAATTTCCTTGGATTAGCTCTTTGCTTTCCTATCTTTAAAACTTGGATCTCTTTCCTTATGATTGACCTTAGATCACCTTTCTTCTTTCTTAGTTTTCAAACTGGGATCTTCTTTCCACTTATTTCCTTAGGTCAGCTCCCTGTTTTCTTACCTTTTGAGCTGGACTCAAACCTCATCCATTCCATTTCCTCTGCTATGTTCATGTCTTGTGGTGAAGCTATTCTTGCTGATTCCCACACTACAACAGTGGAGTACCATCACTGGTTCAACGACGGTGGCTCAGTATGTTAATGGTAATCCAACGTGTATAGTCGATCCATTCACTAAACCTATATACTGAATTTACACCTTTACATTTGAGGCTCTTTTGATCTCGGCTCAAACATTAGGTAAACTGTAGTATCTTTTTTACTTTTTGGCCGTGTTTCAGCTTTTGTACAATTCATTTAAAAAGAAAATGAGAATCGTTTAATCCCATAGATTCCAACCCAGCACTAAAAGACAAATAGAATTGGAGGTTAGCATTCTTGGACTTTATGATGGGATTATAGTGTACTATCTGTTTCCATTCATCTACTGTGATTGCATGTGGGATGTTGTTCTGTGTTATTGTGTGGAGGTAGGTATATTGAATTGTGCCAAGCTTACCAGTATTTACTAAGCTTAGTTTAGTATAGCACAAGGCTAAATGGATGTAGGAAGATTGTGTTGTGCCAATCTTCCAAATGGGGAGAGCCTACCTGCCTTGAAAATCATTTTTCTTAATCCTTGTTTTTTATTTGAACTCAGCATTGACTGAGCTTAGTATTTCAGAAGGACAAATTGAGGTAGGAAGATTGTGTTGTGCCAAACTTGCAAATGGGAAGGACCTACCTGCCTTGAAAATACAACAGCAATGCTTAGTCGAGTGAGTCTATGGCTCTCTTCTTAACAAGGTTGTTGGTACTAAGAAGATGAATGCAGTGGAAGTGTAGTTGAGAGGAGGGTGCTAAGAAATTTTCTACCTGGCCCTCTTCCCAAAACTTTTTAGATATCTATGGCTAAGAACTTTTCTGTTACCTTCAGAGACAATTCCTGTGATATAGATTGATGGTTTTCTGTTTAGCTTTTTTCTTTTTTGGATAACATTTTTTTTTTTTTTTCCTAGGTCTTCCCTTCACGGTTTGAACTCAGAAATGTGTTGTAAGATTGATGGTGAAACAATTCAATGTCATGTTAATGAATTGATTCAAAAGCAAATCATTGGACATGGTGCATTTGGCATGGTTTTTGAAATGCTACACAAACCATCACAGAAAGTAATGGCAGTCAAGGTAAATTCCTTTCAGACAAACACACACACACACACACACACATATATATATATTCTATCAGTAATGCTTGCCTTCATTCCTGACCACTGACAATCCCTTTCTTCCTCATTTTCAATGCATTCCTATAGTAAAATCATTAGCAATGCATTTCCATTATACATATAATAGCCCTATTCTATCAGTAATGCTTGCCTTCATTCCTGACCACTGACAATCCCTTTCTTGCTCATTTTCAATGCATTCCTATAGTAAAATCATTAGCAATGCATTTCCATTATACATATAATAGCCCTATTCTATCAGTAATGCTTGCCTTCATTCCTGACCACTGACAATCCCTTCCTTCCTCATTTTCAATGCATTCCTATAGTAAAATCATTAGCAATGCATTTCCATTATACATATAATAGCCCTATTCTATCAGTAATGCTTGCCTTCATTCCTGACCACTGACAATCCCTTTCTTGCTCATTTTCAATGCATTCCTATAGTAAAATCATTAGAAATGCAGTTACATTTGCTATATAATATCTCCTTTCTTTCAGTAATGATTGCTTCAATTCTTGACCATGGACAATCCCTTTAGTCCTGTTAGTAATGCAGTGATAAAACCAATAATAATGTGTACATTGGTATAAACAGTTTTTATAATGTTGATAAGAACTCCTGTTAGAATTTCAGATATTTTCCAAATATTCTCTTTGAGTCTTTGCAAGAAATAGTAAGAATTTAGAGCTGGTACATAATTGGTAAAATCAACAAAAAAAAAAGATGAATTTTACAAAGTTTCCTAAGTAATGAAGCTATGTAGAGTTATTTCCCCTTACCAAGTTTTCCAAGAGTTATTTCCCCTTACCAAATTGACTCAAAAGAAATTGTGTATTTTTTGCAGTTTATTAATTCATTTATTCTTTTTAGATTTTTTTTTAGATTTATGAAATTTCATATTTTTCCCTTTTTTTTATCTCTCACCAGAAATTGAAGCTTATAACATCCGATGCTGACAAACAAAAAAGTATATGTAGGGATCTGGATATTTCCAAACTTGCCGACAGTCAATACACAGTCAGATTTTATGGCGCCTTATTATATGAGGTAAGTAAATTTGGTTTGCACAAAGTGAAGCCTATTTCTATCATCCCCAATTTGCAAATGGTAATTACATTCCTAGCAGGACCCATAGAAATTCCATCTTGGGCATCTTTGCAATTTAAGAATAGAATACAAAGGAATTCATAGATTTGAATAATAGAGAAAAAAAGAAATCCTATTCTTTATAGTTTTAAATAGTGGCCTATCCATTCCTAGCAGGACCCATGGAAATTCCATCTTGGGCATCTTTGCAATTTAGGAATAGAATACAAAGGAATTCATAGATTTGAATAATAGAGAAAAAAAAGAAATCCTATTCTTTATAGTTTTAAATAGTGGCCTATCCATTCCTAGCAGGACCCATGGAAATTCCATCTTGGGCATCTTTGCAATTTAGGAATAGAATACAAAGGAATTTATAGATTTGAATAATAGAGAAAATTAATTATTCTTCATAGGCTACATAGTGAGGGAATAATATTGTTAATATATTTATTGTAATGTGGAATTGATTCCCTATTTCATATCCACATTATAATTTCTTGTTTGATTGGCAAATTTTGATTAGGTATCAGTCTACCTCTTCTGCCCCAACTATGGGTTAAAGTTTTTTTATCACTAAATCATTAATTATTATCTTTAAAAAAAAAATTTTTTTAAATTCTTACAATCTAAAAATATTTTCTGGCTTTAAATAACCTGCAAAGGGTTGATAAACCATAGAAAATGAATGAAGTAATCCATCAAATACTGATTAGCTACACAGGCATGTCTTTTAGACTTATTTATATTCTCTGGAATATATACATGTATAGAAATAACCGTGGCCATAAATTGAGGGATCGGTGTCTATATTCATTGTAATATAGAATTGATCCCCCACTTTATATCCACATTATTTCTTTTTTATTTATCACATTCTGATTAGGTATGAATGCAACTCTTCTCCTCCATCTATGGATTAATTAGTAAGACTTGTATCACTAAACCATTATTGTCTCAAAAACATTTCTTGCATTCTAAAAATATTTTCTAGTTTTAAATAACCTGTAAAGGGTTGATAAGATGTAAAAAAAAAACCCCAAAAAACAAAGTTTGGGCCATGATTAGAAATCTTTTCTTTTTGATCTTTTTTTTTCTCAATTTTTTTTTTTTTTTTTTTTTTTTTTTTTTAGAATTTGTCTGAAAATTGCTCTATGCCTTATTCAAGTTAAAGCATTTTAACAGGATTGCCTTGCTACAGTGGTGCCATTTTTGCAGAATAACACTAACAATACCATTTACAAGCAGAAGACAATTTTTTATAATATACATTTGTTTACCAATTATGATGGCTACTAGGAAGATGTGATTAAATATACTTTAATGTTTAAAAAAATTGTTTCATTATAATTACTATTTAGGTAATAAGCTTTATAATGTAGCACAAATAGCTATATTGTGGAAAAAGGAATTTGCAAAAATGTATGCATTTTTTACGTATTTATGGTTATTTATTTTAATTTTCATCAAAAACAACATTCTTGTACATGTAGTTATAGATAATATTGTACATTAATTACTAATTTTTTTTAATTAAATTTGTGATCAGTTGTTGATATTAATAGCTATCTGTTGATGTGCTAAACTTTTGGAATAATGCAATAATAAAATTTAAATTTCATCTCTCTGATAGATGTCGTGATCTGTTAATTTAATATTACTTTCAATTGCAAATATGGTGGTTGACTGAGTGCTGAATCAAAGGCATTCTTAATCATTTTAATATTCCAACATTTCTATTGGACTTTGCAGGGTGATGTCTGGATTTGTATGGAGATTATGGATTTATCCTTGGAGAGATTCTACTTGGAAGTAAAAGAATTAGGCCAGACAATTCCAGAAGAATTCTTATCCAAAGTTACATTTTCGGTAAGTATTGAGTTGGCCAAAACATTTTCCGTTTCTGCTCTCATTAGATGATACAAGAAGTGTTCAGTTCTTTGATTCCCAGCTGTCTACAGTCTTTCATTTTATTTGTATATAGATCAGTTGTTAAGAAACTCTGTTCACTGACAGTTTTTCTCTCCAGAATCTATCTTACATATTTATAAGTCTACCATTCATCCATGCTTAAAATATTGCTGCTACATATGGTCTGGTGCCCCTGCTATTTGCCATCAGCTCCTTAATAAAATCCAAAGAAGAATCAGCAATATTATTGATCCTGATCTGGCAACTCAGCTTCAGTCACTTTCCAACCACTGTAAGGTTGCCTCTCTGTGCCTTTTCTATAAATAATTGTTTGGATGAGCAGGAATTGGCTGGTTAACTTTGGGAGTCAGTTTCAAAGAGCCTGTTTGAGTGGAACTTACTTCTTTTCACCAATGGAATACGGAGGAAATGTGGGCAGTTTGTTACAATGTGACATTGCAGGTCCTAGCCATGAAGGTTAGAAATGGTGGAACCAAGGAATGCAGTTCATCTGAGCACTTTCCATGGAATTAGTGATAGTAGTGAGAGGCTTGCCACATGCTGTCTGTGAGAGAGAGTTTGGAGAGTGGAAAATAATTTGTCCCCCACAATGGCTTGGGACACTTTTGGACTCTATCGAGACTGGAGAGTTGAGGACTGGGTGGGTCTCACCTAAAATTTGACTGTTTTGCCCTCTGGCTTCTTCATGCATCTATCTTAAGTTTTGTTTTTCAGATGAGCATCTCTGTAACTTTCTGCAACATTATTTTTCTCAGTTATCAACCAAATCTCAAGCGCCTCTTTCATTTTGCTATTCCAAAAACTAATGCCATAATGACAAATATTTTGATATTTTTACAATTTTGAATTTTTTTTTTTTTTTCTTCCAGGTTCTTAGTGGTTTGATCTATCTGAAAGAAACGCTCAAAATAATTCACAGAGACGTTAAGCCATCCAACATTTTGATCAACTGTGATGGTGTCGTACGTATCTGTGATTTTGGTATCAGTGGACCCCTCGTTGATTCCATTGCGCAAACCAAAGATGCTGGATGCAAAGCTTACATGGCAGTAAGGCAAAAATTTTGAGTTTCTTTCTTTTTCTTTTCCTTTCTTTTTTTTTCTTTTTTCTTTTCTTTTCTTTTCTTTTTTCTCTTTTATCTTTTTTTCTCTTCTATCTTTTTTTTCTCTTCTATCTGTTTTTCTCTTCTATCTTTTTTTCTCTTCTATCTTTTTTTCTCTTCTATCTTTTTTTCTCTTCTATCTTTTTTTCTCTTTCTTTCTTTTTTTCTCTTTCTTTCTTTTTTTCTCTTTCTTTCTTTTTTCTCTTTCTTTCTTTCTTTTCTCTTTCTTTCTTTCTTTTCTCTCTTTCTTTCTTTCTTTTCTCTCTTTCTTTCTTTCTTTTTTCTCTTTCTTTCTTTTTTTCTCTTTCTTTCTTTCTTTCTTCTCTTTCTTTCTTTCTTCTCTTTCTTTCTTTCTTTCTTCTCTTTCTTTCTTTCTTCTCTTTCTTTCTTTCTTCCCTTTCTTCTCTTTCTTCCCTTTCTTCTCTTTCTTTCTTTGTTCTCTTTCTTTCTTTCTTCTCTTTCTTTCTTTCTTTTTTCTCTTCTTTTCTCTTCTTTCTTTTCATCTTTTTTCTTTTCTTTCTTCTTTTTTGATTAATACTACTTCTGTCCTCTAACAATTCATACAGTTACTACAAGAAATGTATATACAAATATTCCGACAATTATGTGACAGAAATTAGATATCTTACATTATTTGTTTTCTTTTTATTACTGCTTACAACATGGAAGTATCATTCTAAACCTATATAATATCTTTTCAACAGATAATCTGGTGATATTTATGTAAAGGAGATACTTGAAAAATTTGTGGCCCAAAACAAATTTTTTTTTTTTTTCTATTAAATCACTTCCTGGTTAATCAAAAGAACTTTTCGGAGCCACCTTTTCATATGAATGTTTGTGTGTATACAAAAAGGAAAACCATACTTTTTTCCAATGTTTTTTATCCTCTGATGGACTCTTTGAAGGCAAATGTAAGGATTTTGCAACAAGTCTTTATAAATGGAAGTAAAAATATTGTCAGGTTTACAAAATTTTGAAATTTAAGAATGCTTATAAATATACCTCAGGCAAACTGTGAAAGTCAAGGTAAACTATGGCAGCTGCTAAGTGATGTAATTTAATGTCCAATAAATGAAAGGACTGTTTATAGTTATTTTAATTTGATGAATTATTTATGTATTTATTTATTGAAAATATTGAAAGGCCTTAGAAAGGGATGCTGTGTGTGTGTGTGGGTACTACTTATACACACATTATGTCCAAAAAAGAAATGTCTGGTTTGCATGCAAGAAAAATATAAGAAAAAAGTTTAACAAAATTGTTTTGTCAGTCATTTTTAATGAAACCTGTATCACAGAGGGATTGTTGCATAAATACACAAATATGTCAGTGTATGTATAGGCAGCACATGGCCCAGTTTCTAGAATATTAGCATAACAACCATGAGACACTGATTCAAATTTCACTATTGTTGATTAGTCAAGGAGAATAGGGCTATTATATGTATAATGGAAATGCATTGCTAATGATTTTACTATAGGAATGTATTGAAAATGAGGAAGAAAGGGATTGTCAGTGGTCAGGAAATGAAGACAAGCATCACTGATAGAATAGGGCTATTATATGTATAATGGAAATGCATTGCTAATGATTTTACTATAGGAATGCATTGAAAATGAGGAAGGAAGGGATTGTCAGTGGTCAGGAATGAAGGCAAGCATTACTGATAGAATAGGGCTATTATATGTATAATGGAAATGCATTGCTAATGATTTTACTATAGGAATGCATTGAAAATGAGGAAGAAAGGGATTGTCAGTGGTCAGGAGTGAAGGCAAGCATTACTGATAGAATAGGGCTATTATATGTATAATGGAAATGCATTGCTAATGATTTTCCTATAGGAATGCATTGAAAATGAGGAAGGAAGGGATTGTCAGTGGTCAGGAATGAAGGCAAGCATTACCGACTCCTATTTGTAAAATGCTTTTGCTTTTAAAAATAACTTTCTTCATATATTTTATTTTTATTCTAGCCTGAACGAATTGACCCCAAATTAAGTAGCTCGGTTTATGATACCAGATCTGATGTTTGGAGCCTTGGTATTACATTGGTAAGCTTTTCTAAATTTAGTTTTTCTTCATGTTTGAATTGTTTTATTTAAAACAATTTTTAATCTTGTTCCTTTTATTTATTGTTAATCTGTCAAAAGTAAACTACAATGTTTATTGGAAAGAATCAGCTTCTTCATTTCATTTTCTTTTTCACTAAAGGTCAACCTAATATAAGGCTCAAGGGCCGCTCAAAGTGAAGGCTACTTTGTAAGGTTGATACCTGCTGTAACAGTTGGTGATTGAATCTACTGCTTATCAACTACTTGTGGAATATTAAAAGCCCTTACCTACTTTGCATTGCAAGAACAATTTTTTTTTTTTTTTTTTTTACAATAATGTTCACTCTGTATAAGGTGCAAGAGCCGCTCAAGCTAAAGGGTTATAGATTAAGAGATGAGAGACACAGGTTATGAGGATATGAGTGAAAGATAATGGTTAACCCTAGACTTGAACACATTAAGATTGTAAAATTAGTACAACATCCTCTTGGGAATCAGTTCCACAGTGTAGCAGTTCATTGGAAAAATATTGTTCAAGTGGAAATTACATCTCCTGAATAGAATATGACTCATTCCGTGTCAAATCAAAAAGGCTTTGACCGTCATCAACATGGTTTTTTTTTTTTTTGCCATTTAGGAATAGAATACAAAGGAATTCCTAGATTTGAATAATAAAGAAAAAACATCTTACGTTTTATAGGACATATAGTGAGGGATCAGTTAATATATTGATTGTAATGTAAAATTGATCCCCCACTTTATATCCACATTATAATTTCGTGTTTGTTTAGCATATTCTGATTAGGTATAAGTCTACCTCTTCTCCCCTCAGCTATGGGTTAATTTGGGAAAATAGTCACAAAGTTTAAATATCAATATCTCAGTTGTATTTTCACCTACAAAGCTAAATTAAATACAATTTTAAAGAACTTGGCTTGATCTATTTATTTTTTGTTCAAAGGTCAAATAAGATAATTTGACCATTGCCTTAAACTTTGACCTTTAATTTCTCCAAAAAATGTATCTTTAATTTCTTTTAAGTTTGACAACAAATTTGTCTGCTTTATGGCAAAATATGTGCACAATTTTGTGGTTGACTTTTGAGTGTGGCCCAAGATACAAGGGTTTTACTGAGTTGAGCCAAATTCAAAATGGCTGATTTTGGTATTTGCTACTATATGCTAACATTTTCATATCACCCAATATGGTCATGTTGTATATCTTCAGAAAGCTCTTTGCTGATTAATATTCACATAAGAACGATAATCCTAAAATCAATAGAATTTGTGTGTTTTTTTTTGTTTTTTTTTTTTTTTTTTTGGTTAAATGTGGACCAATTTGGTGGAAACTAAACCTTATTTTTGGTTTTGTTTACATTTTTATTATACAACAAACAAAAAATGAAGATAATTATTTAAAAAAAGTCTCATGAATTAATGTTAACACAACATAAAATAATATGAAAATATGCCACAAATTATTTTAATAGTTAACAAATTTTTGTTGACATTTGACATGGTGCACTAAATGCACAAAACAATGAAATTTTCAGTATTTTTATAGATATTTAAAAGATTAAGTTTTGATCTGAAAAAGTGATACATTGAAATGAATATTTAAAAAAGATTCTTAACATTTACAAAGAGATTAACAAGCAAAGCCGTTATCAAATAGAATTAACAGCATAATCTGAGTTTTCTGAATGTACTTCGACTTCAGTTGAAGACCAGTCACAGCCTTCTGGAATTTTTGTAGATATTGAAAATGAATTGCAACGTTTTAATGAGTCACTATCAATGATTGGTGAATAACCAATCGAGCATCAAAAACTCTAAAAACAAACCAGTTATGAGGACAGGACAACTATGAAATTCAAACACAAGATTGTTCAGGGATCAGTGACCTTCGGTGGCAGGATAAACTTTTTGTACAGTAAATGAAGTTACATACAGAGTGATAAAGGTTAAGGAATAATTAGGATGATATATCGTGTCATTACAGATGGTTCCCTATAATAAAAATCTTTTACATTTTGACCTGCTATATAGAATAAAATATCTTTGCTAATTCCCAAGTTGATGGCTTTCCATGAAGGACTTTTGTGTTTCATCATCAAAATCTTATGAAGGCCCTGATCTGGTTTCACCTTCCAACGACATTTCCACCTGAATGAAACTTTGTAAACCAATTTCTTACTTACTGGTTAGTAACTCCTTAACCATAACCCCTAGATATTTTTCTAGATGTCTCAACAACTTGAAATGATGTCTAGATGTCTTTTTCTAGATGTCTAAAACAGCTTGAAATGATGTCTAGATGTCTTTTTCTAGATGTCTAAAACAGCTTGAAATGATGTCTACATGTCTTTTTCTAGATATCTCCACAGCTTTTTTTGCTTGAACTCCTATAACATTGTGTGGTGTAAATGCACTTTTAATTCCTTCATTAGCAGCATTCAGAAATCTTTCCTTTAATCCACTGTGTATGCTGCCACTGCTGGGCAAAAACTCACATGACTGTAAGTCATAACCTTTTGTTAGTGAACTCCAAATTTATTGTAACTTGCCACCAATGATTAATAATTATATTTTGGTTAAGAAAAACAAAACAAAAAACAAACAACTTACTTCTGATTCCACCTAATAAAAATGAATCAAATGATCTTTTTGGTAAAGTTTAACAAATGTACCCACAAAAAACAGTCTGTGAAAAAGAAGAGTTTTTCTTTTAATACTGCTATTCCTGCAATTTTTATTGTCTTGTGGTGAACAATTATGTGGAAGTAAGTGAGTCAGAGTGGCTTGCATCTGGGGCAAAGGAAAATAAGTTCCTAACCTCAATATACAACATGTAGCAGCAACATTTTGTTCCTTGCAAATGGCATGAATCTCCTTCCCCACTTTAGATTATTCCAAAATGGTGGCTTTTGTACAGCTTAATGTGGTTTGACCAATAGCAGGTCACGTGCTGATTAGTCGGACTGGAAGATGCCATTCGACTGGGTAACTGAGGTGAAAGCGAAGAACACTAACTGATCAGTCGTCTGTGGTGTTGTTAGGATAAAAGAGGGCTGAAGCAATGAGAAGGGGGGGATTTTTATGTTGCGGACATGTGGGAAATCATGAACGGAAGTATTTAGTGTTGTATGCGCGACATCAGAGGAATACAATCTCATTTATGCCACATGTCTTATAAGTCGTTCACTCGACTGTTCCGTGCTGCCAATACCTCATAAATAATGGACTATTCCATTTTGATTGCGTGGAAAGAGGGGAAAAGACTTATCAGAGATGCTACTTGGTTTCAGTGAAAGACAGAAGTGTTTAATGTTTCCTGCTAATACCTTATAAATAATGGACTATTCCATTTTGATTGCGTGGAAAGAGGGGAAAAGACTTATCAGAGATGCTACTTGGTTTCAGTGAAAGAAAGACAGAAGTGTTTAATGTTTCCTGCTAATACCTTATAAATAATGGACTATTCTGTTTTGATGGCTAAGAAAAACAAGACATACGAATGAATGAAAGAAAGAAGGGAAGATAGAAGTGTTTAACATCTGTTTAAGTGAAATGGAAAAATGTAGTCAATTTCAAATCTGTTCATTTGTACCCTCTTACTTCTTAAAATAATGACCAGCATTTATATTTATGATTGTTATTGCAATATTTTGTTGTTCAAATATTTAATGATGAGATAGGAGAAATTCTATGGATATTTTATTGTCATAGAACTTGTCATTAGCTTATTCAATCATTAAGATTCATCAGAAAATTTAAAATAGGAAAACTGACATTTTCATGGGTCTTTCTAGTTTTTATAAATTTATGAATAAAAATTTGTTCATACTTCTTTATAAAATGCTAAATAAGAAATATTGCATTTTAGTTGATTCACATATTTTTATAAACTTGTAAATATAAAATTTTTCTTTTAAAATGGTGTTTAATTTTTTATTGACAGAAATCTAGTTTCATATATTTTGTAATGGCCATTATGTAGGAGAAACTTTGTAAATCACTGATACAATAATACTAACGCCTTCGAACAATACTCGGTCAGACACCGTTAATTCTCATTATATATATATATATATATATATTTTCCATTACCCGTCACGTGATCTAATTATTTAGAAGAGGTCGACTGTGCTTGCTCTCTGGTGATCCGTGTTCAAACCCAAGTGTCTGCAGTGACTATTTATTCCTATATGACAATGTTTGTGTTTTATTAAAATTTTAAAGACAGTTTTTTTAAAATTTGCTGAGGGCGTACAACAATAATAATGGTATTAAGAGAAAAAAGGTTTTTTTGATTCACTACCTTTTTTTTTTTTTTTTTTTTTCCAGTATGTTTGTTAAACTTTGCCAATTTTTTTTTTATTAGACACTATAATTACTGTTCAAGTACTTTCACTAGTAACTACTAATGGCTTTCATTACCATGACATGAATCTATGGCATTAAAGGTTATAAGTTATCAATAAGTTGTTTATCTTACAAAATCATTCATTTCCACCATATATTGGTACAAACGATTTGAGTCTAAATTGGCCATGCCTAATGACTATAAAAAAAAAAAAATGGACAGTGTGGATAAATAGAAAATAAATCTTTTAATTTATCACAATATAATAATGCAGAAGGATAAGGTCAAAGTTGAGATTTCAAAGTTCAAATGTAAATGTCCTGACACATAAGAGAAAGAAAGAGTCCAGGAAGAAGTAAATTTATACATATAGATGGCAATTTGTTTGTCTGTTTGAATCAAGTTGCCGGCTAAACCTGTGAACTGTAGCGGACCGTGTGGAGTGAAGATGTGAAGAGATATCAGAAGGTTAAAATTTCCTGCTGGCCGGCCCAGCTACATGAGAATGTCGGACTTTAATTAAGTCCAAAGAAGACAAAGCAAACAAACAAGACCGATATACATGGGTAAACAAATATATATTAATAACAAAACAAGTTAAACAAAGACATGGACTGTTACATAGAGTTTGTATGGAGCAATTATGTGTGTGTATCGTAAGTGTTCGTACGTACGTGTATTGTTCTTAGCGTGTTCCCAGAATTTGGGAAACGCTGTATCTGTGAGAGGTCACATATTGGTGTAAGTGGAAAAAGAGAGATTTTACCTCATCTCCACGCGAGGTGGCGGCCCAAGGCCTGAGTCGGAAAAAGAGAGAGAAGGGTCAGTCAGTATTTATAGCCAGGAGAGAGAGAGAGACCTCTGTTGAAGGATTAAAGAACTGAGGAGGAGCTAACTCCGACAGAACCAATATTGATGAAATTTGGTATACATGTTAAACTAACAACCAGTTTGTTACTAGGCTAATTGTTTTTTTTTATAAAAATCTCTAATGGGACTGATAAGGCTCCTAGATCGCAACCCACTGCTGGGGTCTTACGCAAAATGCTGTTTACATGTTAACACTGTGTTTAAGCAAGGGAGATAATCAGTCTTGCAAACTTTTTAGAAATTAAGATAGACGTGTTACGAAATAATAACTCTTATAAAGCTTAAAATTCTAGACAAATATGGATTTTTCTTCGATTTTTAAAAGTTTAGAAGAAAGCATCTGAACGAATTGCATGTTATTTTCTAAATAAAATCTTTATTCAAAACTTCTATCGTTTAATTAAACCGCCGTAATTAAAAGTAAAATTTAACGGGTAAGTGTATGCGGGCTCATGCCGATTGAGGACATTTGGATTTTTTTAACGAAGGATGTCTATTTCCACAGCTAGATTTCTTTTTTCTTTTTGCACAAATGGTATATAGCATGAAAGTGTTCTTTAAATAGGTTGTTATTCCACAGAGAACAACAACAACCACAACCGTGATATGCCTTTTTAAGGTTAGCTTGAAATATGAGCTTAGATAAAGTTTCTATTTGCAAATAAACTCAATTTAAATGTTATTTTACATTTAAATGACAGAATGAATTTAGCCAATTTCTTTGTATTTAATAAATTCAAACCTGACAAATTTAATGATGCACTTGGCAGAAATTGCGTCAAATTATATTTTTGCAGTGTAAACACAGCACGGAGATCATATTAAAAAAAAGAAAAAGTGTGCTGAATTAATGTGTTAAATAAAGATTTTTTTTTTTATTTCCAACTTATTTTTGAATCATTCTTGACTTTTCCCAGGTGGAATTAGGAAACTGTTGCTACCCTTACAAGCTTTCAGCCAACCCATTCGCACTCGTCGAGCAGATTGTAAAGGGTGAACCTCCCAAGTTAGCAAAAGGAAAATATTCTGTTGTCTTTGAAAATTTCATTCAAAAATGGTAAGTATGTATTGGTTGTTGGTAACTATATCTTATTATCAATTATTGTCTTGTATTTCTTCCATCTTATTTCTCTTGCTTTTCTACCAAGTAGTAATAGTCTTAAGTTGTCTGAATTTCCTCGATGAAGCCCTGTCAATTATTATTCATTTTTCACTAGTATTTCTTTCGTCTTATTTCTCTTGCTTTTCTATCAAGTAGTAATAGTCTTAAGTTGTCTGAATTTCTTAGATGAAGCCTTGTCAATTATTATTCATTTTTCACTAATATTTCTTTCATCTTATTTCTCTTGCTTTTCCACCAAGTAGTAATAGTCTTAAGTTGTCTGAATTTCTTAGATGAAGCTACGTCAATTATTATTCATTTTTCACTAGTATTTCTTTCATCTTATTTCTCTTGCTTTTCCACCAAGTAGTAATAGTCTTAAGTTGTCTGAATTTCTTAGATGAAGCCTTGTCAATTATTATTCATTTTTCACTAGTATTTCTTTCATCTTATTTCTCTTGCTTTTCCACCAAGTAGTAATAGTCTTAAGTTGTCTGAATTTCTTAGGTGAAGCCTTGTCAATTATTATTCATTTTTCACTAGTATTTCTTTCATCTTATTTCTCTTGCTTTTCCACCAAGTAGTAATAGTCTTAAGTTGTCTGAATTTCTTAGATGAAGCCTTGTCAATTATTATTCATTTTTCACTAGTCTTTCTTTCATCTTATTTCTCTTGCTTTTCCACCAAGTAGTAATAGTCTTAAGTTGTCTGAATTTCTTAGATGAAGCCTTGTCAATTATTATTCATTTTTCACTAGTATTTCTTTCATCTTATTTCTCTTGCTTTTACATTCGTTGTTTGTATGTCCTTAATGAGATCTACAATAAACCCTATTCTGTAGATCCATGTTTTTTTTATATTAAAGAATTCGTGAGACCTTTCATGAACACAATATTTTACAAATCTTTACCATAAATCTGATAGCACATGACCAGTATTTTCAACTAAGTTTCAATTTAATCCTACAGAAATCATCACCACAGACTTTTATTGCCAACAACTCAAATATATGAGTATCAGTGGTTGAATTATAACCAAAATGTCCAACTGTATTAAACAGGGAGGGTGACATCTTCAATCTTGCAAATGCAACAACTCACTTCAGGAAAAGAAGTGCAAAAGAAGATAAAGTCCCTAAGCTAGAAAGTTATACTTCATCCTCCATACCTGTCAGATGTCAGTTTCAAATTAATTGTAAAGGTATTTGTGGTGTGTAATATTTGTGCTTATTAAATATTACAAGAAATCCTTAATGTAAAAAAACACATTGAATCTAAAGTGTAGGATTTGTTGAAGGTCCCCTGACCTCTTTAACATAAAAGTATAATATAAAAATGTATTAATATAAAGACCTTTTTGATGGGTCTTGTTTTTTTAATTCTGCTGTTTATCGAATCACCCTCCTCACCAGAAAAGCCTGATGGAGGAACTGGTTTAGTGACTGATAACCCAACCGTGCATCAGATAGTACGGAGTTATATGGTACTCATAGTCTGACCTGAAAGCAGTATAATTTTTTATATTAGATAATTGTTCAACAGACTGACTTCAGAGTTTTTGTATCAAATCACAGGTCAGGATCAGATGTTCAATAAATTTATTGAATTATTATCCCATCTCATATTTTTTCTCCTCGGGATAATTTTCACCACACTAGAGTTTTGTTGTTGAATGTTCAGTATGGTGTAATGGATAATGGCTCAGAATATCTTGAGAGCAAGATAAAACCACCTCTTGCCTTTCTATGTTATTTGCTCCTTTATTTCCATGTTACTCTTTCGATCAAAATAGATGCTGCTTAGATGACCAAACTTCAAAAGGGAACCATCATCTGGTCTATCAAATAGAAACACTTGAGAGCAAGATAAATCCACCTCTTGCCTTTCTACGTTATTTGCTCCTTTATTTCCATGTTACCCTTTCGATCAAAATAGATGCTGCTTAGATGACCAAACTACAAAAGGGAACCATCCTCTGGTCTATCAAATAGAAACACTTGAGAGCAAGATAAAGCTACCTCTTGCCTTTCTATGTTATTTGCTCCTTTATTTCCATGTTACCCATTTGATCAAAATAGATGCTGCTTAGATGACCAAACTTCAAAAGGGAACAATCCTCTGGTCTATCAAATAGAAACACTTGAGAGCAAGATAAATCCACCTCTTGCCTTTCTATGTTATTTGCTCCTTTATTTCCATGTTACCCTTTCGATCAAAATAGATGCTGCTTAGATGACCAAACTACAAAAGGGAACCATCCTCTGGTCTATCAAATAGAAACACTTGAGAGCAAGATAAAGCTACCTCTTGCCTTTCTATGTTATTTGCTCCTTTATTTCCATGTTACCCTTTCGATCAAAATAGATGCTGCTTAGATGACCAAACTACAAAAGGGAACCATCCTCTGTTCTATCAAATAGAAACACTTGAGAGCAAGATAAATCCACCTCTTGCCTTTCTATGTTATTTGCTCCTTTATTTCCATGTTACCCTTTCGATCAAAATAGATGCTGCTTAGATGACCAAACTACAAAAGGGAACCATCCTCTGGTCTATCAAATAGAAACACTTGAGAGCAAGATAAAGCTACCTCTTGCCTTTCTATGTTATTTGCTCCTTTATTTCCATGTTACCCTTTCGATCAAAATAGATGCTGCTTAGATGACCAAACTTCAAAAGGGAACCATCCTCTGTTCTATCAAATAGAAACACTTGAGAGCAAGATAAATCCACCTCTTGCCTTTCTATGTTATTTGCTCCTTTATTTCCATGTTACCCTTTCGATCAAAATAGATGCTGCTTAGATGACCACACTTCAAAAGGGAACCATCCTCTGGTCTATCAAATAGAAACACTTGAGAGCAAGATAAATCCACCTCTTGCCTTTCTATGTTATTTTCTCCTTTATTTCCATGTTACCCTTTCGATCAAAATAGATGCTGCTTAGATGACCAAACTTCAAAAGGGAACCATCCTCTGGTCTATCAAATAGAAACACTTGAGAGCAAGATAAATCCACCTCTTGCCTTTCTATGTTATTTGCTCCTTTATTTCCATGTTACCCTTTTGATCAAAATAGATGCTGCTTAGATGACCAAACTTCAAAAGGGAACCATCCTCTGGTCTATCAAATAGAAACACTTGAGAGCAAGATAAATCCACCTCTTGCCTTTCTATGTTATTTGCTCCTTTATTTCCATGTTACCCTTTCGATCAAAATAGATGCTGCTTAGATGACCAAACTTCAAAAGGGAACCATCCTCTGGTCTATCAAATAGAAACACTTGAGAGCAAGATAAAACCACCTCTTGCCTTTCTATGTTATTTTCTCCTTTATTTCCATGTTACCCTTTCGATCAAAATAGATGCTGCTTAGATGACCAAACTTCAAAAGGGAACCATCCTCTGGTCTATCAAATAGAAACACTTGAGAGCAAGATAAATCCACCTCTTGCCTTTCTATGTTATTTGCTCCTTTATTTCCATGTTACCCTTTCGATCAAAATAGATGCTGCTTAGATGACCAAACTTCAAAAGGGAACCATCCTCCGGTCTATCAAATAGAAACACTTGAGAGCAAGATAAATCCACCTCTTGCCTTTCTATGTTATTTGCTCCTTTATTTCCATGTTACCCTTTCGATCAAAATAGATGCTGCTTAGATGACCAAACTTCAAAAGGGAACCATCCTCTGGTCTATCAAATAGAAACACTTGAGAGCAAGATAAATCCACCTCTTGCCTTTCTATGTTATTTTCTCCTTTATTTCCATGTTACCCTTTCGATCAAAATAGATGCTGCTTAGATGACCAAACTTCAAAAGGGAACCATCCTCTGGTCTATCAAATAGAAACACTTGAGAGCAAGATAAATCCACCTCTTGCCTTTCTATGTTATTTTCTCCTTTATTTCCATGTTACCCTTTCGATCAAAATAGATGCTGCTTAGATGACCAAACTTCAAAAGGGAACCATCCTCTGGTCTATCAAATAGAAACACTTGAGAGCAAGATAAATCCACCTCTTGCCTTTCTGTTATTTGCTCCTTTATTTCCATGTTACCCTTTCGATCAAAATAGATGCTGCTTAGATGACCAAACTTCAAAAGGGAACCATCCTCTGGTCTATCAAATAGAAACACTTGAGAGCAAGATAAAACCACCTCTTGCCTTTCTATGTTATTTGCTCCTTTATTTCCATGTTACCCTTTCGATCAAAATAGATGCTGCTTAGATGACCAAACTTCAAAAGGGAACCATCCTCTGGTCTATCAAATAGAAACACTTGAGAGCAAGATAAAACCACCTCTTGCCTTTCTATGTTATTTGCTCCTTTATTTCCATGTTACCCTTTCGATCAAAATAGATGCTGCTTAGATGACCAAACTTCAAAAGGGAACCATCCTCTGGTCTATCAAATAGAAACACTTGAGAGCAAGATAAATCCACCTCTTGCCTTTCTATGTTATTTGCTCCTTTATTTCCATGTTACCCTTTTGATCAAAATAGATGCTGCTTAGATGACCAAACTACAAAAGGGAACCATCCTCTGGTCTATCAAATAGAAACACTTGAGAGCAAGATAAATCCACCTCTTGCCTTTCTATGTTATTTGCTCCTTTATTTCCATGTTACCCTTTCGATCAAAATAGATGCTGCTTAGATGACCAAACTTCAAAAGGGAACCATCCTCTGGTCTATCAAATAGAAACACTTGAGAGCAAGATAAATCCACCTCTTGCCTTTCTATGTTATTTTCTCCTTTATTTCCATGTTACCCTTTTGATCAAAATAGATGCTGCTTAGATGACCAAACTTCAAAAGGGAACCATCCTCTGGTCTATCAAATAGAAACACTTGAGAGCAAGATAAAACCACCTCTTGCCTTTCTATGTTATTTGCTCCTTTATTTCCATGTTACCCTTTCGATCAAAATAGATGCTGCTTAGATGACCAAACTTCAAAAGGGAACCATCCTCTGGTCTATCAAATAGAAACACTTGAGAGCAAGATAAATCCACCTCTTGCCTTTCTATGTTATTTTCTCCTTTATTTCCATGTTACCCTTTTGATCAAAATAGATGCTGCTTAGATGACCAAACTTCAAAAGGGAACCATCCTCTGGTCTATCAAATAGAAACACTTGAGAGCAAGATAAATCCACCTCTTGCCTTTCTATGTTATTTGCTCCTTTATTTCCATGTTACCCTTTCGATCAAAATAGATGCTGCTTAGATGACCAAACTTCAAAAGGGAACCATCCTCTGGTCTATCAAATAGAAACACTTGAGAGCAAGATAAAACCACCTCTTGCCTTTCTATGTTATTTGCTCCTTTATTTCCATGTTACCCTTTCGATCAAAATAGATGCTGCTTAGATGACCAAACTTCAAAAGGGAACCATCCTCTGGTCTATCAAATAGAAACACTTGAGAGCAAGATAAAACCACCTCTTGCCTTTCTATGTTATTTGCTCCTTTATTTCCATGTTACCCTTTCGATCAAAATAGATGCTGCTTAGATGACCAAACTTCAAAAGGGAACCATCCTCTGGTCTATCAAATAGAAACACTTGAGAGCAAGATAAAACCACCTCTTGCCTTTCTATGTTATTTGCTCCTTTATTTCCATGTTACCCTTTCGATCAAAATAGATGCTGCTTAGATGACCAAACTTCAAAAGGGAACCATCCTCTGGTCTATCAAATAGAAACACTTGAGAGCAAGATAAAACCACCTCTTGCCTTTCTATGTTATTTGCTCCTTTATTTCCATGTTACCCTTTTGATCAAAATAGATGCTGCTTAGATGACCAAACTTCAAAAGGGAACCATCCTCTGGTCTATCAAATAGAAACACTTGAGAGCAAGATAAATCCACCTCTTGACTTTCTATGTGCATATCCATAGTTTCATAAGATAGCAAAAAGACAAAGCCTACAAAAAAATACAAAGTATCTGAAGCTGGAGAGACATGATTGCTCACATCCTGAATGGACATGGCACAGAGGAGGACTGGCAGAGAAAATGGCTTTAATAAAATTATGTTTGATCTTTTAGTATATATAGTTGCTCTTAGAGAAGTTTTAATTATATTTGTGCTGAAATTCTAACAGTTGTCCATATTGTCACTTTGCTTATTCTGAACATGTTAATGTATAGAAATGAACTAGGATTGCTGTTAAAAGCTACAAATAAGTCGGTTCCAAATGTGAAATAAACCAAATCTGAATCGATTCCCAACTGAGTTCTAATTCCATTTGGGTTCATTACATTGACTTATGTGCCAATACCCTTGGGAAGGGTATGAATCCATATCTTCCCCCCTTCCCATTATGGATAAATAGTAGACAGACTGGGTTCTATAGCCTTGTGTGGCAACCGGTTTAGGAGAAGGACAACTCTGAATTCAAGACCTTCAACTATGGGATTGTGATGAGTACAGCTATACCCCTGAAGACATGGTCAATCAGAGTGGGGTTCCTTCAAGGAGTAAGAAGGATCTGGATTTGTTCCAGTGAGCAGGATAGACTGGGTCCTATAGCCTTGGGTAGCAACTGGTCTATGATAAGGACATCTCTGAATTCAAGCTATGGGTAAATAGTAGGGCAGATTGGTTTCTTCAACCTTGAGTGGCAACAAGTCTAGGAGAAGGACAATTGTGAATTGAAAAAAAAACATAGCTCTGGCAAAGCACATACTATACAGCTAAGGAAAGGATTGTGAAGTTTACAATGACTCTATGATTGTATGTGGGTGGGGGCAGTTACATAAAAAAAATTGCTACAAATTTATATGCAAAATATTTAAAAGAATGTTTTCTTGTTTTTTTTTTTTTGTTTTTTTCAGTTTAGAGAAAGAGAAACATCACCGATTTAAGTACAAGGATTTGATAACTCATCCATTTATAATGAAGGCAAACAAACTGAGTTTTGACATGAAAAGTTATGCAACAGAAGTAATTGAAGAACATCGAAGAAAACCAAATATTTATGAAAATGAATGTTTATAGATGAGCATTCAGATTTCATGGATGTTAAATCTAAAGACATTTGCATCAGATCCATTAAGACTGAGAAAAAAAAACCTTATTAAGGAGCAAAGACAATAAAAGAACAAGAATTAAAGACAGAAGATAGTGATTGACATTGCATTTGAATTTTCAGATCAAATTTGGTTTGGAAGTAAGAAGCTGGAAGAGAGTTCCACAAGCAAGAAGTGTGAGAAAATAAACTGTTAGCATATTACTTAAGGTTACATTTAAACATTCCAATGTAAAATGATGCCACCATGCCACCAACCTGGTACTGAGCTTAAATTCATAAAGTCAAGGTACCATAGAGAAAATTTCATCTGAACAATTAAAGTGAAAGTATTTATAGAAAAGGTACAAGGAAGCTACATTATGGCAGTGAGAAAGTGACTGAAGCTGAGATGCCAGGTCAGGACCAATAACATTGTGGATTCTCCTTCGGATTTTATCAAAGATCTCCATACATTTGGGATTTTTGAGTGATGTGTGAAATAAGAATTGTGTATTATTTAACAGTCTAGTTTATTTTTTAAAAAGTGCAGTAATACACACACACACACACACACACACACACACACACACACACATATATATATATAAAATTTTAACAAAGCTTTAAATAATACTAATGAAAACATCTTAATACTAAAAAAGTATCTAAGGAACCTTTTGGACAGTGCCTCTTCAGAGATATATTGTTGGTGAAAAAAAAGTTTTTTATTAATGCTAATGGGAATGCCAAAATGTTCTTTTTTTTTTCTAAAGGGGTTACTGAGTGTGAATGAATAAGAA
>OZ038514.1:5718599-5798599 GCA_964036315.1 Acanthosepion esculentum
TAAAGAATAGTGGCTATAAATGCCCTGACATTAAATATAAAAATAATAATAAAAATAACCAGAGAAGAAATAGAAAAATCATTTGGTACACACACCCATATAACCAAATGGTTAGTAGTAAGTTAGGACATAAATTTCTTGCTTTTAATTGAAAAACATTTTCCAAGAAATAATCCTCTTAGCAAAATTTTCAATAAAAATACCCTAAAATTAGGTTATAGTTACACTGATAATTTAGAAAAAATTATAAAAAACACAATAATAAAATTTTAAAAAAATACTTAGACCAGAATAAAAAAAAAATTGTAATCCAGTAATAAGAATAAATAATAGTAATTTAAAATTATGTAACTGTAGAAATCCTATAAATTGTCTATTGAATAATAAATGTCTCACAGAATCTATAGTTTACCAAAGTACTATCTCATCTTTTGAAAAATCCTAATATTAAAAAATTTTGTATTGGTAGCACTAAAAATAATTTTAGATTACGGTTGAACCAATATCTGTCTTCCTTCAAAAATAATGAGTATCATAACCAAACATCCTTCTCCAAATATTTTTGGCTTTTAAAAGAAACAAATAAAAACCCCACAGTAAAATGGAAATTATTAAAAAAAAAAAAATGAGAACTTGTATGTCTTTAAATAACCCATGTCCTTTGTGGCTACATGAAAAGTTATATATTATTAAGTTTCTTAAAAATAAAGATTTATTAAATCAAAGAAAAGAAATAACATTTTGCAGACATTGCATTATGTTCACTTTAAAACATAATAAAAAATTCATAATTATATATCTATTATTTAGTCAAAAATAAGAAAATAAAAAAATGCATAATTAAATTCCTAAAATTTTAATTTTAACAATACCATATCTAATATACTAATAAATATAATATTTTAGATCTTTATAATATAAATATAAATATATAAAATATGACTTAATCATATTTGGAGCCCCTTTAAGAAAATCCCAATGTATTTTATAAAAAAACATAAATAAATAGCAATGTATTTTTATGCATCTGATATATGCACTTAAAAAACAGACAAGAATGACATGTTCTCATATAAGGGCGTTAGTATCGACAGGCAGAAATTACAAACCCACACCTAACCCGTAACCTATATTTACACTTTTCCATCTTAAATTAGACTTGTATCCTGATTCATCAAAAAAGGCAACACCCTTTAAAATTTTGTAATCCCTTTCCCCCTCCAGCCTAAACTCTTAAATATAATACTATTTAACTTAAAAAAGTAAATCATTTTTTTGTAAGTTATTCAACATTGCTTGAGAATGGAACAAAATTTTTAAAATTAAGTTTAATTTAAAGTTTAATTTTTAGTTCTGAAACATGGTAATTTCTGTTGCAATGAATACATATTTTAAAATAATAATATATATATATATATATATATATATATATATATATATGCTCTTGTTTGCCAATTGAGCACTATAGAAAAGGGAAATTTTCAGCAGTGGCTGCTGCTGTTATTAACACATCACTTTTCAGTTATGAATTAAGCACTCTTGGCTACTGATTTGATGTTTGTATATGTTGCATATATATTACATCTGCTGTGTGCCGATAGCTCAGGGGTAGAGGCTCTAACTGATGCCAAATCTGTAGAGTTTCGATCCCGGCTTGAAGTAATCTGGTTTCTATCCATACTGATGTGCAGTGATACAGCGAAACAGACTTTAATTTGGATGACATTTTATTTATATATATATATATATATATATATATATATATCAAATAAGTTTCATTAAAAACATTAACAAGTAAAGATAAAATCATCCTTGATAATGGCTAAAAGAATAGCTGAAAGCAGTTAGACAATTTTTACACACCTTATGTCCAGACAAGAAAAAACTCATAAGAACACAAGAAAAATTAAATAAAAAGCTTAAAAGCAGTAACTTATCAGTCATCTTTAATGAAAGGGGGATTGCTGCCCAAATACACAATTTTATTTATATATATATATATATAATTTTTTTTCTTAAACATGTTTCATTGAATAATATGTTGTCTATTTATTTTTATAATGATAATTTCCAGTTCTCTAATCAGTTTCTTGATGTTAAGATGAAATTCATCAAGAAAAGTGTTGCAGTTTTTTCCTACCCAAGTACTTTCCATCTTTTCCATGATTCTCTTCAAGGGTGAATTACAAAGAGAAACTTATTGTACCTGTGATGAAATCTGCATTTCGTTGTGATGGTGATTTTCAAAAGAACAGCTGAAAGCACTCAGGTATACAGAACATTCGGACAATTTCTACATAATTCATGCCTAAAAAAAATTCTAAGAACATAAGAAAATTTAAATAAAAAGCTTAACCGTAATACTTTGTCAGTTGTTTTTAATAAAATGTGTGTGTGTGTGTGTGTATATATATATATATTTGATATCACAATGGGATTACTAGACTCAGCTGAGTCTTCTGATCTCATAGGTCTTTTTATATTATACAACCTTACAGCGCACCGTGATATTAATATAACTGACATTGGTTTATACAGAGACAATGGTCTTATGGTTATTAGAAACTCTACTAACTTCAAAATAGATAAAATTAGAAAGGTATTATATAAAGAATTTAAAAGCATGAGCTTAAAAATTACAGTTATCACTAAATTAAAAAAAGTTAACTTCCTTGATATAACATTAGATTTAAAGAAAAATACATACACACCTTATAAAAAAACCCAATACCAAACCTTTATATATATATACACCCTAAATCAAGTCACCCCCCATCTATAATTAAGCATATACCTTTATCTATCCGAAAAAGAATAAGTACAAATTCAGTAAATGACAAGATTTTCGATGAACATATTAATTTCTATAATAAAGCTCTAAAAGATAGTGGCTACAAAAACCGAAAACTAACTAAAATGAAAAATGAAAATGGAAAGCATAGAAAAAATAGAAGTAGAAAAATAATTTGGTATACGCCCCCATACAACCAAATGGTAAAGAACAAATTAGGACAAAAATTCCTCGCTTTAATAGTCAAGCATTTTCCCAGTGAAAGTAAACTTCGTAATATTTTCAATAAAAATACACTAAAATTAAGTTACAGCTGTACTGAAAACTTAGCATTATGTTTCTTAATAATTTTTTCTAATATCTTAAATAAACACTTATACCAGAATCAAAAAATTTTAGACAATGAAAAAATAAAAACTGATGAAGATAAACAAAAATTATGTAACTGTAGAAACCCTCATAACTGTCCTCTACAAAATAAATGTCACACGGAATCATTAGTATACCAATGCAATATATCTTCTATTGAAAATCCTGAAAACATAAAAATATATATATAGGTTGCACAAACCATGAGTTTAAAAGAAGATTCAACCAACATCAAAGTTCATTTAGGATAAATAAATATAAAAATCAAACATATCTCTCAAAGTACTTCTGGCACCTAAAAGAATCCAATAAAACACCTACAGTAAAATGGAAGTTAATAAGAAAAGCTAGAATATGTAGGTCTTTAAATGACCCATGTCCTTTGTGCATACATGAGAAACTATATATTACTAAGTTTATAAAAAATAAAAATTTACTGAATCAGAGAAATGAAATAGCTATTTTGTGCCGTCATTGTCAAAAATTTCCCTTAAATAATATTTAAAAATAAAATTAAAAAGTGCGACCTGGTAATATACATACTTATATTTGATGTGAAAAAAATTTTATATACTGTAAGTAATTCTATTACATTTACTTGTTTTTTAAAAAAATATAGTCTATTAAAATTAATAGTGAAAATATTTTAAAATTGTTTTTTAAAATTGTAGTTAAATAAAACGAATTCTAACCTTAACACCTCTCTCAAAGTACTTCAAGCACTTAAAAGAATCCAATAAAACACCTACAGTAAAATGAAATTAATATGAAAAGCTAGAATATGTAGGCCATTAAATGACCCATGTCCTTTGTACATACATGAGAAACTATATATTACTAAGTTTATAAAAAATAAAAGTTTACTGAATCAGAGAAATAAATTAGCTATTTTTTGCCATCATTGTCATAAATTTTACTTAAATAATATTTAAATATAAAATTTTTAAAAATGTGGCCTGGTAATATATATACTTGATATGAAAAAATAATTTTACATACTGTAACTAATTCTAATACATTTACTTGTTTTAAAAAGAAATATAGTCTATTAAAAATTAAAACTGAAAATATTTTAAAATTGTAGACAAATAAAACATATTCTAACCTAAACATGCCCAAAAATCTTTAAGTATACAAATAGAAAAAATGCAGTAAGAATTTTTTGCCGTTAACAATAAAATTTTAAAAGACCCAGACAACATCCATTTAACGGATGTCAGAATTCGTTGAAAAATACATCCCTACCCATCCCTAAACATAACCAACCCCTTTTTCGAACATAACTAATAACTGATACAACAAAAGTTAATGAAAATGAACACGCTACCACCCCTTGTCTGGATGAGTGGATTTCTCTGTATCCTTGGAAACAGTGAATTATGAATTTTTGGCATGCCTTTAAAACTCAGTAAATTTAAAAATAAGTTACTCCAAAATTCGCTTGAGGATGAAATGGAACTAATGTTTTTAATTTAATTACAAAATTAAATTCGAAGCTTTTAGCTTCCATTTTTGAAACATGGTTATTACTGTGTAGCGAAAAAAAAACAGTTAATTTATAATATTAATGCTCTGTAAATTTACATTGAGCACTATTTTGTAAAAATAAAAATATCTATAAGAACACCGGATTATATATTTTACTGTTCTTTCTTTTTATTTACATATACATATATTTATATATATATATTTATATATATAGTCATCCATAGACAGACTGTTTCACTGTATCACAACTCCTCAGTGTGGCTAGACCTCCGATCGCTTCAAGCTGGAACCGAAACCCAACCAATCTGGTATCAGTTGGAGATTCTAACCCCTATCGACGCTTGGCAGAGAGAAAGGTGAATTTTTGCATATTTATTTTTTCTAGTGACCTAGACAACTCAGTCTGTTGGGAGAGTCTTGCATATATATATATATATATATATATATATATATATATATATATATATATATGTGCATGTAGACACATGACAAATTAGAAAAAGTTTACTTGTGATGCGTTTTGTCCTTCAGAATTTCATCAGATTAAATTTGTTATATTGGTAGGACTACACCTGCACATGACAGGGGTGCTGGGAATTTTAGAATTTTTTTTTTTTCTAGCCAAATTCATTTAGTCTTTTACTTTTTCTTGCCATCACTTTTGTAAGTAGGTATTCTACACTGATATTAGAACATCTATAAGGAATGGTGAAATGTTGTAAGACTCAAGTTGCAAATTTACCATAGATGATTTTCTGATGAAAGCACTCTCCAGACATTTATGTTGTGAATTATTTTCTCCTTTGATGAGAGTAACATTTTTATTGTCGGAGTTGTGTTGTCAGTCTCGTTATGGTGGCCAACCAACACATTTGATGTATTATTTTGTAAAATGCGTTTACATATTCTTCCATGTCTGAAGATCATGTGACTCATTTCATTTTATGGACAAACTTCTTTATTTCAGTTTAAACCTATTTTTCTAGAACAGCTTATCTGCCAAAATCATGGTTTTATCGATTTTGGCACCTTATAAATTTGATACTTAAGAAAATATGAAATCTGGTACCTTTTATAATTTCCCATGCAAATAAGCTATTCCTGGCTTCATTCCAATTTTGTTCCAAGTAATTTAGATGCTATGGGCCCCTAAAAATGTTTTTTGGATGGTTTACAAAATCTTTAACTGAACAAAGAAACTAAACCAAAGACATTAAAGTAAGGGTTCCACTAGATAATTTAAATTTTAAATCTATGAAGTCAAAATAGTTCAAATGCATCACAATTTGCCCAGGTTAAGCAATTTTATTAATAGTCAAAAATATATGCAAATCAGGTTCATTAATAAAGTAAAAATCACATTAATAATATTTTTCAAGGAAATAAATATTTAGGTTGAGTGAAAATAGTCAATCATTTCAGTGACAAGTCAGAATTTTAAGCAGCAATTTTTAAATTTGTTTTCAAAATTGCTAAATAGTTAATAGATTTCTTTCAAAGATGGTGGGGAATAAAATGATATCACTTGTAACAGAAAATTTCAGAATTATAAATGTGTGTGGTCAGTTTTTAAGGGTGGACTTTGTTTATATTTCATATTATAAAACAATAACAAAAAAAACCCTTATCTATGGTCATTTTTTAGTTGTATTACTTCAGGGTGAGTGAGGTATTTTGGGTCTGGATATTATAGTGTCCACAAACTTATTTTACTATTCATGGCTTCGTTCCAACTTTGTTCCAGATAATTTATCTGCTATGGACCCTTAAAAATGTTTTTTTTTTCTTTTGGATGGTTTACAAAATTTTTAACTGAACATAGACACTAAACCAAAGATGTTAAAATAAGGGTTCCACTGGATTATTTTAATTTTTAAATCCATGAAGTCAAAATAGTTAAAATGCATTGCAAATTTTATTGATACTCAAAAATATATGCAAATTAGTTTCATTCGTACAGTAAAAATCACATTAATAATATTTCTCAAGGAAATAAATGTAAAGTTTTTATGTTCTACACCTGCCCTTAATTACTTTGCCTTCAGAATAACAGAAAATTAATCTTGGAAGATAATTCATCTGAAATTGAAATTTTATGCTGGCAAAATGAGGAGGGGGGGCAATTTATTTGTGTGGGTGGACAGGATATGCTATTCTCCAGACAGAGAAAACATTCCTTATTTATAAACACGCTGAAGTAAAAGAAATTACAGTGTGGATAGTATCCAGACCCCAGAGGTAAAAATAAAAAAAACTTTTGATCTATCAATGGCAGATGAACTAAGTAGGTGTTTTCATTTTATTTATTTTTTTAAAAACACTCTCTACATTCAGCCTGTGTCAGCCTCTCCCAACAACTGAGCCACACCATGTGCCAGAAACATCCTAATAAATAGTGCTTATTATTTCTATTGTCAATTCTCAAGAATAATGGAAATGTACAAATTCATTTTCATATGTTTAGGTTTTATTCCAATTCTAATCATCGCTTTTTAAAACAAACATTGTCGAGGAGTGAAGGTAGTTAAAATAATGGCAATGTCATGGAAAACGCCGTCCTTTTGACTATGTTTTTTTGCAGAGATGAAGGTCCATGGTTGTCTGAAATATTTTCTCAGCAGTTTCTCAAATTAGTTTTTCAAAACTTCTCAGTAGCATTTTCTGTGTGAAAACAGTGTGGATATAAAAATTCTGTCTGACTGTCCATGTGACTGAAAAACCCTTCTAACTTGGACCACACTTGCTCTACATAGACATACCTTTTTGGAATCAGGATGACGCTGGAATTTTAGAAGGTTTGAATTGATTGGCAATTAATCAATTTTTCACCAACCATTCCAATGAATAATATAATAGATTAAATAAACAATGCTAATCAAGAAATAGTGCTAATTATTTTTGTTGTCAATTCTCAACAATAAACGTTGCAAAAGAGTGAAGGTAATTAAAAAAAGTGATGGCTTGAGAAAAATTCTCCTTTTGACATGGCATCATATTTTATGGGCATGAAGGTCCATGTTTGCCAAATAAATGATTGTTACACAAAATTGCATCAACTAAAACTCTATATGAAGTCCAACAATAAGATGGCAATAAGATGAAAAACTAACACTTATGAGAGATTTTCCAAAGAAGTTTATTTGGATCCACACAATAGCGTTGAAGGCTTTTATAAGCATTAAACATATTTTCTTATGATGGAAACACATTTCTGTTTATCCTTCAGATCTCCAATGAATTAAAAACTTTTCTTCATTGGAGAATGAAGTGAATTTTTAAAAAAATTCTAGAATAAGAAATTTGATGGCATTCATCTTCCAAACTATTTCCAAGAGCATGCTGTGATATAAGCACTACTTTCCATATGAATTTAGAAATTTATTTTTCAAAATGATGAAATCAAGGTATTAGAAATTACACACACACACGCACACATGTATAGCTTAGAAGTAGAATTTCTGACTGATGCCAGATCGGTCGCGTTTCAATTCCAGCTTGAAGCAATCAGACGTCTAGCCACACTGATGAGCTGTGATACAGCGAAACAGGCTTGTATGTAGATGACTATATATATATATATATATATATATATATATATACAGCGTTATTAAAAAAGCAAATTTTGAGGTTGATGGTGGGGGAGAGCTGTTTGATGTACAAAGCCATTTTTTATAAAAAATAATTTGTGTATTAATCTGCATTATTATTGAATATGATGTATAATATAATTGTCTCTCTCACACAGTCACGCACATATACATACAATATATATATATATATATATATATATATATATATATATATATATAAACATTAGGTTTAAGGGGTACAAATGTTTGAGTAAACATTCCATTTTTTTTTGTTTTTGATTTATTTTATTTCATCCACAATTTTAATTGTTTAATTTTTTTCTTGTATTTTTCCAGTTTTTAAATAAAATCCATATAAAATTTTTCCACTTTTCAAATAAAATCCATATAAAATTTTTCCACTTTTCAAATAAAATCCATATAAAATTTTTCCACTTTTCAAATAAAATCCATATAAAATTTTTCCACTTTTCAAATAAAATCCATATAAAATTTTTCCACTTTTCAAATAAAATCCATATAAAATTTTTCCACTTTTCAAATAAAATCCATATAAAATTTGTGGTTAAATGCTAAACATTCTTGTTTTTGTTCTGTTTTTATTAAAGTACTTTTAACACTATCGGTCATTAATGACTGAATATCATCAATAGTCTAGAGAAACTTGTCACTTATCGAAAATTAGTGCAATTTGTGTACATCATTTTATTTCAACTAAATCTAAAGTTGAAATTAATCAAATCCAATTTTTTAAAATTATACAGTTATTTTTTAAGAATCAAGTGTTATGTAAATCATGTTGTCATGATACTGTAGATTAATTGAAATAAAATCTGGTTGTCTGATGACGCTATTTGAGCAGCAAAAAGAAAGGAAAAAAGAAAAACACTGTAGAAACAGCAAAAAAAGATAGGTGCCATTCATGGAGATGGTGCCATAGCTGAGAGTACTGTTCATAAATGATTCATTACATTTTGATCTGAAAGACTGAGAACATTCTTTCAAGTATTGAGGATGACCAAATGAAAAAGTTGATACAATGTTTGGGTGTTTTATGATTAATGGAGAAAAATTTAATGGATGACATTTCCATCTGCTTAAAATACTTTTTCAAAGAACAGTTACAGGTGATGGAATTTTTTTGTTTTACGGCATATCAACCCATTGGGTCATTTAACGCCAAAATTGGATGTTTTTTTCCTAAATAAAGCTTTTTACTATAAATAGGTACTGTTGGTAATTTTACTATAAAATGTATTTTTATACTTTTATAGTGTTTTGCTTTCATTTGGGTATTCCCTATTTGCCCATAGCTGGGACCCTAACAAGTGCTACCAACCAGTTCAGAGAGACCTGTGAACAACAGCAGTTAAGAGATGGTTCTATACTTCTCAAAGCCTCCAATCTCCCAATCAGAGGCCAGATGTATTTTATTGTCATACCCACGACTAATGATGAAAAATGGATTGTTTACAACAATGTGAAGTGAAAAAAGTTCTGGGGAAAATGAAATGAGCCACTGTTAACTAATAAAAAATCTGGTCTGCATCCAAAACATTTGATGTCTTGCATTTTTTATTTTATATCATTTCACCCCAAGCAAGGTGATAAAGCCACTAAGATGCACAGGGTTACTTAGAGTAAAAGAATCTGAGGAAAAACATTAAGGAGAGAGGACAATAAAAGAACAGGAATTAAGGAGATAGAAGATGATGGCTGGCATTTAGATTTTTGAAGATCAAAGTTAACTGGAAAGCAAGAAGCAAGTGAGAAGAAACTGTTAGCATAGAACTTATCGTTATCTCTACCATTTCAACTGTAAAATGATGAGACCTAACTGCCAATCTAGTTCTGCACTTAAGTTTGTAAAGTCTATTTTTTTTTTTAGATGAGGTATTGTTATTCCTTTTTGGAATAGCATTCTCATCTTTGTTATTTTTCAATGCTTTAGAACAAACTTATTATAGTGATAACACTACTTCTGAGAACTTAAAACATCAACCAAAATATAATAATCAAAACAACAATGGTGAGGATGCTAGTCCAAATAATTGGAAGGAAATTGTATAACAAGCTCTTTTTGCAAGATCCTATGTTTAAGTCAGACAAAGTCTTCTTCTTTTAGTGTTGTGTCTCTTCAGGACGTAGGCGATCATGGCCCTCCATCATCTCCCTGTCCATTGTAGCTCTTAATAAGTTTTGTCTTTTTGTTATTTCCTCCAAATTCTGCTTTGCCATCCATTTGCTCAAGCCCCTCAAGTATGTTATGCACGGCTTTTCTCCGTCTTTCCTTCAGTCTGTCCCGTGAGTATTAGATTTTCCAAGCCTTCTTTTCTCCTGTTTCCAAATGAACTGATTAAAGGCAGTAACTGATAAAAAGTGCTCGAAAATGGCTAAATGGAGTGGTGTTGTTTTCCATCACGACAACATCAAACCACTTATCTCTTTGCAGACCCCACAGAAATTAATACAGCTGGGATGTCCTATGAGACCTGTCAAACTCACTGGGATTAATTTGCCATTCTAACAGACAGGTAGACTTTTTTCTAAAAATCAGTATCATCCCATGCAAGGCAATAAAGACACTAAGACACATGGGGCTACAGGGTGTGGAAGAATTAGGAACAGAAACATTAATAATGAGCAGGAAAAAGAAAGAGTTATCAGGAGGACAGTAGATAGTGAATGACATTGCATTTAAATTTTTGCAGATTAAACTTGGCTTGAAAGCATGGAGCCAGAAGAGAGCTCCACAGGCAAGAAAAGAAACTGTTAGCATAGAATTTATAGCTACATCTAACCAGCTCAACTGAAAAATGGGGAGATCTTAATGCCAGTCTAGTACTGTGCTTAAATTCAAAAACTCTAGGTACCATAGTGAAGAGCGATATTTATTATGTTTATATACAGAAATGTGGCACAAGGCCATATTGGGGAGTGGTTACAAAGACGGTCTTCATTTGTCTTAACATTAAACTTAGCTAGCCACAAACACTGACCCAAACATATCACAATATTCCTTACACCAAAACAACACATTCTTACTTACCAATAGCTCATCCAAACAAATACCATGAAAGTATTTATAGAAAAGATACAAAGAGACAACCTTACAGTGGTGGGAAAGTGACTGAAGTCAAGCCATCAGATCAGATTTTATCAAGGAGCTCAAGGTAAATAGCAGGGGCACAGGACCATATATAGCAGCAATATTCAAAGCATGGATGAATGGTAGACTTATAGATATGTAAGATAGATTCTGGAGGCTGAATGGCCACTCTTCCAAATCCTTTCATACTAATTAGGTCTTGATGCCAGTCTAGTACTGTGCTTAAATTCAAATTGTCTAGGTACCATAGTGAAGAGCTCACCCAAACAATTATTTATAGAAAAGGCAGAGAGAGGCAACTTTACACTGGTGGGAAAGTGACAGAAGCTGAACCACCAGATCAAGACCAATAATATTGCTGATTCTTCTTTGGATCTTATCAAATAGCAGGGACACTGGACCATATGTGGCAGCAATATTCAAAGCATGGATGAATGGTAGACTTATAGATATGTAAGATAGATTCTGGAGCCTGAATGGCCACTCTTCCAAATCCTTTCATACTAATCAGGTCTTGATGCCAGTCTAGTACTGTGCTTAAATTCAAATTGTCTAGGTACCATAGTGAAGAGCTCACCCAAACAATTATTTATAGAAAAGGCAGAGAGCGGCAACTTTACACTGGTGGGAAAGTGACAGAAGCTGAACCACCAGATCAAGACCAATAATATTGCTGATTCTTCTTTGGATCTTATCAAATAGCAGGGACACTGGACCATATGTGGCAGCAATATTCAAAGCATGGATGAATGGTAGACTTATAGATATGTAAGATAGATTCTGGAGAGAAAAATTGTCTTGCATGATGCAGTGAACCGACTTTCTTAGCAGCTGACCTAACAATTGATTCAATATAGTCTTTCCACTTCATGTCGGCTGTGAATGTTAGCCTGAGAAGATGCAGCAAGTCACTTTCCTGGAGGTTAGCATCAGCCATGCTGATGGAAGGCAGAAAGAGATCTCTCAGATGATTAATGGAGAGAAGTTTAGTTTTGGAGACATTAAAATTAGCAAGCTGTCTTTTGCCGCATTTAATGACAGACTTGAGGTGGTTTTGGACATTGGCTGCCATTTTGACCTTGTCAAACTCATCAGCCTATTTAGGAAGAATAAATGGTGGTGTCATCAGCAGCAGCCAAGCATTATAAATCTACACATACACGCATCTGTGTAATTTTCAGTTGCTCCATGTCGCTACTGAATGTGACATAAGGCCAGTTTAAAGTGGGTTTAACGACAATACTGTGGGAAAATTGCTCAAGCACTCTTGACATTTTCCCTTTTAGGTATGCCTCAGGCACTGGGCAATAAACCCAGCCCTCACCCAAAAGAGAGGTATCACCTGGGAGAATGTCCCCTGGGGCTTAAACTAATATTAATTTCAAACTATATGAAGCCAGGGAATGCATATGTAAATGGTGATTGCTACTTCTTGTTAGATGGCCATTTCTTCAATTTTGGATTGAGTTACTGTGAGCACATGTCAGTCAGTTTGTGCCATGCGTGATACACATTTAGGCGATTATATATCTTTCCATACATGACTAATGAGGCAGAGTTTTTTTTCCTGCAGTAGGTTGTTCTTTCTTTCTGTAGTAGACCAGTTGCCATCCAAGGCTATAGAACCCAGTCTGTCCTGCTATTTACCCATAGCTGGGGGGGGGAGAAGATGATTTATACCTTTTCCAAGGGTATTAGCACATAAGTGAATGTAATGGATTCAACTGGAATTCAAACTCAGCTCTCCAATTCCTTAAAGCTTGCTTTCATTCTGCAGGATTTTACATATATATATATATATATATATATATATATATATATATATATATATATATATATATATATATACCAGAAACAAAACTTGTGTTTTTGAGGTTATCCAGTCCAGATGCACTTTCATGTGACACTTCAGACCAGCTGCTGACCCACATACTTTACCACAAAACTGACATAAAATTCTTATAAATCGTTGATGGCAATCAACACAGTCTGTTTGGGATTGCCGTCACGGGCTCTTAGATGACTAGCAAATACTGCTTTGGATAAGAAAATCCTACTAAAGATATTACATTTGTGCCAAATACAAGTGACATTTGGAATAATAATGTTGGTGGAAATTTTTCAACTTATAAAGTGAATGTGAAATTTTTGAATCCTGAAGCAAAACAATCATGCCGTGGATAAAACTATTTGAAAAATAATAAGCATGTCATACCAAACAAACACCATGCTGGGTGTGTAAAATTGAAGGAAATTTTTTCTTTTAATCAAGTTCACCCCAAGTAAGGTGGTGATGACACTGAGACGCAAGGGGTTACTGGGTGTGGAAGGGTTAGAAACAGGAACAATTGCTAAGGAGCAAGAACAACAGAAGAGCAATTGGGAAGACAATAAATAGCGATTGACATTGCATTTAAATTTTTGCAGATTAAAGCTGGCTGTAAATAATGGAGCCAGAGGGGAGTTTCACAAGCGAGAAGTGTGAGAAAAGAAAATGTTAGAATTTATGGCTACATCTAGCCAGCTCAAACTGTAAATTAGTGAAAACCTCATTACCAATCTAGTACTGTTCTTAAATTCAAATAGTCTAGGCACCAGAGCAAAGAGCTCATCTGAACAATTACCATGAAAGTATTTAACAAGCCATTCTTTGTCCCAGTTAACAACAGGCTGAAGGTGCTCTTGGATATCAGCTGCCATTTTGACCTTATCAAACTTACTATTGAGGCAGGAGTAAATGGTTGCGTCATCAGCATAGATACCAAGTTGAGAGCTGATGTCATTAGGAAGGCCATTAATGAAAATCAAAAACAAAGCAAGACCAAAGACGGGTGACGCCTACATTAGTACAAAAGGAACTGGAAGAGTGGCCGTTGAGGATTACTTTCATTTCACGATTCAGTAGAAAAGATTGTATCAATTCAAAAATTTGTCCAGAGACACCGTAACTTTTCAGCGTGCGGAGAAGACCTGCATGTCTAACTCTGTTGAAATGTCCAAATCTACTGCCTTGGCATCACCATTCTTATCCAAAGCACGATAGAATCTTTTTGCAATTATTATCAGTACAGCAGCAGTTGACCTGAAGAAACGAATGCCATACTGCTTGTCTTTAAAAAGGCCCTGCAATGTGAGATGTTTAACCAATTCAGTATTGATTAGGGCCTCTAGGAGGTCGAAGGCTAATAGGCTGATAGTTGAAAGGGTCAGACGGTTCACCAGAGTTCTTAAAAACTGGAACAGATGAGGACTTCTAGGAAAGTTAGAGGCGGTGGGACATTTATTATACAGTTTAGAGAGAACAGGAGCCAATTCAGGGCCACACTTCTTAATGACTATTACAGGGATATGATCAGGTCCTCAGTTTTTGTGGCGATCCAGGTTAGAAATGACAGCAGAAACCGTGGAAGGGGTTATATGCATGTCACTCAATAGAGACTCAGTTCTAAGTAGAAAGTTAAGCAATGATTCTCCAGATGAGTCAAGAGTTTAAAGAGAATTTATGGGTGTAGCATTCAACTTTATCAGCAAAAGATGTTAAAAGCTCAAATTGATTGAAAAGAGGAGGAATAGAGAGACTTTACAGTTATTTAATACACTATTATAGAGCGGCCAGTAATCATGAGAGCCAAAGTTTTTAGAATAAGGTGCCTTATTCTCTCAACAAACAGAGACTTAGCACCTTCAAGGACTCATTTACATTTATTATAAGCAGCAATGAATAGGAGTCTGTTGTGATGGCAGCTATCATTCTGGACAATCATATTTCGTAAACAAAATGAGTTTGTACCTAACAGAATGCTCCACAATTGTTACATTGTGCCAGAATAAGATCGATTTATTTTTTACAGGTTATCAACCTTTTACCAGCTATTTAAATCCAGAAAATGCTTTTAGATTGTAAGAATATTTTGGAGATAATAGTAATTTACTGATAGAAATTCTACTAATTAACCCATAGCTGCGAGGGAAGAAGAGGTAGATTCATACCTTTCCCAAGAATTTTTGCAGGTAAGTGAATGTAACGGACCTGACTGGAATTGGAACTCAGCTCTCTGATTTCCAATTCTGAGCAGTTATCCATCACACCATCTGCACATCCAAGCTTAGAATGTCTGGTATTCTCAAGTGGTCACCCATCTAGGTATTGACCAGGCTTGATGTTGCTTAACTTTGAAGGAAGACTAAGAAAAGAAAACTTTTAAGCAAATGCTTTTTTAATCAATTTGAAAAAATAGAATTACAATTGGAAAATGTCAACTTTGGCAATAAACAAGATTTCTGTGAAGGTTTCTTTATTTTTTTTGTTTTGCCCCCTAAAGGTTTTTGTCAATTTGGATGAGTCTGTCAACTACAGAAGTCAAAGCCATCACAGCAGGAGAATCAGAATTTTCCGTAATGAAGTTTTTGCCTTCTTCCAGCGACATGGACAGATGCTGATCAAGGGGAACACAACCTGAAACGATGTCAAGAATAAATAAAAAATATTTCTGCATAATTATTAATACATACATGTTTTTCTGTCAAATTTAGTACTGCATGGATGACAAATTGGATGGGCAGGTGGTGTTAGTGTTTTGGGATAAGAAATCAGCAAGCTGGGTTCAAAGTCAAGTTCATTTCTTTCTGCACAAATTCCATTGGGAAAGGTAGGAATCCACCTTTTCATCAACTGGGTGTGACACAAGGTCAAGGTTTAAAGAGGGTTTAACGACAAGACCATGTGAAAATTCCCAAGACCCTTTGGCACTTCTTCTTTTGGGGATGCCTGAGGCACTTGGCAATAAATCTAGCCCCCTCCCAAAGGAGAGGTATTGTCTGGAGGGAAAGCCCCTGTGTCTTGGGCTAATATTCAAAGAATATAAATCACAGCCAAAGGCAAACAGATTCATAGATATTTTACCAGGGTGCACATGTTGCAACAGGATGTTACACAAGGCAGGTTTAAAATGGGTTTAACGGATATACTGCATAGAAATTCCTCCTCCATACTTCCTCTTTTGGGGACTCCTCAGACACTGGGCAATAAACTCAGCCCACTCCCAAGAGAGACGTGCTGCATTGGGGAGGGGGGAGTCTCTTTGGGGCTTGTGTCCAGGAGTAGAATAACAAATCCAGCCAAAGGCAAATGGATTTATAGATATTTACTGGTGCTCCCACCACACAACAGACGTGACACAAGGTCCGTTTAAGTTGGTTTTCAGCTGTGGAAAAATTCCCAAACTTCATTGGCACTTTCCCTTTTGGGGATGCCTCAGGTACTGGACAATAACTCCAAACAACTCCAAAGGAAGAGGTACAGCCTGAGGGGAATATTAAATGTAAATAGGGGAGGTTTATATGCAAAGTTGAGGGATCTGGTAGGCTAATGTTTACCCAGATGCCATAGTCTACCAGTACTTGTAGCTAGCCTCATTCCATAATACTGGAATATTAAATGTAAATAGGGGAGGTTTATATGCAAAGTAGAGGGACCTGGTAGGCTAATGTTTAGCCAGATGCCATAGACTACCAGTACTTGTAGCTAGCCTAACTTCATAATACTGGAATATTAAATGTAAATAGGGGAGGTTTATATGCAAAGTAGAGGGATCTGGTAGGCTAATGTTTAGCCAGATGCCATAGACTACCAGTACTTGTAGCTAGCCTCACTCCATAATACTGGAATATTAAATGTAAATAGGGGAGGTTTAGATGCAAAGTTGAGGTATCTGGTAGGCTAATGTTTACCCAGATGCCATAGACTACCAGTACTTGTAGCAAGCCTCACTCCATAATACTGGAATATTAAATGTAAATAGGGGAGGTTTATAAGCAAAGTTGAGGGATCTGGTAGGCTAATGTTTACCCAGATGCCATAGACTACCAGTACTTGTAGCTAGCCTCACTTCATAATACTGGAATATTAAATGTAAATAGGGGAGGTTTATATGCAAAGTTGAGGGATCTGGTAGGCTAATGCTTACCCTGATGCCATAGACTACCAGTACTTGTAGCTAGCCTCACTCCATAATACTGGAATATTAAATGTAAATAGGGGAGGTTTAGATGCAAAGTTGTGGGATCTGGTAGGCTAATGTTTACCCAGATGCCATAGACTACCAGTACTTGTAGCTAGCCTCACTCCATAATACTGGAATATTAAATGTAAATAGGGGAGGTTTAGATGCAAAGTTGTAGGATCTGTTAGGCTAATGTTTGCCCAGATGCCATAGACTACCAGTACTTGTAGCTAGCCTCATTCCATAATACTGGAATATTAAATGTAAATAGGGGAGGTTTAGATGCAAAGTTGAGGGATCTGGTAGGCTAATGTTTATCCAGATGCCATAGACTACCAGAACTTGTAGCTAGCCTCAATCCATAATACTGGAATATTAAATGTAAATAGGGGAGGTTTAGATGCAAAGTTGAGGGATCTGGTAGGCTAATGTTTACCCAGATGCCATAGACTACCAGTACTTGTAGTTAGCCTCACTCCATAATACTGGAATACTAAATGTAAATAGGGGAGGTTTAGATGCAAAGTTGTAGGATCTGGTAGGCTAATGTTAACCCAGATGCCATATACTACCAGTACTTGTAGCTAGCCTCACTCCATAATACTGGAATATTAAATGTAAATAGGGGAGGGTTAGATGCAAAGTTGTGGGATCTGGTAGGCTAATGTTTACCCAGATGCCATAGACTACCAGTACTATAGCTAGCCTCACTCCATAATACTAGAATATTAAATGTAAATAGGGGAGGTTTAGATGCAAAGTTGTGGGATCTGGTAGGCTAATGTTTACCCAGATGCCATAGACTACCAGTACTTGTAGCTAGCCTCAATCCATAATACTGGAATATTAAATGTAAATAGGGGAGGTTTAGATGCAAAGTTGAGGGATCTGGTAGGCTAATGTTTCCCCAGATGCCATAGACTACCAGTACTTGTAGCTAGCCTCAATCCATAATACTGGAATATTAAATGTAAATAGGGGAGGTTTAGATGCAAAGTTGAGGGATCTGGTAGGCTAATGTTTCCCCAGATGCCATAGACTACCAGGACTTGTAGCTAGCCTCAATCCATAATACTGGAATATTAAATGTAAATAGGGGAGGTTTAGATGCAAAGTTGAGGGATCTGGTAGGCTAATGTTTCCCCAGATGCCATAGACTACCAGGACTTGTAGCTAGCCTCAATCCATAATACTGGAATATTAAATGTAAATAGGGGAGGTTTAGATGCAAAGTTGAGGGATCTGGTAGGCTAATGTTTATCCAGATGCCATAGACTACCAGAACTTGTAGCTAGCCTCAATCCATAATACTGGAATACTAAATGTAAATAGGGGAGGTTTAGATGCAAAGTTGAGGGATCTGGTAAGCTAATGTTTACCAAGATGCCATAGACTACCAGTACTTATAGCTAGCCTCACTCCATAATACTGGAATATTAAATGTAAATAGGGGAGGTTTAGATGCAAAGTTGAGGGATCTGGTAGGCTAATGTTTACCAAGATGCCATAGTCTACCAGTACTTGTAGCTAGCCTCATTCCATAATACTGGAATATTAAATGTAAATAGGGGAGGTTTATATGCAAAGTTGAGGGATCTGGGAGGCTAATGTTTACCTAGATGCCATAGAATACCAGTACTTGTAGCTAGCCTCATTCCATAATACTGGAATATTAAATGTAAATAGGGGAGGTTTATATGCAAAGTTGAGGGATCTGGTAGGCTAATGTTTACCAAGATGCCATAGACTTCCAGTACTTGTAGCTAGCCTCATTCCATAATACTGGAATATTAAATGTAAATAGGGGAGGTTTATATGCAAAGTTGAGGGATCTGGTAGGCTAATGCTTACGCAGATGCCATAGACTACCAGTACTTGTAGCTAGCCTCACTCCATAATACTGGAATATTAAATGTAAATAGGGGAGGCTTAGATGCAAAATTGAGGGATCTGGTAGGCTAATGTTTACCCAGATGCCATAGACTACCAGTACTTGTAGTTAGCCTCACTCCATAATACTGGAATACTAAATGTAAATAGGGGAGGTTTAGATGCAAAGTTGTAGGATCTGGTAGGCTAATGTTAACCCAGATGCCATATACTACCAGTACTTGTAGCTAGCCTCACTCCATAATACTGGAATATTAAATGTAAATAGAGGAGGTTTATATGCAAAGTTGAGGGATCTGGTAGGCTAATGTTTACCCAGATGCCATAGATAACCAGTACTTGTAGCTAGCCTCACTCTATAATACTGGAATATTAAATGTAAATAGGGGAGGTTTATATGCAAAGTTGAGGGATCTGGTAGGCTAATGTTTAGCCAGATGCCATAGACTACCAGTACTTGTAGCTAGCCTCACTCCATAATACTGGAATATTAAATGTAAATAGGGGAGGTTTAGATGCAAAGTTGTGGGATCTGGTAGGCTAATGTTTACCCAGATGCCTTAGACTACCAGTACTTGTAGCTAGCCTCATTCCATAATACTGGAATATTAAATGTAAATAGGGGAAGTTTAGATGCAAAGTTGAGGGATCTGGTAGGCTAATGCTTACCCAGATGCCATAGACTACCAGTACTTGTAGCTAGCCTCACTCCATAATACTGGAATATTAAATGTAAATAGGGGAGGTTTAGATGCAAAGTTGTGGGATCTGGTAGGCTAATGTTTACCCAGATGCCATAGACTACCAGTACTTGTAGCTAGCCTCAATCCATAATACTGGAATATTAAATGTAAATAGGGGAGGTTTATATGCAAAGTTGTGGGATCTGGTAGGCTAATGTTTACCCAGATGCCATAGACTACCAGTACTTGTAGCTAGCCTCAATCCATAATACTGGAATATTAAATGTAAATAGGGGAGGTTTAGATGCAAAGTTGAGGGATCTGGTAGGCTAATGTTTCCCCAGATGCCATAGACTACCAGTACTTGTAGCTAGCCTCAATCCATAATACTGGAATATTAAATGTAAATAGGGGAGGTTTAGATGCAAAGTTGAGGGATCTGGTAGGCTAATGTTTCCCCAGATGCCATAGACTACCAGGACTTGTAGCTAGCCTCAATCCATAATACTGGAATATTAAATGTAAATAGGGGAGGTTTAGATGCAAAGTTGAGGGATCTGGTAGGCTAATGTTTCCCCAGATGCCATAGACTACCAGGACTTGTAGCTAGCCTCAATCCATAATACTGGAATATTAAATGTAAATAGGGGAGGTTTAGATGCAAAGTTGAGGGATCTGGTAGGCTAATGTTTATCCAGATGCCATAGACTACCAGAACTTGTAGCTAGCCTCAATCCATAATACTGGAATATTAAATGTAAATAGGGGAGGTTTAGATGCAAAGTTGAGGGATCTGGTAGGCTAATGTTTACCAAGATGCCATAGACTACCAGTACTTATAGCTAGCCTCACTCCATAATACTGGAATATTAAATGTAAATAGGGGAGGTTTAGATGCAAAGTTGAGGGATCTGGTAGGCTAATGTTTACCAAGATGCCATAGTCTACCAGTACTTGTAGCTAGCCTCATTCCATAATACTGGAATATTAAATGTAAATAGGGGAGGTTTATATGCAAAGTTGAGGGATCTGGGAGGCTAATGTTTACCTAGATGCCATAGAATACCAGTACTTGTAGCTAGCCTCATTCCATAATACTGGAATATTAAATGTAAATAGGCGAGGTTTATATGCAAAGTTGAGGGATCTGGTAGGCTAATGTTTACCAAGATGCCATAGACTTCCAGTACTTGTAGCTAGCCTCATTCCATAATACTGGAATATTAAATGTAAATAGGGGAGGTTTATATGCAAAGTTGAGGGATCTGGTAGGCTAATGCTTACGCAGATGCCATAGACTACCAGTACTTGTAGCTAGCCTCACTCCATAATACTGGAATATTAAATGTAAATAGGGGAGGCTTAGATGCAAAATTGAGGGATCTGGTAGGCTAATGTTTAGCCAGATGCCATAGACTACCAGTACTTGTAGCTAGCCTCACTCCATAATACTGGAATATTAAATGTAAATAGGGGAGGGTTAGATGCAAAGTTGTGGGATCTGGTAGGCTAATGTTTACCCAGATGCCATAGACTACCAGTACTATAGCTAGCCTCACTCCATAATACTAGAATATTAAATGTAAATAGGGGAGGTTTAGATGCAAAGTTGTGGGATCTGGTAGGCTAATGTTTACCCAGATGCCATAGACTACCAGTACTTGTAGCTAGCCTCATTCCATAATACTGGAATATTAAATGTAAATAGGGGAGGTTTATATGCAAAGTTGAGGGATCTGGTAGGCTAATGCTTACCCAGATGCCATAGACTACCAGTACTTGTAGCTAGCCTCACTCCATAATACTGGAATATTAAATGTAAATAGGGGAGGTTTAGATGCAAAGTTGAGGGATCTGGTAGGCTAATGTTTACCCAGATGCCATAGACTACCAGTACTTGTAGCTAGCCTCACTCCATAATACTGGAATATTAAATGTAAATAGGGGAGGTTTAGATGCAAAGTTGTGGGATCTGGTAGGCTAATGTTTACCCAGATGCCATAGACTACCAGTACTTGTAGCTAGCCTCACTCTATAATACTGGAATATTAAATGTAAATAGGGGAGGTTTATATGCAAAGTTGAGGGATCTGGTAGGCTAATGTTTAGCCAGATGCCATAGACTACCAGTACTTGTAGCTAGCCTCACTCCATAATACTGGAATATTAAATGTAAATAGGGGAGGGTTAGATGCAAAGTTGTGGGATCTGGTAGGCTAATGTTTACCGAGGTTGCCATAGACTACTAGTACTATAGCTAGCCTCACTCCATAATACTGTAATATTAAATGTAAATAGGGGAGGTTTAGATGCAAAGTTGTGGGATCTGGTAGGCTAATGTTTACCCAGATGCCATAGACTACCAGTACTTGTAGCTAGCCTCATTCCATAATACTGGAATATTAAATGTAAATAGGGGAGGTTTATATGCAAAGTTGAGGGATCTGGTAGGCTAATGCTTACCCAGATGCCATAGACTACCAGTACTTGTAGCTAGCCTCACTCCATAATACTGGAATATTAAATGTAAATAGGGGAGGTTTAGATGCAAAGTTGAGGGATCTGGTAGGCTAATGTTTACCCAGATGCCATAGACTACCAGTACTTGTAGCTAGCCTCACTCCATAATAATGGAATATTAAATGTAAATAGGGGAGGTTTATATGCAAAATTGAGGGATCTGGTAGGCTAATGTTTATCCAGATGCCATAGACTACCAGTACTTGTAGTTAGCCTCAATCCATAATACTGGAATATTAAATGTAAATAGGGGAGGTTTAGATGCAAAGTTGTGGGATCTGGTAGGCTAATTTTTACCCAGATGCCATAGACTACCAGTACTTGTAGCTAGCCTCAATCCATAATACTGGAATATTAAATGTAAATAGGGGAGGTTTATATGCAAAGTTGAGGGATCTGGTAGGCTAATGTTTACCCAGATGCCATAGACTACCAGTACTTGTAGCTAGCCTCAATCCATAATACTGGAATATTAAATGTAAATAGGGGAGGTTTAGATGCAAAGTTGAAGGATCTGGTAGGCTAATGTTTCCCCAGATGCCATAGACTACCAGGACTTGTAGCTAGCCTCAATCCATAATACTGGAATATTAAATGTAAATAGGGGAGGTTTAGATGCAAAGTTGAGGGATCTGGTAGGCTAATGTTTACCCAGATGCCATAGACTACCAGTACTTGTAGCTAGCCTCATTCCATAATACTGGAATATTAAATGTAAATAGGGGAAGTTTAGATGCAAAGTTGAGGGATCTGGTAGGATAATGTTTACCCAGATGCCATAGACTACCAGTACTTGTAGCTAGCCTCAATCCATAATACTGGAATATTAAATGTAAATAGGGGAGGTTTATATGCAAAGTTGAGGGATCTGGTAGGCTAATGTTTCCCCAGATGCCATAGACTACCAGGACTTGTAGCTAGCCTCATTCCATAATACAGGAATATTAAATGTAAATAGGGGAGGTTTATATGCAAAGTTGGGGGATCTGGTAGGCTAATGTTTACCCAGATGCCATAGACTACCAGTACTTGCAGCTAGCCTCATTCCATAATACTGGAATAGTAAATGTAAATAGGGGAGGTTTAGATGCAAAGTTGAGGGATCTGGTAGGCTAATGTTTACCCAGATGCCATAGACTACCAGTACTTGTAGCTAGCCTCAATCCATAATACTGGAATATTAAATGTAAATAGGGGAGGTTTATATGCAAAGTTGAGGGATCTGGTAGGCTAATGTTTACCCAGATGCCATAGACTACCAGTACTTGTAGCTAGCCTCAATCCATAATACTGGAATATTAAATGTAAATAGGGGAGGTTTATATGCAAAGTTGAGGGATCTGGTAGGCTAATGTTTACCCAGATGCCATAGACTACCAGTACTTGTAGCTAGCCTCAATCCATAATACTGGAATATTAAATGTAAATAGGGGAGGTTTATATGCAAAGTTGAGGGATCTGGTAGGCTAATGTTTACCCAGATGCCATAGACTACCAGTACTTGTAGCTAGCCTCAATCCATAATACTGGAATATTAAATGTAAATAGGGGAGGTTTATATGCAAAGTTGAGGGATCTGGTAGGCTAATGTTTACCCAGATGCCATAGACTACCAATACTTGTAGCTAGCCTCAATCCATAATACTGGAATATTAAATGTAAATAGGGGAGGTTTAGATGCAAAGTTGAGGGATCTGGTAGGCTAATGTTTCCCCAGATGCCATAGACTACCAGTACTTGTAGCTAGCCTCATTCCATAATACTGGAATATTAAATGTAAATAGGGGAGGTTTATATGCAAAGTTGAGGGATCTGGTAGGCTAATGTTTCCCCAGATGCCATAGACTACCAGTACTTGTAGCTAGCCTCAATCCATAATACTGGAATATTAAATGTAAATAGGGGAGGTTTATATGCAAAGTTGAGGGATCTGGTAGGCTAATGTTTAGCCAGATGCCATAGACTACCAATACTTGTAGCTAGCCTCAATCCATAATACTGGAATATTAAATGTAAATATGGGAGGTTTATATGCAAAGTTGAGGGATCTGGTAGGCTAATGTTTAGCCAGATGCCATAGACTACCAGTACTTGTAGCTAGCCTCAATCCATAATACTGGAATATTAAATGTAAATAGGGGAGGTTTAGATGCAAAGTTGAGGGATCTGGTAGGCTAATGTTTACCCAGATGCCATAGACTACCAGTACTTGTAGCTAGCCTCAATCCATAATACTGGAATATTAAATGTAAATAGGGGAGGTTTAGATGCAAAGTTGAGGGATCTGGTAGGCTAATGTTTCCCCAGATGCCATAGACTACCAGTACTTGTAGCTAGCCTCAATCCATAATACTGGAATATTAAATGTAAATAGGGGAGGTTTAGATGCAAAGTTGAGGGATCTGGTAGGCTAATGTTTCCCCAGATGCCATAGACTACCAGGACTTGTAGCTAGCCTCAATCCATAATACTGGAATATTAAATGTAAATAGGGGAGGTTTAGATGCAAAGTTGAGGGATCTGGTAGGCTAATGTTTCCCCAGATGCCATAGACTACCAGGACTTGTAGCTAGCCTCAATCCATAATACTGGAATATTAAATGTAAATAGGGGAGGTTTAGATGCAAAGTTGAGGGATCTGGTAGGCTAATGTTTCCCCAGATGCCATAGACTACCAGGACTTGTAGCTAGCCTCAATCCATAATACTGGAATATTAAATGTAAATAGGGGAGGTTTAGATGCAAAGTTGAGGGATCTGGTAGGCTAATGTTTACCCAGATGCCATAGACTACCAGTACTTGTAGCTAGCCTCATTCCATAATACTGGAATATTAAATGTAAATAGGGGAAGTTTAGATGCAAAGTTGAGGGATCTGGTAGGATAATGTTTACCCAGATGCCATAGACTACCAGTACTTGTAGGTAGCCTCAATCCATAATACTGGAATATTAAATGTAAATAGGGGAGGTTTATATGCAAAGTTGAGGGATCTGGTAGGCTAATGTTTACCCAGATGCCATAGACTACCAGTACTTGTAGCTAGCCTCAATCCATAATACTGGAATATTAAATGTAAATAGGGGAGGTTTATATGCAAAGTTGAGGGATCTGGTAGGCTAATGTTTACCCAGATGCCATAGACTACCAGTACTTGTAGCTAGCCTCAATCCATAATACTGGAATATTAAATGTAAATAGGGGAGGTTTATATGCAAAGTTGAGGGATCTGGTAGGCTAATGTTTACCCAGATGCCATAGACTACCAGTACTTGTAGCTAGCCTCAATCCATAATACTGGAATATTAAATGTAAATAGGGGAGGTTTATATGCAAAGTTGAGGGATCTGGTAGGCTAATGTTTACCCAGATGCCATAGACTACCAATACTTGTAGCTAGCCTCAATCCATAATACTGGAATATTAAATGTAAATAGGGGAGGTTTAGATGCAAAGTTGAGGGATCTGGTAGGCTAATGTTTCCCCAGATGCCATAGACTACCAGTACTTGTAGCTAGCCTCATTCCATAATACTGGAATATTAAATGTAAATAGGGGAGGTTTATATGCAAAGTTGAGGGATCTGGTAGGCTAATGTTTCCCCAGATGCCATAGACTACCAGTACTTGTAGCTAGCCTCAATCCATAATACTGGAATATTAAATGTAAATAGGGGAGGTTTATATGCAAAGTTGAGGGATCTGGTAGGCTAATGTTTAGCCAGATGCCATAGACTACCAATACTTGTAGCTAGCCTCAATCCATAATACTGGAATATTAAATGTAAATATGGGAGGTTTATATGCAAAGTTGAGGGATCTGGTAGGCTAATGTTTAGCCAGATGCCATAGACTACCAGTACTTGTAGCTAGCCTCAATCCATAATACTGGAATATTAAATGTAAATAGGGGAGGTTTATATGCAAAGTTGAGGGATCTGGTAGGCTAATGTTTACCCAGATGCCATAGACTACCAGTACTTGTAGCTAGCCTCAATCCATAATACTGGAATATTAAATGTAAATAGGGGAGGTTTAGATGCAAAGTTGAGGGATCTGGTAGGCTAATGTTTCCCCAGATGCCATAGACTACCAGTACTTGTAGCTAGCCTCAATCCATAATACTGGAATATTAAATGTAAATAGGGGAGGTTTAGATGCAAAGTTGAGGGATCTGGTAGGCTAATGTTTCCCCAGATGCCATAGACTACCAGGACTTGTAGCTAGCCTCAATCCATAATACTGGAATATTAAATGTAAATAGGGGAGGTTTAGATGCAAAGTTGAGGGATCTGGTAGGCTAATGTTTCCCCAGATGCCATAGACTACCAGGACTTGTAGCTAGCCTCAATCCATAATACTGGAATATTAAATGTAAATAGGGGAGGTTTAGATGCAAAGTTGAGGGATCTGGTAGGCTAATGTTTCCCCAGATGCCATAGACTACCAGGACTTGTAGCTAGCCTCAATCCATAATACTGGAATATTAAATGTAAATAGGGGAGGTTTAGATGCAAAGTTGAGGGATCTGGTAGGCTAATGTTTACCCAGATGCCATAGACTACCAGTACTTGTAGCTAGCCTCAATCCATAATACTGGAATATTAAATGTAAATAGGGGAGGTTTAGATGCAAAGTTGAGGGATCTGGTAGGCTAATGTTTCCCCAGATGCCATAGACTACCAGGACTTGTAGCTAGCCTCAATCCATAATACTGGAATATTAAATGTAAATAGGGGAGGTTTAGATGCAAAGTTGAGGGATCTGGTAGGCTAATGTTTACCCAGATGCCATAGACTACCAGTACTTGTAGCTAGCCTCAATCCATAATACTGGAATATTAAATGTAAATAGGGGAGGTTTAGATGCAAAGTTGAGGGATCTGGTAGGGTAATGTTTACCCAGATGCCATAGACTACCAGTACTTGTAGCTAGCCTCAATCCATAATACTGGAATATTAAATGTAAATAGGGGAGGTTTATATGCAAAGTTGAGGGATCTGGTAGGCTAATGTTTACCCAGATGCCATAGACTACCAGTACTTGTAGCTAGCCTCAATCCATAATACTGGAATATTAAATGTAAATAGGGGAGGTTTATATGCAAAGTTGAGGGATCTGGTAGGCTAATGTTTACCCAGATGCCATAGACTACCAGTACTTGTAGCTAGCCTCAATCCATACTACTGGAATATTAAATGTAAATAGGGGAGGTTTATATGCAAAGTTGAGGGATCTGGTAGGCTAATGTTTACCCAGATGCCATAGACTACCAGTACTTGTAGCTAGCCTCAATCCATAATACTGGAATATTAAATGTAAATAGGGGAGGTTTATATGCAAAGTTGAGGGATCTGGTAGGCTAATGTTTACCCAGATGCCATAGACTACCAGTACTTGTAGCTAGCCTCATTCCATAATACTGGAATATTAAATGTAAATAGGGGAGGTTTAGATGCAAAGTTGAGGGATCTGGTAGGCTAATGTTTACCCAGATGCCATAGACTACCAGTACTTGTAGCTAGCCTCAATCCATAATACTGGAATATTAAATGTAAATAGGGGAGGTTTATATGCAAAGTTGAGGGATCTGGTAGGCTAATGTTTAGCCAGATGCCATAGACTACCAGTACTTGTAGCTAGCCTCACTCCATAATACTGGAATATTAAATGTAAATAGGGGAGGTTTATATGCAAAGTTGAGGGATCTGGTAGGCTAATGTTTACCCAGATGCCATAGACTACCAGTACTTGTAGCTAGTCTCAATCCATAATACTGGAATATTAAATGTAAATAGGGGAGGTTTATATGCAAAGTTGAGGGATCTGGTAGGCTAATGTTTACCCAGATGCCATAGACTACCAGTACTTGTAGCTAGCCTCAATCCATAATACTGGAATATTAAATGTAAATAGGGGAGGTTTATATGCAAAGTTGAGGGATCTGGTAGGCTAATGTTTACCCAGATGCCATAGACTACCAGTACTTGTAGCTAGCCTCATTCCATAATACTGGAATATTAAATGTAAATAGGGGAGGTTTATATGCAATGTTGAGGGATCTGGTAGGCTAATGTTTAGCCAGATGCCATAGACTACCAGTACTTGTAGCTAGCCTCAATCCATAATACTGGAATATTAAATGTAAATAGGGGAGGTTTATATGCAAAGTTCAGGGATCTGGTAGGCTAATGTTTACCCAGATGCCATAGACTACCAGTACTTGTAGCTAGCCTCAATCCATAATACTGGAATATTAAATGTAAATAGAGGAGGTTTATATGTAAAGTTGAGGGATCTGGTAGGCTAATGTTTAGCCAGATGCCATAGACTACCAGTACTTGTAGCTAGCCCCATTCCATAATACTGGAATATTAAATGTAAATAGGGGAGGTTTATATGCAAAGTTGAGGGATCTGGTAGGCTAATATTTACCCAGATGCTATAGACTACCAGTACTTGTAGCTAGCCTCACTCCATAATACTGGAATATTAAATATAAATAGGGGAGATTTATATGCAAAGTTGAGGGATCTGGTAGGCTAATGTTTAGCCAGATGTCATAGACTACCAGTACTTGTAGCTAGCCTCACTCCATAATACTGGAATATTAAATGTAAATAGGGGAGATTTATATGCAAAGTTGAGGGATCTGGTAGGCTAATGTTTAGCCAGATGCCATAGACTACCAGTACTTGTAGCTAGCCTCACTCCATAATACTTGAATATTAAATGTAAATAGGGGAGGTTTATATGCAAAGTTGAGGGATCTGGTAGGCTAATGTTTAGCCAGATGCCATAGACTACCAGTACTTGTAGCTAGCCTCATTCCATAATACTGGAATATTAAATGTAAATAGGGGAGGTTTAGATGCAAAGTTGAGGGATCTGGTAGGCTAATGTTTAGCCAGATGCCATAGACTACCAGTACTTGTAGCTAGCCTCAATCCATAATACTGGAATATTAAATGTAAATAGGGGAGGTTTAGATGCAAAGTTGAGGGATCTGGTAGGCTAATGTTTACCCAGATGCCATAGACTACCAGTACTTGTAGCTAGCCTCAATCCATAATACTGGAATATTAAATGTAAATATGGGAGGTTTATATGCAAAGTTGAGGGATCTGGTAGGCTAATGTTTAGCCAGATGCCATAGACTACCAGTACTTGTAGCTAGCCTCAATCCATAATACTTGAATATTAAATGTAAATAGGGGAGGTTTATATGCAAAGTTGAGGGATCTGGTAGGCTAATGTTTAGCCAGATGCCATAGACTACCAGTACTTGTAGCTAGCCTCACTCCATAATACTTGAATATTAAATGTAAATAGGGGAGGTTTATATGCAAAGTTGAGGGATCTGGTAGGCTAATGTTTAGCCAGATGCCATAGACTACCAGTACTTGTAGCTAGCCTCATTCCATAATACTGGAATATTAAATGTAAATAGGGGAGGTTTATATGCAAAGTTGAGGGATCTGGTAGGCTAATGTTTACCCAGATGCCATAGACTACCAGTACTTGTAGCTAGCCTCAATCCATAATACTGGAATATTAAATGTAAATATGGGAGGTTTATATGCAAAGTTGAGGGATCTGGTAGGCTAATGTTTAGCCAGATGCCATAGACTACCAGTACTTGTAGCTAGCCTCAATCCATAATACTTGAATATTAAATGTAAATAGGGGAGGTTTATATGCAAAGTTGAGGGATCTGGTAGGCTAATGTTTACCCAGATGTCATAGACTACCAGTACTTGTAGCTAGCCTCATTCCATAATACTGGAATATTAAATGTAAATAGGGGAGATTTATATGCAAAGTTGAGGGATCTGGTAGGCTAATGTTTAGCCAGATGCCATAGACTACCAGTACTTGTAGCTAGCCTCACTCCATAATACTTGAATATTAAATGTAAATAGGGGAGGTTTATATGCAAAGTTGAGGGATCTGGTAGGCTAATGTTTAGCCAGATGCCATAGACTACCAGTACTTGTAGCTAGCCTCATTCCATAATACTGGAATATTAAATGTAAATAGGGGAGGTTTATATGCAAAGTTGAGGGATCTGGTAGGCTAATGTTTACCCAGATGCCATAGACTACCAGTACTTGTAGCTAGCCTCAATCCATAATACTGGAATATTAAATGTAAATATGGGAGGTTTATATGCAAAGTTGAGGGATCTGGTAGGCTAATGTTTAGCCAGATGCCATAGACTACCAGTACTTGTAGCTAGCCTCAATCCATAATACTTGAATATTAAATGTAAATAGGGGAGGTTTATATGCAAAGTTGAGGGATCTGGTAGGCTAATGTTTACCCAGATGTCATAGACTACCAGTACTTGTAGCTAGCCTCATTCCATAATACTGGAATATTAAATGTAAATAGGGGAGATTTATATGCAAAGTTGAGGGATCTGGTAGGCTAATGTTTAGCCAGATGCCATAGACTACCAGTACTTGTAGCTAGCCTCACTCCATAATACTTGAATATTAAATGTAAATAGGGGAGGTTTATATGCAAAGTTGAGGGATCTGGTAGGCTAATGTTTAGCCAGATGCCATAGACTACCAGTACTTGTAGCTAGCCTCATTCCATAATACTGGAATATTAAATGTAAATAGGGGAGGTTTATATGCAAAGTTGAGGGATCTGGTAGGCTAATGTTTACCCAGATGCCATAGACTACCAGTACTTGTAGCTAGCCTCAATCCATAATACTGGAATATTAAATGTAAATATGGGAGGTTTATATGCAAAGTTGAGGGATCTGGTAGGCTAATGTTTAGCCAGATGCCATAGACTACCAGTACTTGTAGCTAGCCTCAATCCATAATACTTGAATATTAAATGTAAATAGGGGAGGTTTATATGCAAAGTTGAGGGATCTGGTAGGCTAATGTTTACCCAGATGTCATAGACTACCAGTACTTGTAGCTAGCCTCATTCCATAATACTGGAATATTAAATGTAAATAGGGGAGATTTATATGCAAAGTTGAGGGATCTGGTAGGCTAATGTTTAGCCAGATGCCATAGACTACCAGTACTTGTAGCTAGCCTCACTCCATAATACTTGAATATTAAATGTAAATAGGGGAGGTTTATATGCAAAGTTGAGGGATCTGGTAGGCTAATGTTTAGCCAGATGCCATAGACTACCAGTACTTGTAGCTAGCCTCACTCCATAATACTTGAATATTAAATGTAAATAGGGGAGGTTTATATGCAAAGTTGAGGGATCTGGTAGGCTAATGTTTAGCCAGATGCCATAGACTACCAGTACTTGTAGCTAGCCTCATTCCATAATACTGGAATATTAAATGTAAATAGGGGAGGTTTAGATGCAAAGTTGAGGGATCTGGTAGGCTAATGTTTAGCCAGATGCCATAGACTACCAGTACTTGTAGCTAGCCTCAATCCATAATACTGGAATATTAAATGTAAATAGGGGAGGTTTAGATGCAAAGTTGAGGGATCTGGTAGGCTAATGTTTACCCAGATGCCATAGACTACCAGTACTTGTAGCTAGCCTCAATCCATAATACTGGAATATTAAATGTAAATATGGGAGGTTTATATGCAAAGTTGAGGGATCTGGTAGGCTAATGTTTAGCCAGATGCCATAGACTACCAGTACTTGTAGCTAGCCTCAATCCATAATACTGGAATATTAAATGTAAATAGGGGAGGTTTAGATGCAAAGTTGAGGGATCTGGTAGGCTAATGTTTACCCAGATGCCATAGACTACCAGTACTTGTAGCTAGCCTCATTCCATAATACTGGAATATTAAATGTAAATAGGGGAGGTTTAGATGCAAAGTTGAGGGATCTGGTAGGCTAATGTTTAGCCAGATGCCATAGACTACCAGTACTTGTAGCTAGCCTCAATCCATAATACTGGAATATTAAATGTAAATAGGGGAGGTTTAGATGCAAAGTTGAGGGATCTGGTAGGCTAATGTTTACCCAGATGCCATAGACTACCAGTACTTGTAGCTAGCCTCATTCCATAATACTGGAATATTAAATGTAAATAGGGGAGGTTTAGATGCAAAGTTGAGGGATCTGGTAGGCTAATGTTTAGCCAGATGCCATAGACTACCAGTACTTGTAGCTAGCCTCAATCCATAATACTGGAATATTAAATGTAAATAGGGGAGGTTTAGATGCAAAGTTGAGGGATCTGGTAGGCTAATGTTTACCCAGATGCCATAGACTACCAGTACTTGTAGCTAGCCTCAATCCATAATACTGGAATATTAAATGTAAATATGGGAGGTTTATATGCAAAGTTGAGGGATCTGGTAGGCTAATGTTTAGCCAGATGCCATAGACTACCAGTACTTGTAGCTAGCCTCAATCCATAATACTGGAATATTAAATGTAAATAGGGGAGGTTTAGATGCAAAGTTGACGGATCTGGTAGGCTAATGTTTACCCAGATGCCATAGACTACCAGTACTTGTAGCTAGCCTCATTCCATAATACTGGAATATTAAATGTAAATATGGGAGGTTTATATGCAAAGTTGAGGGATCTGGTAGGCTAATGTTTAGCCAGATGCCATAGACTACCAGTACTTGTAGCTAGCCTCAATCCATAATACTGGAATATTAAATGTAAATATGGGAGGTTTATATGCAAAGTTGAGGGATCTGGTAGGCTAATGTTTAGCCAGATGCCATAGACTACCAGTACTTGTAGCTAGCCTCAATCCATAATACTGGAATATTAAATGTAAATAGGGGAGGTTTAGATGCAAAGTTGAGGGATCTGGTAGGCTAATGTTTCCCCAGATGCCATAGACTACCAGTACTTGTAGCTAGCCTCAATCCATAATACTGGAATATTAAATGTAAATAGGGGAGGTTTAGATGCAAAGTTGAGGGATCTGGTAGACTAATGTTTACCCAGATGCCATAGACTACCAGTACTTGTAGCTAGCCTCATTCCATAATACTGGAATATTAAATGTAAATAGGGGAGGTTTAGATGCAAAGTTGAGGGATCTGGTAGGCTAATGTTTACCCAGATGCCATAGACTACCAGTACTTGTAGCTAGCCTCAATCCATAATACTGGAATATTAAATGTAAATAGGGGAGGTTTAGATGCAAAGTTGAGGGATCTGGTAGGCTAATGTTTAGCCAGATGCCATAGACTACCAGTACTTGTAGCTAGCCCCATTCCATAATACTGGAATATTAAATGTAAATAGGGGAGGTTTATATGCAAAGTTGAGGGATCTGGTAGGCTAATGTTTACCCAGATGCCATAGACTACCAGTACTTGTAGCTAGCCTCACTCCATAATACTGGAATATTAAATGTAAATAGGGGAGGTTTAGATGCAAAGTTGAGGGATCTGGTAGGATAATATTTACCCAGATGCCATAGACTACCAGTACTTGTAGCTAGCCTCATTCCATAATACTCGAATATTCAATGTAAATAGGGGAGGTTTATATGCAAAGTTGAGGGATCTGGTAGGCTAATGTTTACCCAGATGCTATAGACTACCAGTATCTGTAGCTAGCCTCACTCCATAATACTGGAATATTAAATATAAATAGGGGAGATATATATGCAAAGTTGAGGGATCTGGTAGGCTAATGTTTAGCCAGATGTCATAGACCACCAGTACTTGTAGCTAGCCTCACTTCATAACACTGGAATATTAAATGTAAATAGGGGAGGTTTAGATGCAAAGTTGAGGGATCTGGTAGGCTAATGTTTACCCAGATGCCATAGACTACCAGTACTTGTAGCTAGCCTCACTCCATAATACTGGAATATTAAATGTAAATAGGGGAGGGTTAGATGCAAAGTTGTGGGATCTGGTAGGCTAATGTTTACCCAGATGCCATAGACTACCAGTACTTGTAGCTAGCCTCACTCCATAATACTGGAATATTAAATGTAAATAGGGGAGGTTTATATGTAAAGTTGAGGGATCTGGTAGGCTAATGTTTAGCCAGATGCCATAGACTACCAGTACTTGTAGCTAGCCCCATTCCATAATACTGGAATATTAAATGTAAATAGGGGAGGTTTATATGCAAAGTTGAGGGATCTGGTAGGCTAATGTTTACCCAGATGCTATAGACTACCAGTACTTGTAGCTAGCCTCACTCCATAATACTGGAATATTAAATATAAATAGGGGAGATTTATATGCAAAGTTGAGGGATCTGGTAGGCTAATGTTTAGCCAGATGTCATAGACTACCAGTACTTGTAGCTAGCCTCACTCCATAATACTGGAATATTAAATGTAAATAGGGGAGATTTATATGCAAAGTTGAGGGATCTGGTAGGCTAATGTTTAGCCAGATGCCATAGACTACCAGTACTTGTAGCTAGCCTCACTCCATAATACTGGAATATTAAATGTAAATAGGGGAGGTTTATATGCAAAGTTGAGGGATCTGGTAGGCTAATGTTTACCCAGATGCCATAGACTACCAGGACTTGTAGCTAGCCTCATTCCATAATACTGGAATATTAAATGTAAATAGGGGAGGTTTATATGCAAAGTTGAGGGATCTCGTAGGCTAATGTTTATCCAGATGCCATAGACTACCAGTACTTGTAGCTAGCCTCACTCCATAATACTGGAATATTAAATGTAAATAGGGGAGGTTTATATGCAAAGTTGTGGGATCTGGTAGGCTAATGTTTACCCAGATGCCATAGACTACCAGTACTTGTAGCTAGCCTCACTCCATAATAATGGAATATTAAATGTAAATAGGGGAGGTTTAGATGCAAAGTTGAGGGATCTGGTAGGCTAATGTTTAGCCAGATGCCATAGACTACCAGTACTTGTAGCTAGCCTCACTCCATAATACTGGAATATTAAATTCAAAAAGTTGGTGGGTGGTCTTCTATGACACTATATGGTATTTGTAATAAAGCAGATATGAACAAATTTGTATGTGATATTGATCCATTTATAATTCGATACAAGATGTTCACAAAGTCATTAGACAAATAGAAAAATTTCAAAATGACAATGGAAATTGGATATTGTTGCAAGGTTTCCATAACCTGAAGTAAATATTGAAGTTTATAAACAAATAATTAATAAATTTCCATATGCACCCCATTCATTGCACAGAAGATATCTAAATAATATTCAATTTCTGTCCATGTAACTCCTTAATTGTGGTCGGAAACAGAAAAACTTAACATTAAGAAACTATTAATCTCATTAAAAGAACTTTAATGACAACATATTAATATACAACAAAAATTTATTTGCCGCCTTTTCTGGATTTTTCTTAATGCCTTTTTGAAACTGTCTAAAGACTTTTTGAACATCCTGTATATTTATTGGTTGATTGAATTGCTTTCTACAGCTTATCCATTCTTTGAAAGTTTTTAAAGCCAGGAAATATTTTTAGAAGGTAAGAAATTTTTGGAGATAAAAATGATTTTTACTGATACAAGTCTTATTAACTGAACGATATTCCTGGAGAATTGGATTCATACCTAATCAGAATTTGATAAACAAACAAGAAATTATGTAGATATAAAGTGGGGGATAAATTCTATATTACAATCAATATGCAAATTGATCCTACAATTTGTGGCCATGGTAGTTTCTATACATTTCTATTCCAGAGAATATAAATAAACCTAAAAGACATGCCTGTGTAGCTAATCAGGATTTCATTGATTGATTGGTTCGTTTTCTATGGCTTATCAATAAACAAGAAATTGTAAGGTGGATATAAAGTGGGAGATCAATTCTTTATTACAATCAATATATAAACTGGTCCCTCACTTTATGGTCAGATAGTTTATATATATTTCTATTCCAGAGAATGTAAATAAAACTAAAAGACATGCCTGTGTAGCTAATCAGGATTTCATTCATTGATTCGTTTTCTATGGCTTATCAATAAACAAGAAATTATAAGGTGGATATAAAGTGAGAGATCAATTCTATATTACAATCAATATATAAACTGATCCCTAACTTTATGGCCATGCTAGTTTCTATACATTTCTATTCCAGAGAATGTAAATAAACCTAAAAGACATGCCTGTGTAGCTAATCAGGATTTCATTCATTGATTGATTCGTTTTCTATGGCTTATCAATAAACAATAAATTATAAGGTGGTTATAAAGTGGGAGATCAATTCCATATTACAATCAATATATAAACTGATCCCTCACTTTATGGCCCGATAGTTTCTATATATTTCTATTCCAGAGAATGTAAATAAATCTAAAAGACATGCCTGTGTAGCTAATCAGTATTTCATTGTTTTCTACAACTTATCAACCCTTTGTAAGCTATTTAAAGTCAAAAAATATTTTTAGATTGTAAGAATTTGTTTTTGAGATAATAATGGTTTAGTGATACAAGTCTTACTAATTGGCCCATAGCTGGGGGGGGGAGAGAAAAGGTGGATTCATACCTTTCCCAAGGGTATTTGTGTGTATGTGACTATAATAATCCTGTAGGAATATTATTATTAATATTATTATAAATAAATAAAATATAAAATAACAATAATAATAATGAACATTATAAATAAAATAAAGCAATAATATAAAAACGTTGTATAAAATAAATTAAATAAAAAATAACAACAATTCTCCCAGCATGCAACAAAAATTGTTCCTGCCAGAAATATGGACATCCTGCCAAAAGATGTTAAACTCAATCTCTTCACCACAAACCTTGGCAATACTTGTTCCACTTCTCTCTGTGATATGGCTTGTAATACTACAGGAGTAAATTCTCCCTTTTATCCCATGTATCATAAAACAATTGTAACCTAAAAAATACACACAGCAATACACACAAAAATATAAATAAATTGTATGAAAGTAATATACAATTTACGATGCTTTTCCTGTTATTTCTGTACGTTTTATTTTCTGTCAAGTATGTTTTTATCTCTGTGAACATGAAGCTAATTTCTATTGCTATGGTGTGAGTAAATCCACTACAAACGCAATGGGAATTGGAACTTGGCTCTCCAATTAACAATTTCAAGCTCTTATCCATTACACCACCCATACATCCAGCACCTGGTATTCCCAAGTGGTCAGCATTCTAGGTGCTGACCAGGCTCAATATTGCTTAACTTTGGTGACCATATGGGTTATATACTTATAAATCTCTCAATGTATTTCTGAAAATGAATAGTCAAAACTTTCATATGATTTGTTCGCTTCTTTATGTGACAGTTTATCGACCTTCCAAGAAAAAATAAAACACTTACCTAAAAACTGAATACCTAGTTCCCGGGCCAGGGCTTCTCCTCCACCTTTTGAAAAAACATTGGAACATTCCTGGAATATAAATTTAACATTCTCATTCAATGGGAAAAAATAGGGGAGATTTTCACTTTGAAATTCTTTTTGTAAATTCTCCAATTCTCACTTCAATTAGACTAATTACTCTTTTCCTCGATGTGCTATATTTTTTTTTTTTAAGCTTTTCACCCCAAGCAAGGCTGGAAGCCACTAGCACACAAGGGGTTACAGAAGGTTTGGAGGAAGAGCAGATAGGAGTGGTAAAGGAGAGGATGTGGAGAAAGATAGTGGATCGATCAAGGCAAGGAGGTTACAGAAGATTTGGAGCGAGAGCAGATAGGAATGAAAGGGGAAAGGATGTTGAGAAGGGAAGTGGATAGATCAAGGCAACTGGAGATGTTGATTGACGTTACACTTAAATAGTTGGAGATTATATTTGTCAGGGAAACAGGAATAAGGAAGGGAGTTCCACAGGCGAGATGTGCGAGAGATGAAGCTATTGGAGTAGAAGAGACGTCTACATCTAACAGTTTCAACGGTGAAGGGGTGGGAACGGGATGTCAGCCTTGTAGGACGCTTAAATTCATGAGTCCTGGAAACCAGCGAAAGCAGCTCATCGTATTTGTAAAAAAAACAGAGTGAGGCAACAGCGTGTCTGTGAGAGAGCGACTGCAGACGAGATGACAGATCAGGGCCAATTACATTGCATATCCGTCTCTGGATCTTATCAAGAACTCTGAGGCAAACAGCAGGGGCTCCAGACCATATATGGCAGGAATATTCCATGCAAGGGCGAATGGTTGATTTATAGATTTGGAGGATCGATTCCGGGGAGAAAAATTTCCTGGCTCGGCACAGGGAGCCAACTTTATTCTTCAAGATGTTGGCTATCATGGCTCTCCACAATTTCCTGTCCTTTGTAGCTTCTAGTAAATTTTGCCTTTTTCTATTTCTCCTAAACTTTGTTCTGCCATCCATTTACACAAGCTCGCTAGGTAGGTTATGCATTGTTTTCCTCTATCCTGCTTGCCTTCAATATGTCCTGTGAGTGGCAAATTTTCCAAGCCCTCTTTCCTCATTATGCACCCTAGAAATTTCAACTCTGTCTTCGTGATGTATGTATGTGCCTTTTTGTTTCCATTTTCTCTAAAACTTTGTCACTGCCCACATGTTCAGTTCATAGTATTCTCAGCATCCTTCTGTAGAACTACATTTCTGTCGCCTCAAGTCTTTTGTTCATCTTTGAGGTAATAGTCTAGCATTCACTGCTATATTGGAGGACTGATATAACAGTTCAGTACTCTCATCTACATTTTTGACAAAATTTTCCTGTTTCTTAATACTTTGCTTAGACTCTGGAAGGCGTTTTTCGCTAACCCAATGCACCTTTGGATTTCAGTGTTGCACATTCCACCCTGTGTTGAAGCACTTCTCAGATTTTCGTATCCCCAATTTGTAATTAGCATGTTGGGTTGTTCCTTTTGCTAACAGCCATGCATTCTGTCTTTGTTGCAAATGATGTTTAATCCTTTCTTGCTACCCCTCATTACCTTCTGTAGGAGTTCTTGTAGTTTCTTTTCTGTGTCTGCTATCAACACTGTGTCATCTGCATATCTTATGTTGTTAAGATTGTGGCTCCAATAATGAACCATAATAGGAGTTCTAATTCTCTCAGAATGGCCGCACTGCATAGGTTGAATGAGTCTGGTGAGAAGACCCATCCTTGTCTTACACCTTTTTCTATTTTTGTATATTTACTGAATTCATTTTCTATCCGTATGCAGGCGGTTTGGTGCCAATATAAGTTCTGGATTATTCTAATATCCTTCCCAAATATGTCAAGGTTACCTGGCAATTCTAACCATTTTTTGTGATGTATTTTATTAAACACTTTTGCATAAAATAAGTGCAATTCATGCATATAGCGATCATTGCATCATAAACAATGAGTATTGTTGCACATTGCACATGAAAGTGCATACAAAGCACATTTGTAAGTGTTTTGCACAGTGAATGAATAAAAAGTTTTTGTCTATTTATCGAAGCAATCAAAACAGAACTGATTCTGTTTGATTTGGTTGTTGGTTGGGTGGTTGTTTTGTTTTATGGCATATCAAAACCTCACTGGGTCATTTAATGCCAACAAAATTTTTGAAATAGATTCATAGTGATAGTTTGGTAAAAAAAAGGTGTGTATGTATACATATATATTTGAAGCATTTTTTTATTTACTCATATTTTTGAGTACAATCCAACCTCTTTTAGGATATTTACAATCTTGGATGGTTTTATTTTCGTAAAAAGTTTTTTTTTAAATTACTCACTTGGTAATATTTTGTTCACACTAGATCAAAATATACACACTCTAACAGTATATGTTTCACTGTAAATTTTAATTATTGCTGATAATAACTTTTCCCTCAAAAATTGTTACTAGTAATAATTTTTTTTTATTACAAAGTATTTCTGGTATTAAAACCTATTTTTACACAAGTTTGGGTATTAAGTATTTGCCCATTGCTGGGACCCTAACAAGTGCTACCACTCCAGGTCAGGGTGAACCTGGGAACACCAGCAATTAAGAGGTGGTTCCACGCTCCTCAAAACCTCCTGATCAGAGGCCTTGCTGTTGGACGTAGTTTATCGTCTTACCCAGGACGGGATTCTGTTTGAATCACATTCTATGCAAATCTAGATCAGAAGATATAAAAAACTCAATCTGTGACCTGACTGTAGTTTCAAACAATATGTTTTGATTCATTCATTCATTTTCTACGACTTATCAACCCTTTGCAAGTTATTTAGAGCCAGAAAATATTCTTAGATTGTAAGAAGTTTTTTTTTTTACATAATAATGGGTTAGTGATACAAGTCTTACTAATTAACCAATAGTTGGGGGGGGGAATAGATTGCTTTATACCATTCCCAAAGGTATTTTTGTGTATGTGAATATAATGACCACAACTGAAATCGGAACCTGGCTCTCTGAATAACACATCCAAGCATTACAGCACCTGACATTCCCAAACAGCCACTCATCTAGGTACTGACCAGGTTCGACATTGCTTAACATCAGTGATCCTACGGGAACCAGTATTTCAACAGTTTATCAACCCTTTGCAAGTTATTTAAAGCCAGAAAATATTTTTAGATTGTAAGAAGTTTTTTTTACATAATAATGGGTTAGTGATACAAGTCTTACTAATTAACCCACAGATTGCTTTATCCCATTCCCAAAGGTATTTGTGTGTATGTGAATATAATGACCACAACTGGAATTGAAACCTGGCTCTCTGAATAACACACCCAAGCTTACAGCTCCTGACATTCCCAAACAGACACTCATCTAGGTAATCTCCAGGTTCGATATTACTTAACTTCAGTGATCATACGGGAACCAGTATTTCAAAGTGATGTGGCCGTAAGCCTTGAGACAATATGCCTGTAAATTAATTGTATTTTTCAGCATTGATTATAAAGTTATAAATTCGAACTTACCTTACAATTTGGACAGACAAAACCGCTCATGTTTTCTATGATTCCAAGAATTGGAATTCCAGTCTTTTGGCAGAAAGTGGCCTCTCGTCTCACATCCCCCACAGAAATATCCTGCCAGAAACAATACGTAAATGCTGTCTGAAATTCTCTGATAAAGGATATTATCATTTTGCTTGTTTATCCATTAGTAAGTCAGCACGTCTGTTATGACCTCTGCCCTTACCTCAGATAAATAACGTACAATACCATTATGGTTGCCAAAAAACATGATACATAAAAAACAAAAATAAATATTGGTGACACTGTTTAGTTTTAATGAGAAAAAGAAAGCATACAATAAGAAGAAAGAAAGGGAAAATAGTGGATGCGATAACACTCTCATGTGTTTAAAGTCTGCTTAAGTGAAATCAAAAACCATGGCAGTTTTGAATCGTTTCCTTTGTACTCTTTAACTTCTTTAACTAGTGACCTGCATTCTTACTAATGATTGTTATCGTAATATTTTATTAAAGTTGTTAAGCTCAAACATTTAATGATTCAATAGGTTTTCCTTTCGATAAATAATGCTCTCTCAAAATTCGTAGTGCTTTTCTCCTATTGTCAGGGGATTCTCTCAGAATAAGAGACAGACTTTGATCATAGAGAAATTCAATTAATTCAGCAAACACATTTGCCACTTTTTGTCACTGGGACAATCAAAAGGGGGCCAATATTGTTGTGTCTAATTTTTAGATTTGCATGTAACTCAAAGATTTTACTTCCCGTAGTCAGTATTTTAATTTGTCACCATTGAAACAGAGTCTATTGCTGGGTGGATAAGCTGTGACGTGAATAGCCATCGTCAAATGCAAAATAAATAACAGAACTTTCCGACAAACAGAATTAACAAAGTCTGCAATAAAAAGAAAGTGTTCTGTTATATATGTAAATTATATATATATATATATATATATATATATATATATATATAAAAGTGAACATAGAAGTCAACACTTAGAGGCGACAGTCTGTTTCATGCTAGATGCAATCGTCTGGCCACGAGTGCTGTTATTTTTCTTGGCTATTTATATATACGGGTCAGTGGTGCATTGTGGGTAGTCTATTTTGGCGGTTATTTTACCGGAAGTTGTCAATTTGTTTATTTATTTATTTAGGTTAAAATATTTTGCTTGTTTTTATTTATTTTTATTTTTTTGTTTTTATTTTTTATCTTATATATTTATTTTATTTTATTCGGTGTTTTTTTATTAACATAGTAAAAATTTGTTTATATTGCTTATTTGATAGTTTTGTTTTGGTTTGGGAAGATAATTAAAGCTATTTGTTCAATTTTGGGGTTGATTGTTGTAGTTTATTCTAACTATTATTTTGTTGGGAACAGTTTTTAATTTGTTTATTACTTCATGTATTTTTTTGGATTGTTTATCAGGATCGGTTTGTTAGTTTATTTATTTATTTGGATGAATTTAGATCAATTTATCTTTTATTATTTATTTGTTATACTGTATATTTTCTCTTGTCAGTTTTCAATTTTTAAGTAATGTAGTATTTCTTTTTTATCTTTTATCATTATATAACTTTTATAGCTATTTTTTTCGTCTGATTTTTGGTTTGATTTTTATAGTCTAACTAATATTTTGGTCATAATGGTTTGCTAATATGTTTATTATTTATTTATTTGGGTTCATTGATTTTGTTTCTTATTTTTTTATTCTATTTTGTCTATTCTAACAGGTGTGATTTGGTAATTTGTTTGGCTTAATTTATTTTACTTATTTTATTGTCATTTTGTTTATTTATTTACTTATTTATTTATTTGTTTATTTTTATTTTATTTTTTCCGTTTTTGCTTTTTAAGTAACGTAGTAAAAATTAGTTTTCATGTCTGCATTTTGAGATGAGCTCGGATCTTTTATTTAATAATTTAGTTTGGTCTGGGAAGGTAATGATAGCTATTTTTTCCTCCAAACAAAGTTTGCAAGTTTTTGATTGGTTGTTGTAGGCTGATCTTTTCATTATTTTCCAAGATATTTTTGGTGTGATGTGCGTTTTGTTTTTAATTTCCCAGATATACTTAGAAAGCATTGTGCTGTTCGTATATTTACTATTTGTGAAAGATGTTTTGTGTACATAATTTCTTTGTTTCCAGGGTCCTTCAGTTACTCCTATGTATACTTTTTCTTCATTATCTGGTGATTTTATCGTGGCTTGGTATATTACATTATTGTTAGGAGTTGCTCATTGGCTGCACGAAGCTCCTTTACACATTCAATTAAATGTCGATCGTCTACAGTCTTAAGCTCATTGCTACTGCTTAATTCTGCTTCTACTTCTGTATGTCCAGCCTTGCTTACACATTCCCCTCCTCTTGGCCAAGCTTCAATCTCTCTCAAGTGAAGTTAGCATTTCCATTGCATAAAGCCTACTACTACAGTTTTAAGGCATTACTTTCATTGTCGTTTATAGCTATTCCCAATTTAAATTTTTTATTGTCCTGCCAGTTTTTGCATTGCATTTATCGTAGTGATAAGTAAGCTTGCTTTTTTGTTATTCAACATTTATTTTTCCAACCTTTCCTAAAGTTATTCGAGCTTAGTGATTTCTGTAGCTTTTCAGTGTTCTTGCCTATGCATTCCATTTGACTATTCATACTTGTCTAAGACATGCCACCAAAGGAAAGAACTTGCCTAGGTCGCAAAAAGGCCGCCGCCAGGTCCGCCATGTGAATAAGGGATAACAAATTGTCTTTAGAACATTCAATTCACCTGTCTCAAAATGCCTCTCAGAATGCTTCAATCAGAGCTACTGAGTCCTAAGATCAACATAGCTTTCCAGAAGAGCATACCTGAATGATTCTACGCATGAGGCTGAAAATGATGATCAAAGGACTCAACGGCTGAGGAGAAATGCCTCTTCAACTGCTGCTGCGCATGAGGCTGAAACAAGATTGAGAATGCAAAAAAGGGCCCTTTTCAGGGCCACTCCCCAATTCAAATTGTTAACCCCCCCAATTTGGGGATGTGCCTCAGCTGCACCCAAATGTTGTTACTAATACTGATTTTCAGGTGGGCTGACTTTAAACTTAAACTGCTCCAATTGTATGGCAAAAATTCCCAGTAACGAAAGACCCGGTTGAAGATGAGTTATACTGCTAGTATATATATATATATATATATATATATATATATATATATATATATATTTCTAAAGAAAGGAATGGATTTTTCACTTTTAATCTGATAAATTTTTATTACTTAAATGTTATTTTTAGCGGATATTTGTAATTGAGTAGATGGTCTGCTTAATATTCAGGCTGGTAGACAAAAATATATACTGTTTAATAAATAAACAGAGCATCTACTCAAATATGAGTATCCAATAAAAATAACATTTAATAAAACACACACACACACACACACATATATATATATATATATATATATATATATATATATATGTAATTTAAATGAGTAGGAAATGCCTTCAAACATGAATCTGTACATAAGGCACAAATTTGTGGCAAATATTTTCACAAAATGTCTGATTGCCAAAGCATAGAAATTTCCTTTGCACTAATAAATGTGGTCACTTTTGAGAGAATAACACTATCAAAAAATGGGTTATCTCATCTGCAGCACTGAATTGACAACATGCAATGAAAAATTGTCCACTTGATGGTCTTGAAATTACAGGTTACAAAGCTCATTCATCCCGCCCATGACACTAAACTGATGGCTTGCAAAGACGCGTCATCCAGCCTGTGGCACGATACTGAAGGCTTGCAAAGACGCGTCATCCAGCCTGTGGCACGATACTGAAGGCTTGCAAAGACGCGTCATCCAGCCTGTGGCACGATACTGAAGGCTTGCAAAGACGCGTCATCCAGCCTGTGGCACGATACTGAAGGCTTGCAAAGACGCGTCATCCAGCCTGTGGCACGATACTGAAGGCTTGCAAAGACGCGTCATCCAGCCTGTGGCACGATACTGAAGGCTTGCAAAGACGCGTCATCCAGCCTGTGCCACGATACTGAAGGCTTGCAAAGAGGAGTTGTCCCACCTCTGACACTAAACAGACACATTATAAAGATGGGTTGTCTCACCCATAGCACTAAGCTGATGGCTTCAAAGATGTGTCATCCAGCCCATGGCATGAAACGGACAGCATGCAAAGATGAGCTGTTGCATCCGTGGCACTAAACTGAAGCTTACAAACACAAGTAGTCCTACACGTGGCCCTGAACTGATGGCTTGCAAAGAAGAGTTATCCTGCCTATGGCCCTGAACTGATGGCTTGCAAAGACAAGTCATCCCAACTGTGGCACTAAACTGCCGGTATGCAAAGATGAGTTGTCCAATCCATAACACTAAACAGCTTGCAATCGTTCTGCTCGTGGCACTAAACTGATGACTTGCAAAGATGAGTCCTCTATGGCACTAAACTGATGGTTTCCGAGGATGGGTCATCGCGCCTATGGAACTAAACAGATGGTTTCCAAAGATGGGTCTTCTGGCCTATTCACTAAACTGATGGCTTGCAGAGATGAGTGATCTTATTCTTGGCAGCAAAAAATAATGTCGATGAATGAAACACAATATTCAGTACTTCATTTATTAAACAATGATATATTCTTTTCTTGAAAAAGAGAAAAACTGGAAAAAGTTTGGCAAAATCCATGTCACATTGCAGAATAATCAAAAGTCTTCCCTGATCTTCAGTAATTACAGATCAAAAATTGAACTGAATAGAAAAAGTTGAAGATTATTAGTTGACATCAAGTAAAATAGAAAAATCAAAAAACATTCAACAGCTGTCTACAATGAATTTATCTCCAGTTTGTCTGATGGCAAAAGGATAGTCTTGTTTGCTCTTACCTGTGGAGTGGTGACAAGAATAGCGCCATCTGGATTGTAGCTTTTCAGGCTTTCTACCACAGCTATATGTTCATCTGAAGTACCTGGCGGGGTATCAATGATGAGGTACTCAACATCTTGCCAACAGACATCTGTGATGAACTGACGAATCATTGCTAAAGTTGAAAACACAAAAAGAAATATTCATACAAAGTCCAACAGAGAAACAATGGATGAGTTGCAAAAAAAGCAGGCAATATTTATATTCACACTAACGTCTTCATCTTTGCTGTTGTTATCATGCTTCAGCCATTGTGCTCTCCAGCCTTCTTCAGGGTAACCTTCAAAGAATTTCAAAGTGAACTCTTTATTTAATCTATGGGAGTATATTGTTGTCATTCCACTCTCTCATTCCTTTTAGTACGGCTCAGTTGGTCCTCACCCTGTTTCCATTGAGTCAGAACTACCTGGCCCAGGAATTGAACCCAAGATTACTGTATCACAAAATTCCTGAACCAACACTTGAATCCTTTAAGTTATCGTCCATTATAGAAATCTTGACATAGAATTCAAAGCCTTAAATGAAATATGTGGCATTTTCTTATGTTGGTTCATTTTCTTTTAACTAACTTGCATGTCTTGGACATAACAAGAAACTACATCTGGCAGCAAGGCCTCTGTTCAGGAGGTTTTGAGGAACGTGGACCCACCTCTTAATAGTGGTTGTTCCCAGGTTCCCAGCACCTGTTAAGATCCCAGATATGGGTAAATAATGAACCTCAAAACTGAGGCCAAAACATGAAAATATAAAAATACATTAGAAAAAAAGAGTATTTTGTTTACTGGAAATAGTAAATTTAGTCATTTAGCTTTCAATTAAAGCTAAAATAAAAGCTTCAAGAATGTTTTTTCAGTTTGAAAAATTTGTTTTAAACCTTAGGTATTGAAAATTTAGTAGAGGTACCTACTTAAAATATATTGTGATTTTTTTAATGGTTGGGGTAAATTAATATTTATATAAAATTCTACTGGACATTAAGTGGGGGAACAGTTTTCTATTGTTAGTAAGTAATAAACTGATCCCCCTGGAACTACTCCATAACATAAAATTGAAAAACATAGTTAAAAACTCACATGTGAATGTCTTCTAATAATAGTAAAGACTTAAGATGTTGTGTTTCTTGTGAACAACATTAAAAGCAGATACAAAGAATTAAATGAGAATGGAAATTCAAAATGGGGCACCATAAGAGAGACTTTAGTAACATCAGCCAATGAGATCATCCTAAAGAAAACCAAACAAAAAAAGAAATTGGATGAAATATGAAATTCCTAACATGATGAAAAAGAGACAAAAAACAACAATGCCAAAGTATGGTACAGAATATAGGACACTGCACAATGAAATTAGGAACAAATTCAGGCAAGCAAAAGAGGAATGACTCAACAAAAAGTGTGTAGAAATAGAAAGAATGAATATTACAGATAAAGCAGATGCGGATGAAGGAATAAGAGAACTAACAGAACAAGAGACATGCTCATCAACAGGATGCATAAAATCCAAGGATGGGACACTGATATTAGAGAAAGAAAAAATACCCCAGAGATGGAATGAATACATCGGATAACTCTTCCATGACGAGAAAGGACAACCTACAAAACACAGCTATATAAAAGGACCCAAAATACTAAAACCGAAAGTGAAATGCAACAGAAACAAAGTATCAAAATCAGAATGAATTGTAATAGAGATGCTGGTAGCCGTAGATGATTTCGACATTGACAAGATTAGACATAATAAATGAAATATACAACAGTGGTGAGATATTGGAAGACCTAAGTAGATTAATTTTCATAGTACTGCCTAATAAGCCTGGTGCAAATGAATGTGAACTCCATTAGACTATCAGCTTGATGAGCCATATAACAAAACTCACCATGTGAATTCTAATGAATAGTGCCTGCAGCAGAATTAATCTGGAAATAGGACAAGAACAGTGCGGGTTCATTAAAGACACTGGAACAAGGAATGCAATATTTATGCTCAGAATGATATCAAAAAGAGCAATACAAATGCAAAAGGATATATACCTATGTTTTATAGATTATGCCAAGAGATAAAGTACACTAGAAAGATCTCTTAGATAAGCTTGATATAATCGGGAAGAATATTAGAATAATCCAGAACCCATACTGGCAGCAAACCGCCTGCATATGGATAGAAAATGAATTCAGTAAATATACAAAAATAGAAAGGGGTGCAAGGCAAGGATGGGTCTTCTCACCAAACTTATTCAACCTTTAAAGTGAAGCAATTCTGAGAGAATTAGAAGCCTTACCAGGATTCATTATTGGCAGCCACAATCTTAACATTTGATATACAGATGATACAGTGTTGATAGCAGACACAGTAAAGCAAAATACAGGCTCTCCTACAGAAAGTAGTGAAGGAAAGCAAGAAGAAAGGACTAAACATCAATTGCAATAAGATTGAATGCATAGTTGTCAGCAAAAAGACAGCCCAACATGCAAATTACAAATTGGGGATACCAAAATCAAGCAAATATAACAATTTAAATATCTAGGAAGTGTTTTGACAGAGGACACAAAGTGTGACACTGAAATCTGAAGCAGCATTGGAATAGTGAAAGATGCCTTCCAAAAGCTAAGTATTAAGAAACAGGAAAATGTTGTTAGAAACAAAGACAAGCATTATTTATATTATTTGGACTATTGTCCTCATCTTTGTCGCCATATTTATTACAACGTTTCGGTCATTGTACGCTCTGGCCTTCTTCAGGTGGTTGGAATGTCGAACAGAACCCTTTATTTCACTCAAGGACACATAGCACAGTGGATAAAGGTGTTAGTTAGATCCAGTGACAGGACCCAAAAAGTGTGAGTTCGATACCCATTTAAGGCAGTGGAGAACTTTCAGAGGGAAATTAACAGGAGATAACTGACATCCATTAAAACATGGCACGTGGAACTAGAACAGTCTACCCCAGTGAGTGAAATAAAGGGTTCAGTTCGACATTCCAACCACCTGAAGAAGGCCGGAGCGTACAACGGCTGAAACGTTGTAATAAATATGGCGACAAAGATGAGGACAATAGTCCGAATAATGTAAATAGTGTACATAATACCTCATCTCAGAAATATAGACAGATAAAGAAAAGCATACTGAACTGTTGTGTAATATGTCCTTTTATATGGTGGTGAATGCTGGGCAATCTCCTCAAAGATGAAGAAGAGACTTGAAGCAACAGAAATCTGGTTCGACAAAAGGATGCTGAGAATCCCATGGACCAAACATGTAGGCAATGACAATGTTTTAGAGAAAATGAGAACTAAAAGGTCATTTATACTTGACATCAGAATGAGAGAGTTGAAATTTCTAAAGTACATAATGAGGAAAGAGAGCTTGGAAAATTCGACACACACAAGGCATATTGAAGGCAAGAGGGACAAGAAAAAAAGCAGTGAATAACCGACATAATGAGATTTCAATCCTATTTAAAGACACACATGTAAAAACCTTCCAAAAATAGTAAGAACTTAGCAAAATACTCTGTTCAAGTGGAGGATCGCACTTCTATCAAGTAATAAACTGATCCCTCCCCACAATTACAACACATTAATATAATTTGAAAAAATATATTTTAAGACTCATACGTGAAAAGCTTCTGATAATAGTTTGATGACCTGTATAAACTAATATCTGAGAGGAGGAGAGACAACTAGAAAACATTTAGAAATTGACCATGTTTCACTTATATTAAATCTGCATCAGAGAATGAAATATGGAGGAGAAAAAGATAATTCTCCTATTTTTAATTTTGGGGTTGTTTGTTTTTCTTCAGGCTTATAAAAACATGTTGAAATGTTTGTGTATATGTGTATATATATATATATATATATATATATGTATATATATATATATATATATATATATGTTAGCAAGGTCGATTTTACTATTTTTAAACTTAAATCCTCCATGAATCTCTTCTATTCATATCTGCTCTAGCGTATCAAATGTAAACAAATGACGTCATATATTTTAGAATTGGACATTGTCCGACAATTTATTTAAAGACATTTATATTATGTTTAACATTCTTTTTATAGATACAAGTATTTAAGCAAATGCTCTGTTTTATAATAAACAGTATTAAATAACATTTACCGGCCTGAATGTCCGAGAAATTTTCATAGAAAATTTTCGCTCTCCGACAGGAATCGAACCTGTATCCTATACGGAACCATCATTTCGCGTGATGTGCCTTAACCTTTCGGCCACAGAGCGGCGTCTGGTTAGCAAGGTCGATTTTACTATCTTTAAACTTAAATCCTCCATGAATCTCTTCTATTCATATCTGCTCTAGCGTATCAAATGTAAACAAATGACGTCATATATTTTAGAATTGGACATTGTCCGACAATTTATTTAAAGACATTTATATTATGTTTAACGTTCTTTTTATAGATACAAGTATTTAAGCAAATGCTCTGTTTTATAATTTCTCGGACATTCAGGCCGGTAAATGTTATTTAATACTGTTTATTATAAACAGAGCATTCACTTAAATACTTGTATCTATAAAAAGAATGTTAAACATAAAAATGTCTTAAAATAATTGTCGGACTTTGTCCATTTCATAATATGTGTGTGTGTGTGTGTCTAGTAGGCATTTTTATCCACATTTGGTGATTGTTTGCATGTTGATTTGGGAACGCTTTGTGTGAGGGTGAAAGAATTAAGTTACACTGGTTGTGGTATTAGATAGACATATTCTAGATTCTTTAAATATGGATTTTATAAAAGTTTAGGATGGCATTTATAGAATAAAACTAGTGTTTATAAAAGATACTATTGGGCACAAAATGGGGGTTCAAGATGTATTATTATTAATAAACTCATCCCTCGTAATTAATATATATTTAGATAATTTTAAAAAATTATTTAGGGACTTATATATCAAAACCTTCCAATAAGTTTAAGGACTTTATAAAGTGTGTTTTAGTGGCTTTATTTTCTTGCTTGAGGTGAAATGATTAAAAAAAACAAAACACACTTAACCATGTTAAGCTAAAAAAAAATAAAAGATTTACCAAATTATGGGAGTTACCTGTTTTTCTGGGTCCTCTCCAGACAACCGCCTCATCTTTGTTGTCAAGTAGAAATGCTATTGACATCACTCCCAGCCGTTTCTCGTCATCAATGTAAACAGGCAGCCAACTATAAAAAATTCAAGATTAGAAACCACAAGAAAATTGGTCAGTGATAAAGACAGACTCATCAAGACTTGTGAAGAGAATGGCTGAAGAATTTCTTTAATGTGATTTTACTGTTCGACTGAACCTCTCTTGTAATGTATGTATATAGACCCACTCCAATTAGATATGGGATTCTATAGAGTAGATAGGTGATGTCAGGTTGATCCCTTTACTATTCAGAATGGCACCCTGATAATCCAAATGATTACTAATAATGGTCATCAATCTTAAACTTTTAACTCATTCAATTATTTGCAGTTCATTCTCCACAGACTGAAAAAATATTTTCAGTGTTTAACTTGTATTTTTATTCTTCTTGAAATAAGAAAATGGAGAGAATGCTGTTCATGTTCTTCTGTCTTCAATGGAAAAAGGAATGAAGAAAAAGAAGACATCTAACAATTTATAATAAAATAAAAATTACATTCACACTATTTATATTCGGACTATTGTTATCATCTTTGTTGTTTTTATCACAATGTTTCGACAGTTGTGTCCTCCGGCCTTCCTCAGGTGAATATCGATCTGGGTAACCTGCAGGAAATTCCGAACTTAACCCTTTATTTAATATATGGGGTAAACTCTTCTGATTCCACTGCTCTTGTCTAGGGATATCTCATCTAGTTCTTATTTTATTAAGCACTGTTCAGTTATTGCTCAACCATTTCAACAGAGTGCAAGTACAGACTGTCCGACTCACGGCATAACAGAAATTAAGAGGTCTATAAATAGGTATTGTTAGTCATTTTACTATAAATAGGTATTGTTGGTCATTTTACTATAAATAGGTATTGTTGGCAATTTTGCTATAAATAAGTATTGTTGGTCATATTACCATAAATAGGTATTGTTGGTCAATTTGCTATAAATAAGTATTGTTGGTCATTTTACGATAAATATGTATTGTTGGTAATTTTTTTTATATAAAAATGTATTTTTATATTTTCATAGTGTTTTGTTTTTGTTTGGGGTTCACTATTTGTCTATAGCTGGGACCCTAACAGGTGTTGCCATTCTGGTTTAGGGTGGACCTGGGAGCAATAGCAATTTTCTGATCAGGGAGCCCTTGCTGCTGGATGCAGTTATCATCATACCCAGGACTACTAACCCAGGAATTGAACTCACAACCACTATGTTACCAAATACACAAACCAATGTTTTTTACCCACTAGGAAAATGGCCTAGTGGGTAAAATCATTTGTGGGTGAGCAATAATTGATCAGTTCTAAATAAAATAAGAACTAGATGATATCCCTATACATGAGCAATGAAACAAGAACAGTCTACCCTCGTAGATTAAATAAAGGATTAATTTCAGAATTCCCTGTAGGTCAGCCAAATCGTGGAAGGACAGAGGGCACAACAGCCGAAATGTTGTGATAATAACAACAAAGATGAGGACAATAGTGTAAATAATAACACCTTATCCCAGAAATTGAGATAAAACATTACATTCATTTGGATAAAATATTCTTAAAAAGGCAAGGACATGACAACAGTCACAATATGATACAAAAGAAATGTTTTGAATGAAGCTAGGTTAGGTTAGGTTGGGTCGGTAGATTTTAAGACATATCAACCCATGTTAGGTTATTTAATGTCAAAAATGAGACTTTTATTATTATTGTATTTATTCTATAGGCGGGTTTGATTAATTTTGTTTAGTGGCACATCAACACCTCTATGGGCTATTTAATGCAGAAATATAAATATGTTGAAAACAATTTCATGGCTCCAACTAAATACATTTTTAATGCAAGTGCATGCCTTCAAATAAATATTTTCTGAATGCAATTGTATGCCTTCAACTAAATATGGGTTGAATGCAAGTGCATGCCTTCAACTAAATATATTTTGAATACAAGTGTATGCTTTCAACTAATTATTTTCTGAATGCAATTGTATGCCTTCAATATAGTTTCAATGCAAGAGCATGCCTTCAAAAATATTTTTGAATGCAACTGTACGTCTTCAACTAAATATAGTTTGAATGCAATTGTATGTTTTCAAATAAATATTTTCTGAATGCAATTGTATGCCTTCAATATAGTTTCAATGCAAGTGCATGCCTTCAACTAAATTTTTTCTAATGCAATTGTATATTTTCAACTAAATATAGTTTAAATGTAAGTGTATGCCTTCAATTAAACATTTTTGAATGCAATTGTATGCCTTCAACTAAATAAAGTTTGAATGCATTGTCTATGCCTTCAACTATATAATTTCTGAATGCAATTGAATGCCTTCCATATATTTTGAATGCAAGTCTATGCCTTCAACTAAATATTTTTGAATGCAATTGTATGCCTTCAACTACGATTAAAATGTATTGTTGGTCATTTTCCCTTAAAAACTGTAATTTTACTAAAATAGGTACTTTTATGCATTCATAGTGTTTTGTTTTTGTTTGAGGGTTCACTACTTGTCCATATCTGGAACCCTAACAGGTGATACCAACCTGGGTCAGGGTTGAACCTGGAAACAACAGTAATTAAGAAGTCTCTATAGGTAAAACAAGATATCTTCCTAGTTATAACTGTATCTATTTTGCTCTTTGACAACATCACATAGACATTGACAAAGTAATTGGAAAAGAAGCTAGATAGCACATATACTACAAGAATGCTACATGTTGCATTGTGCCTGGAAACAAGATTCTACCAAAAAAAAACAAAAAAAAACACCTTTATGGCCACCTAGCTGCCAATTAGCAAAGTATTCAGGAAAGAAGACGAGATTTGATGGAGAAGTAAGAAGGAACTTATCGATGACGTTCTGTTGTAGACAATAAAACGGACACGCTAGCAAATGGCCGCCCATTTAGTCTGGTCAGCAAATATGTCTTCAGACAAAGGATGGCAACCTGAAGCCCTAATAAGTATGATAGATAATCAGAAAGATTGCAGAGAAATGTCTGTAAGGGTCAATGTCATCAGCCCATCCCGATGATGATGACCCCAAGTATATATTGGTGGGGGTCATACTTGAGATCATAGATACATACTAGTCGTTTGTACTTCAGTCTACAAGTACATATTGTTTGTTTATACTTGAGTCTACAGGTATGGACTGTTTGTTTATAATTGACTTTATAGGTTCATACTGTTCATTTATACTTGAGACTGCAGGTACATACAGTTTGCTTATACTTGAGACTATAAATATATACTACTTGTTTATACTTTAGTCTACAGGTAAAACTGGTAATTTTTACTTGACTCTATAGGTTCAGACAGTTCATTTATACTTGAGACTTTAAGTACATATTGTTTGTTTGTACATGAGGCTACATGTACATACTAGTCATTTATGCTGGAGTCTATAGATACATATTCATTTATGCAGGGGTCTATAGACACATATTCATTTATACAGGAGTCTATAGATACATATTCATTTATACAGGAGTCTATAGATACATATTAATTTATACAGGAATTTATAGATACATATTAATTTATACAGGAGTCTATAGATACATATTCATTTATGCTGGAGTCTATAGATACATATTCATTTATGCTGGAGTCTATAGATACATATTCATTTATACTGGAGTCTATAGATACATATTCATTTATGCTGGAGTCTATAGATACATATTCATTTATGCAGGAGTCTATAGATACATATTCATTTATGCTGGAGTCTATAGATACATATTCGTATATACAGGAGTCTATAGATATATATTCATTTATGCTGGAGTCTATAGATACATATTAATTTATACAGGAGTCTATAGATACATATTCATTTATGCTGGAGTCTATAGATACACATTCATTTATGCTGGAGTCTATAGATACATATTCATTTATGCTGGAGTCTATAGATACATATTCATTTATGCAGGAGTCTATAGACACACATTCATTTATGCAGGAGTCTATAGATACATATTCATTTATACAGGAGTCTATAGATACATATTAATTTATACTGGAGTCTATAGATACATATTCATTTATGCTGGAGTCTATAGATACATATTCATTTATGCTGGAGTCAATAGATACATATTCATTTATGCTGGAGTCTATAGATACATATTCATTTATACTGGAGTCTATAGATACATATTCATTTATGCTGGAGTCTATAGATACATATTCATTTATGCTGGAGTCTATAGATACATATTCATTTATACTGGAGTCTATAGATACATATTCATTTATGCTGGAGTCTATAGATACATATTCATTTATGCTGGAGTCTATAGATACATATTGGGTTTTTATACATGATTATAAAGGTAAACTGGTTGTTTAGTGTTTCTAAAGACATTTATACTTGACTTTACTTTGTAGGTGGCACCTTTGGTTGGAAAGGTGGGTCTTACTCCTCTGCAAGGATGCAGTCAGTGCATTCTAAGTCCTGTCAACAAGATATTGAATTAAATTAGTTAAAACTAAACACTCCTATTTCTATCTGAGGAAACAGACAAATCTTTTTGGCCAAGCCAATATAAATTATGAAATTATATTGTGAACTATTTTTACTTTACTATATAGGATTAAATATGCTAATTATTTTTAATTCTTAATCGTTTTCAAACAAAACTCACCCTGTAGGGTACATGTGGACATCTCGGTTTTCAAGGTTCAACATTTTTGGTATGCTGGGGCCACAAAGATCTACATCCAAGATTCCAACCTTGAGAAGAAAAACAGTGCTTTTTTAGTATTACGTCACTGTTCCTTGTATGTTTCAGTCAAAGGTAAAATGTTACAAAATTATAGGTCTTTCAAAAAGGGGTGATAAAAAGTCAGAAGATTAAAAAGAAAGATTTTATGTTCAGAAGATTGGCGTCATTAAGTCTATTTTCAGTTTTTTACTGGAGAAAAATTCTAGAAATTTCCTTGGAGTATTTCATCATTTCCTGTGATCCCTTATTTAAAATCTTTAAGACAACCTCAAGAAGCTATAGGTTTCTATCTTACATGTTACAATAAAACCTCAATTTAAACATCCCTTGATTTAATGAATATTGGATTTAAGGAACCACTCGTGAGTCTTGTAGGCCCTAAGGATTTGATTTTTTATTTTTGGTGAACAAAGTTAGATAAATGCTAGAACAAATCATTCATTGAGTCCTTGTTAAGTTACTAGGTACATGTCAACCTTGTTAACTAAAAAGTTAGTTGGAAACAAAAAATCTTGCTGATTCCAGCTATTTTTAAAGACAGATTTTACTATATTGATTGACTGATTTTTCTATAGCTTATCAATCTTTTGTAGGTTATTTAAAGCCAGAAAATATCTTTAGATTCTAAGAAAAGTTTTTTTGAGATAATAATGGTTTAGTGATATAAAACTTATTAATTAACCCATAACTGGGGGGAGAAAAGGTGAATTCATACCTTTTCCCAAGGTATTTGTGTGTAAGTGAATATAATGAACCCAGCGGGAATTGAAATTCAGCTCTCTGATTAACAATTCCAAGCTAATATCCATTACACCAGCCACACATCTAAGTGCTGATCAGGCTTGATGTTGCTTAACTTTGGTTATGGTACAATGTTTCAACATGATGTGGCTGTAAGACTTATAAATAACAAACCCTACTTGGAAACTGTGTGTATATTTATGTGAAAGAGAGGGAGAAAGAGAGAGAGAGAGAGCCATCACCCATCCCAATGATTCAAGTTGTTTATTGTTTAGCCAAGGTCAGTGTGTTTTAAAAGTTAATGCTAACAACTCTGTAATCATAGAAAGTTTCAAAACATAAGATTGCTTATGGATAAAGCTTTAGAAATTTTATAAGCAACAGTTATGAGCACAAAATAAGTTAAAGTGCAGATTACATTTACAGCACCCCCTCCAAAAATCCTTTCAGTACAAATAAGGAAACCTTGATCATATTGAGAGGATGTAGGATTGTTTTATTTGATATTTTATACAGATTTATGTAAACATTGGTCGTTTGCGTGCTGTTTTGGATTTAATAAAATGGCGTTCGTTAAACGTGGAGAACTACAGATGCTGTAACTTCTTTATGATATTACAAATTTATTGGATTTAAGGAACACACTCTTCCCACAAGTCTTTAAAATCAAGATTTTTACCATTTCCCTGACAGCTGTATCATCAAACCCTTTTGTTGGACTATTCTTATCTATATAAACATGTTTAAAATATACTACAGCCAAACAATCAGAGGGAACCGGTTTTCTTTATAGCAAAGTGATAAAATTAATGTTTTGTACTATATTCACATGATATACTTTATGAAATGAATATTGTTTATTCAGCAATACTTAAATAGACTGGTCAACTCATTAAAGATAGAGAAAGACTTGGGGCAGGGGACGGTAGTCATTTTTGTAGTTTAGTATCCTTTAGACCTTCCTTAGGCTGCAACACTTGTCAGAATCCAAAAATACTGATTTGTTATCAATTAAGTAGTGTGGACCAGTTTATAATATCATTACGGTGTCAAATCGATCCCTGCCTTTTACAGAGTTATTAGACTTGAGGGGTGCTTACAAAAATATTTCTTTTAACTTAAGAACATATTTCTTTTAAAAGAACAAATAGATATATTCATTTTTAATTAAAGAACAAAAATTTACATGCATAAAATTATGTATGTCTTTATTCTTCGTTTAAGATAAATAATTATTAACCTCAAATGTTTGTCCATGTGCTTCTGAAAAAATTCCGTACAAAGTTTTTAAAAAAAAGTTAAAAGAAGTTTGAAACTTCAGAAAATTAAAAAAACATATATAGATATCAAATGATGCTAGCACAGTTTTAAGATTGACATTTGTAAATAACAGCTAAGCGACTTAATTTCACACTGTATCGATATTATAAACAAGACCCTCCTTCTGAATCAATAATAAATCAGTATTTTTGATTCTGACAAGTATTGCAGCCTAAAGATTGAGTTTGTTTTTATGGCTTATCAACCCTTTGTGGGTTATTTAAAGCAAAAACATATTTTGGTTTGTAAGAATAATTCTTTTTTTGTAAGTGAATATTGTCTTCACAATTTTTTGAGAATGATAATAATTTTTCCAGATAAAAGGCCTACTATTTAACCCATAGCTGGTGGCAGATGAATCCATACCTTTCCCAACAGTATTTGTGCATAAATGAATAACAATTTGTGGCATAAAGAAGGTCGAAAGAATGCTAATATGTAGAAAAATTATTTATTCCTCAAATTTTTCCCTTTCTTTTAACGAGGGGACCAGTCTATTTAAGTAGCGCCCATTTATTCTATGTTTGTCAGATTTACTTCTTTGTTTCAAAACTGTCTCAAGAGCCAAGATTTATGACTCAGATGAAACTGTCAAGGAATAATTGTACTTCTCTATGTGTAATTTAGTCAAAGATGAAAGCTTTAGAAAAAAACAAAAAAACATTGGAAAATTGAAATTACCTTTTTGCCAGCTTTCAACAAACCAAAAGTGAGTTGTGTGGCCAATGTACTTTTTCCAACACCCCCTTTGCCAGAGAGAATGAGAATAACATGTTTCACAGACGAGAGATTATCTGTAGAATCTAAATATCAGAAAAAAGAGCACATTTAAACACAAGAGTATATTTCAGTGTAACAAAAGAATACAAGAGTATAAAAAGCATATTTAAGAGTAACAAAAAGAGCACATTTAAGCATGAAAAGAGCACATCTAACCATGAAAAGAGCACATTTAAGTGCAAAAAAATAAGAGACCACTTGTCACTTTTATTTCAATTGATACAATAGTAAAAGTTAAGATTCTCAATTACTAATTTCATGATGTCTGCCCAAATATGATCAAGTCGTTAGATATCAATTAAAAATATCCTCTCTAGGGCAACGTTACCTTAAACCCTAAACATCAAACTTTACACACTTAACCCAATGTTCCTTCCATTCTTCAAAACAGTCTGCAATATATCCTCTTTTGGGATCGCCATCAACTGCATTGTCACATTCTCTGTAATCTCGTCCGTTGTCTTTACTATCCCTCTCCTTTAATGGCAATTGCCAAAAAGATACAGAGAACCAAATCTGTAGTGGGTGAGGCAGACAAACTTGTGGGATGCAATGTTTTGTCAAAAAAATCATGAATTGTCTCAGTCATTGTCAATGTCATGGTTACATTGTAAATGGGCCCATTCAATAGTGACTGCGTAACCTCACGAGAGAGTGTCTTTTCATGCATGTGTACATTGATTAGGTATCAAATCATTTCGCCATGCAATTGGTTTTTGAGATATTCAAAATAGCTGGATATGTTCTGGAGAGATCTTATATTTTTGGAAAAAAAATTTGTAACATATATGGGAAGTTTATAATTTTAAAAGGATATCCTTATCTTTGTTGTTATTTTTTTTCATGTTTCAGTTTATCTTCTGGTCTTTGTCAGGTGAATTTATTGGATACAGACTCTAATCGTTGTTCTGGCTCTTTACATAATCTAGCCTTTGAGAAAAAATATGCAACAACCAGATCTGTTCCTAGAATGTTTTGAATTGGGGGGGGGGTGCTGTATACCAGGGAAGATGTAGCTTAGAATTTTCTCACTAAAATTACCTTTCATCCTTTTTGTGAGGTAGTAGTGAGGGAAACTGTAGTATCTGGCTCGCCTCAAATGAAGACGAATAGACTTTGTACTTGGCGTTCTTCAGAGAAGCCAGGTGGAGAATTAACTAGAGATGACCTCTTCGCTGGGTGTGGAGATCCACAATTCATCCAATGTCTGTCTGTAGTGACCCCCAACATGTGTCAGCCTAGCTGTGCTTGATATGTGTGTGCATGAAACAAACTGTTAGGCAGGCAGTTATATAAACACCTACGCCAGTAAGAAAATGGGCAGTCTCACAGACATTGCAGATGAGAATGTAGGGTCCACATTTTATATTTGATGAAGTACCAGAGTAAAGTAAAATATAACATGAGAGATTAAGACTCATGTTTTTATTAATCGGCATGACAATATTTCATTACAAAATGATTTTCTGGGGAGACCAACTCCCTCAGCTTTGGTGATGTGCCTGCTAACAACCAAGATTAGGACAGTAAAAGGAATCATGTAATATAGGGTGTGGCAGAAATACCTCCCATATAATGGTAAGACATTAGTGGCAATGGTGTCTTTATCTAGCTAATTTACCATTATGTGGGAGGTATTTCTGCCACACACTGTATAACCAAATATATAAACTTATGTATCAAAGTTCAAAAATAATATGATAAAATATATATATATATATATATATATATATATATATATATTTCTGAGATGAGGTATTATGTACACTATTTACATTATTCGGACTATTGTCTTCATCTTTGTCGTCATACTTATCACAACGTTTCGGTCATTGTACGCTCTGGCCTTCTTCAGGTGGTTGGAATGTCGAACTGAACCCTTTATTCGCTCACTGGGGTAGACTGTTCTAGTTCCGCGTGCCATGTCTAATGGATGTCAGTTATCAGTTATCTCCTGTTAATTCCCCTCTCCAAGTTCTCCACCACCTTAACCAGGTATTGAACTCACACTCTTTGAGTTCAGTCACTGGATCTAACCAATGCCTTTATCCACTGTGCCTGAAGAAGGCCGGAGCGTACAACGGCCGAAATGTTGTAGTAAATATGGCGACAAAGATGAGGACAATAGTCCAAATAATGTAAATAGAGTGTATATATATATATATATATATATATATATATATATATATATACACACACACACACACGCACATACACTGGTGTGCATGTACATGAACACACACATACATGCATAAGTATAACAAAGAAACTCAACTTAATACTAATAAAAAAAGCACATTTTTTTTAACTTAATTTCAAAATAATGAAAACAAGAAAATTGACAGACATTTGCTGATATCTCGTGATGAGTGGACAGAACAATTATACAATGTGATATATATAAATTTATATATCATTTTATTTTATATATATATATATATATATATGCACACATACACACACATATATATATTAATCCATTCACACCAAACAAGGTAATAAAACCACTAAAACACAAGGGGTTACTGAGTGTTAGAAAATATGAGCAAAATAAACACTGTTAAGGAGAGAAGACAATAAAAGAATTAAGAAGACAGAAGATATCGATTGACACTGCATTTAAATTTTTGGAGATCAAAGTTGACTGGGAAATTAAAAGCAGAAGAGAGTTTCACAAGTGAAAAGTGCAATCAAAGAAGCTGTTAGCACGGAACTTACAGTTACATCTAACCAAATCATCTGTAAAATGATGAGACCTTGCCGCCAATCTTGTAATGATTATCAAAGATGACAATTACATTTCAATATATTTCGTCCGTGTGTTGTTTGATATATTGAAATGTAATTGTCATCTTTGATAATGGCTTATGTAAGTCGAAAGCTTGGATTGGATTTAAACATGTATCAATATGGTGATTTCCTTTCGGCTTTCAATAATAATGTTATTAAGCTTATCAGACAATATGAAAGGAACTTACTTAAAATAAATATACAAAACTTGTCTATATTATTTAATGAAATATGCATTAATATATATATATATATATATATGGCTGTGTGTGTTCAGAAAGTAATTTTAAATTTTAGACATGCAATAAAAACCCATTGAAATGAAACAAATTTGTTAAAAACATAATTGTCATTTGATTGTCTTGTGTTTATTTTAACCAAAGAATTGCACACATTCTTTTGACCAAATAAGGCATAACAATAAAGATTTGCTATGATTGGTTGCAAAAAGAATTCATAAGAGAGACAAAACATATATTCCCTAGACTGATCACTCTGACAATGGAGATGGCAAATTAATTGTTGACCTTGGCTTTTCATCTAGAATTCTTTCAACAAAGAAAAGATTTACTTTTATACACGGCTTTTTGTCTTTGTTAATAAAAATGATTAAGCATTTGACTAATTTAGCTTTTGTGAAACATTTTTATTGTTTTTTTTTTACTCTGCTTCAAAAAATGCAATATTACTTTCAAATAATGGCAAACTCAGATCTATGTGCCCGCAAAAACCAAAGTGTCTAAAGGACAGTTTTTTCCTTGACACTGCTATTATTTTAACTACGTTCCCTCCTTGGCAATGTTCATTTTTAAAAAGAGATGATTAGAATTGTAATAAAACCTAAACATATGATGAAAGTGAATTTATAGATTTTCTTTGTTCTTGAGAATTGACAACAAAAATAATAAAACACTATAAGATTGTTTATTGGAATGGTTGGCAAAACATTGGCTGATTTCCAATTGATTTCAACTTTATAAAATGGTAAATAATAAGGATTTCTTTATAGCTGGTTCACATGTTTTTATAATTTAGTAAATGTTTATAAAATTCTGAATAAAATTTTTTTTTTCATATTTAATTCTTTATTTGTAAATATAAACTTATTCTTGTAAATAAACAATTTAATAGTGTTTAATATTTTTGTTGTAAATTCTTTGGAACAAAAAATGTATACATTCACTTTCATATGTTCAGGTTTTATTACACTTCTAATCATTGCTTTTTAAAACAATAAGCATTGCTGAGGGGTGAAGGTAGTTAAAATAATAGCAGTGTCAAGGGGAAAATTGTCCTTTTGACACCTCATTTTTTTTTGCAAGCACAAAGGTTCAATTTTGCCAAAATAAACTTTTATTTACACTATGTCAGAGTTTAGTAGTCAAATCATTGTCACAATTGGTATTAACACAGGGGGAACAGTGGAGTAATGGATAGTGGCTTGGATTGAAGAATTGGGGAGCCGAGTTCAAATTCCGATCAAGTTCATTACATTCACTTATACACAAACATCCCTGGGAAAGGTATGAATCCATCTTCCCCTCCCCCAACTATGGTTAAATAGCAGTACAGAGTGGGTCATATAGCCTTGGGTGACAACCAGTCTAGGAGAAGGACAACTCTGAATTTAAAATCTGAAGGCCTAGTGTACAGACTGAGGATGACCCACACCCTATTCCATGGACTTCGGCTGTCGGTCAAAAGCTTAGAAAGGAGATTGGTGTCACCAAGCTATATAAGGAAGAAGAATCAAAGTCTGTTTCTCTGCATTCAGACGCCCCCACCCCGGGTGATTGAAGCAGCCGAAGGACTGATAATGGTGTATTGATATTGGTTAAAGTTTTAGAATATTTTCAAATAATGAATATTTAATTTGAATTTCAATTTATGATATATAATAGCCGTTTCATCTAAAAATGTTTCCAATAAATTATTTAGCCATGAACAAGTTTTTAATTAAACTCTAGGGATGTTCATAAATAAATATGCAGAATACTGATAAGGACATTCCGCAGGCTATTCCTTCTGATAATGGAGGTATTATATTAATTTAGATCAGGGGTTCCCAACCTTTTTTGTGTCATCGCTCACTTTCACATAGAAACATTTTCCACCACCCACCTGTATAGTAAATATTCAAAAGCATAGAAAAAATTGTTTGGTAAAAGTTTGTTACTGGTTCGTAAACTGACTTTATGATGTAGTAAAAAAATACAAAATGTGGGTTACAAATAACACTGACTTTTGTGGCAACTGCTGTAATAAAGAACAAATGAAAGCAAACTTGACAACTGAAAATGATATAGAAAATACAAAAATATTTCTTATTTGTAGGGATATTATATCTTATCAAGGAATATGACTCAGTTATTCCCATTTAGCCTCCTGTATTTTTTTCATACAGGTTCTTTGCATATCTCATTGGGAGGGTGTTAGGTATAGCATATCTTATTTGGGTGGGAGAGGCAGGGACAACATATCTCATAGAGGGTGGGCAGGGATAGCATATGCTAAAATACCCGTTTAATACTCAAAATCCTATACTGCTCTCCATTTTCTGATCAGTTGCTCATCACCTACTAACAGTTGAAGTTGCCCTTTGGTGGGAAACACTGATTTAAATGCAGTCATTGGCTTTTTATCAAGAATCCTGGTTTCTTCCAACAACGAATAAAAGAACTGCTTTCATACAAAGCATTTTGTCTTTGTTAATAATAATGATTAAGCGTTTGACCAATTTAGCTTTTATGAAACATGATTGCGCTTTTGTTTTTCATTCTTCACTATGTCAGATTCCATTATGAAATATTTTCCCAAATAAATTGATATCAACCAACTAATGCTCGTAAAATTTTGACAATAAATTCCTATAGTGACTATAACATATGAATTTTATATCTGTTTCTATTAAAAATATTTACAATGACTTATTTGGTGTATGTGGGTCAAGTAGCTCAGTTCCTAGGAACTGACAGCCCAGACACCAGCATATATAATTTGATTATAGTGGTGAAGGTTTTGTACAGAACCATCCACACTTTTTGAAGGGCCGAATACAGAGACCTGGTGCACTATGTGCCACGAGGTCACCAAACGACCTTCCACAGGTTTTGAATTCAAAGTTGTCCTCCTAGACCAGTTGCCATCCAAGGCTATAGAACCCAGTCTGTCCTGCTATTTACCCATAGCTGGAGGGGAAAAAAAAGGATTAATACTGTCCCAAGAGTATTAGGACATAATTGAATGCAATGGATTTGACTGGAATCATATATATATATATATACATTTTGAATTGGACATAGTCCGACAATTTATTAAAGACATTTTTATATGTTTAACATTCTTTTTATAGATACAAGTATTTAAGTAAATGCTCTGTTTATAATAAACAGTATTAAATAACATTTACCGGCCTGAATGTCCGAGAAATTTTCGATTCCTGTCTGAGAATGAAAATTTCTCGGACATTCAGGCCGGTAAATGTTATTTAATACTGTTTATTATAAACAGAGCATTTACTTAAATACTTGTATCTATAAAAAGAACGTTAAACATATATATATATATATATATATATATATATATATATGTAAGCAAATATATATATATATATATATATATATATATATGTAAGCAAAGATGTGGATATAGATCCAACAGTATGAGGAAAAATATGGAAAAACAAAAAATATGAATCTGATGTCGACATTGAAACAACATTAAAAACAGTAAACTTGCATATTTGGGTTTTTTGTTTTTCCATATTTTTCCTCATATATATATATATATATATATATATATGGCTGGTGGGGCACCTTGAAGTGGTGTAATGTTTAGCAAGCTTGTCTCGCTAGAACAATTATGACTGAGTAGTGAGTTCGATCCTCACTGGGTGCCCCATACTTTCAGCCTTGTACCACATCTGACCTACAATTGGAAAATCACTATATATGTCTCATGCCCCCCCCCCATATAAGATACAGGGACCCCATCCCACTACATCTTAATTTTCATAAGGTATAAATATAAATCATAAATTTTATTGTAACCTAATTATGTATGATAATGTATCATATGCAATATAGGTGAACAATTCAACCAGGAAAATTGAAAACCATGTTTTGCGGCAATTTTTAACATCAACTTGAGATTTTTCTTGTTAAAAAGTTAAAGGGTTTTAACACATTCAACAGAATGGATAAAAAATAGTGAATTTTATAAAGTGTTTTTATTTTTAGATTTAGCGCAAGCAAAACAAATTCACAGATTTGGCTGCCAAAAAAAAGACCCTAGAATGACGTGAAAATCCATGAAAATTTTTCACCCTTTAATCGTCAGTTGTGCTTAGTTTAATTTGTAACGTATATAAATGTAAGCAGAAAAAAAGAATGCTGATAAGATAGCAACTGTCATAAAGCACTGCCTGGGGCCCCCAATCAGGCTTGACCCCCACTCAGTTGAGGGGCTCGGGAGTATAACAAACTGGCCCTGTATGCATGCATATATATATATATATATATATATATATAAATATAAAAGTGAACATAGAAGTCAACACTTAGAGGCGAAAGTCTGTTTCATGCTAGATGCAATCGTCAGCCACCTGACGATTGCATCTAGCATGAAACAGACTGTCGCCTCTAAGTGTTGACTTCTATGTTCACTTTTATATTTACACACGCTCTATCTCTGATATTGAGCACTTTATCCCATAAATATAGCACACATTAAGACTATATTTCTTCATATATATATATATGTATATATAGGTCTCTTCAAAGTTCATGATGGTATCAAGATAAATACAGAGTATTCCTATAAGCTGTACTCCTGAGTATTGCAAATCTCAATAAAAAAAAAATCACCCAAATTGAGATATCACAACCCCTGATAAAATTAGAAAACAAATCAGCCAATATTATTCCATGCATTTTTTTGAATTAGTATCTTTAACTTTAACACTTTATTCCATCTATGAGAATGATCTACTACCATAGATTGAATAAAGTGTTTAAAGTTAAAGATACTAATTCAAAAAAATGCATGGAATAATATTGGCTGATTTGTTTTCAATTTGGGTGATTTTTAAAAAAATTTTATGCAAGAAGATACCTTGTACCAGTTAAATTTTTTGAGATGAAACTGTTGCTTATTCCGGAATATATGAATTTCATTGCCTGACCCATCCGCAAGAACATTTGCTCAGCTAAGTGTATCAACTTAACCAACACTTATGTCCACTAGACAATTGTCTCTTAAGATGTTCAAGTACTGGGATTTGGAGCCTTAGACCTCATTTTTTCTTCCTACCCTACAAGCATAATAGACACCAACAAGAGGGGAAAATGCGGATGATACTGGTTAGAAAACTGTCACAGTCTGTCTTACATCAGAAACATTTCAGAAAAGATAAGATTAAGAGAATCTGCAGTTCATCCAACATTAGGACAGTATTCAAAAGACACCTTGCTAGGACCAACCCTCTATCAAAAGACACCTTGCTAGGACCAACCCTCTATCAAAAGACACCTTACTAGGACCAACCCTCTATCAGATGTGAACATCACTGAAAACTGCATGTATAAATTACCATGCAGTTTTGAATAAAAAATGAAAAGAAAAAGCAGCTACCCCGTAAAAATAAATCTGCATCAGGGATTGGCTAGCCACCCTAGTAGACAGCCATACTCAGATATGAGTGGTCAGCTATTATTAATAATTCCTCATCTGCAAAATAGTAGAAATGTTGTTACTATAACAACCAACATGAGGATAACAGTTTCACTAAATTAATGTTTAAACACTTATTTAAACTGGCGTCCTCATCTTGGTTGACAATTCCTCACCTTAGAAATGTTGTGACCATAAACAAGAAGATGAAGCTACCATATTGTGTATAAATATTGCATATGACAGAATGTTGAATTACAAATGTTCTACCTGTACACTTGATTGATAGAAAAACAAATTGCAAATATTAATATTTTGATGATGTACTGATCAGATTAAAAGGGCTAAAAGAATTTGGGGACCCTTCATTACATATATTCACCTCCTCCCCTGTGTCTATAAAAAAGAAGATATACTTTTAGATCATGATTTTTTTGGTGTAAAACATGAAACACTTTGACTAAAATTTTTAATGATTTTGGAACTCATCCAATTTATTTTCATTCGCAACTTCATATTTTTTTTATCCAAACTGTACATCCTAACATCAATGCAATGAAGTGTAAAATTGAGCAAAGTAGACAAAATTATGTAAAACTAAAAAAAAAGCTACATAAAGACTAATTTGAAAGACTGACTCCAACTAGAGGAGCCCAAATATTAAATTGTTTCAAATTAATTCAAAGGGGACCCATTAAATCTGAAAATAAACATATCTCTGTTCTTACAAACTCTTTATTTTTCTAATAATTTTTATCAGGGACTAGAAGGCCCATAGGCTGCCGCCCATAAGTAAATCCGGCGCTATATGTAAGACAATTTTGAGTATTAATTTTTGGGGTATCAGTGTAAATGAATCAATTTTTAGTTTTACTTTTAAAGTTAGCTAATTAGTAGACTCTCAATTCTAATTAATACATTATTTGTCACTATCTGGGTAAAAAGACAAAAATTTTCTTTTCCTCAGTGTAACTTAGTAAGCATGGATTTCAATGTTCACTGACAACTGAATTGTTTCCTTAATTTAAAATTGTTTTTGAAGATTTAAATATTATCAAATATGCAATTTTTCTTCATCAGTTTTTAAAATTATCAATTTAAAAATAAATAAAATAACTTAGTTTTGACAAAAAAATCGTATATAAAGGAAGGTTCAGTGAGGTCGGATTTATAGTCTTTAAGGAAATTTAATCATTCATGAAGGATATGCAGTTTAATGAAGACTTTTAACATCAAAGTATTTTCTTTCAAACAACAGAGACAGAATGAAATGAATTACTCGAAAACATCAACACGAAACAAGTCAAGTACACTTTGCATTTCTTTTTACAATGATTAAAAAAATTAACTGACGCGATTCGTAAAAGAACGCCGGTTTAAATTAAAACTAAGGTTACAAAATGATTTGATTTTATTGAACTTACTATTATTAACAATGTAAATTTGATAATCATTTATTTCTTAATTGAATTTACGGAAATTCTTAAACAGCGTCGTGTCCTCTATCAAAAACAAGACATTTTCCTAGTTTAAAAAATCCTTTGATTGGCAAATAATTATCAAAATCTAATGATAAAAAGGATTGTTTAAATACAAATAAACGCAAATAAATAATAATGAATCTTAATTCTTTTCCACATTTTTGTTTTGTCAGTAAACACTAAACAGTGTTTATTGTAAACAATTTCATTATTTACGTACACCAAAACTTTGTTTTAATTAATCATGACAACAGCCCAGTGGTAAATACGAATAAAATTACTCGTAAACTGCATCAAATTAGCGCGCGTAAATAATAAAACCTTAGATAAAAAAAAATATATATATAACTTTTTTTTTTCTTTCTTTTAACAAACAATTTTCTTATCTCCACATGTACCCACCAGTAGGCGCAGCCATTTTGAATCTCGTGATATCTCGTAGCGGACAAACGAGAAATTATAAAAATCTAATAACGAATTTCATTTTTCCGGTTATCTCCAAGCGTCCGCTTTTGGAACGAGAGTAAGAAAAAAAAACGGTTCTCCGAAGGAACAGCTATAAAAAAAAAAGAAGTTAAATTATGTAAAAAAATGATCACTTTGGTAAACCACGAAGACTGTATGGAGAAATAAGAGCTTTACAAAAGCAAACTTCGAATATTTCCGGTAATTTCCGTAAGCTGTTGTTGAGTTTGAGGTGAGGTACGGAATATTTTGTTAAAAATCTTAACCACTGCTGTCTGCTAAGATTTCGCTAGGAAACTAGAGAGACAAAATAAAAGTGGCAGTTGCAATTTTGGTTCCGAGGATGGAAAACGGACCATATGGAAATATTTACATCATAATTTTGTCTATTGTGGGTACCATTGTTATTATGATAATATCAGCCATGTATACGATTCGTAATATTAAAAGAGTTTGGTGTCTTGGAAGCGTGAAAAAGAAACGGACGGCCGCTGCAGCAAATAGAGAGAAGAATAATGAAAAAAAGGACCAGCAAGGCAATAATTATAAAGAGAAGAAAAAAGATGCTAGAAGAGGTCAAGGTGATAAAGAAGAATGTGTAGCGGCAGCGACGACGACGACACCAAAGAATGGTACGAAGTCTTCTTGTGAGTAAGTTGTTCCTGCAAGTGGTTTTATTTTATTTATTCGCTATTTTGTTTATTTTTTTTACAGTAAAATTTTTACTGTTTGGAATTTTTAAAAAATTGAAATGGTTAATTTAATTATTTCTAATTGGAGTTTAAAAAGAATGTGTGTGTGTTTTTTTTTTAATTTTTCCCAGTAGAAATGTCAAAAAAAATCCCCCAGATCTTTTCTTAAGTAAAATCAAAGATAATTATTTGTTTTTAAAAAGTTTTTCTTGTTTGATAGTACAAAAATTTGTTTTAAAATAAAGAATATTCAATGCCAAACCAAAAAATAGTCAATCTCAAAATAAAAAAAAAACGTTAAAAATATTTTTTTTAAATTCAAAAAGACGTTGAAAATTTAGCGTATTTTAATATTTTTTACATCAGTTTAAACATTTTTTTTCTTTACTAGTTTAACTTTTTTAAAAAATTAGTAAAATTACTAGAATTTATAATTTTAAAATCGTTTTCTTTGGTTTAATAATCTTAAAAATAAAAATTAATTAGGAAACCTTTTTTTTTTTTTTTCGGTCTGCGAATAATTAAAAAAAAAAGACTTTTGCAATTAAAATTAACAAATTTGTAAAATCTTTTCTTTTCATTCAAATAATAATTATCGAAAAAAAAAACAATGATTGAAAGTTCAAAGGAATATTTTTTTTGTTCAAATTATAAAATAAAAATATTTTTTTCTTTTAAATCTTTATTAATTAACAAAAAAGTAAAACAAATTGTGAAATTAAATGTTTATTTTTTATATAATTAAAGAAACATGAAAATTGTTTACATTTTAACATAAAAGAGCGAAATGTTTACTTTTTTACTATTGGGTTGGTGCATAATTATCAGGCGTTTTTAAACAATATTTATTATTAAAAAAAAGAAACATAAGAAATCGACAATAACATTTTTGTTTTTGTACTTAAAAGAAATAACTTGTAGTTCCAACGAATGATTTATTTTTATGGAAATATTTCGACTTAATTTGAGTAAAAACAGTGCAAAGAAGCTTGAAACTCTTAAGAATTCTTTGCACTGTTTTTTTACTCAAATTAAGGAATAACTAAGACTTGCATCTGCTAGTCGAAATATTTCCATAAAAATAAATCATTCGTTAGAACTACAAGTTATTTCTTTTAATTATGCAATAGCAATTACCAACAGAGACAAGCATCCTAACTTTAATAATATTTTTAAGTGATTATTCCGGAGTTTATGATTATCGACACGCATTTTTATTTTTATAACCTGAAAATAAAATAATATTTTTATAAAAAAAAAAAAAAAGTAAACAAAACAGCAATTTTTATTAACAAATAACTTGCTTCCAAAAACGCCTGATAATTATGCACCAACCCAATATTTTTAAAACGAAAATTCGGATATGTGATTCACATCATAAAAAATTAAAAATGTAGTTTTACACAAAAAATAATGGACAAATAAATGTTTACATAAATTTAAAAAACACATTGGGGATGTTTACAAAAAAAATGCGGTTTAGTTTTCCTTACACATGAAAAAGAAGGAAAGTATTATTATTTGAGTTTGTTTGCTGTTTAAAAACATGGCAAACTATAAAAAAACTATTTTTTTTACCTTCATCATGGCAACAAAATTTAAAATATTTTTATTTTAAATTTATTTAAAAACTTTTTATTGTGTTCTTTAATTAAAAATACGGCATTTATTTTTTTTTTAAAGTTCTGAATAATCTTAAATTTTATTCACTTAAAAAAAAATTAAAAAGAGTGTCTTTAAATTACTCCTTTCTTTTATTCACATTACTGTCACTGTAGAAAACTCTTACTTAGTGTGTACTATCGTAAGAAGACTAAGTATTTGCTAGTACAAAAATCTGTTTTTATTTATTTATTTTTAAATAACTATTTTAGAAGAAATTATTAAAATTATGTAATTTTTCTGAATTCTTTTTTCTTTCTTTCTTGGTATCCTATCATTTGATTTTTAAAATACCGCATATACTCTCTAAAAGTCTAAGTGACTCTCGCCAGAGTGCAAGTTATTGTAAATTAGTTTGTTTATATTTTTACGCAAATAAAAAAAATAAAAAAATAGGGGGTTGCACTATACACAGGTAATGTTTTTGAAGAGTTTAAACTTATAAATCATTAATAATCTCTTTGGTGACTGGTTGCACTACTAGACACAGGTAAATCTTTCTGGAGAGGTTTATTATAAAAAATGATTGCTAAACAACTCAGAAGGATTTTTTTAATAACCTTTTTAACAACTTATACACGAACACGAGTATTTAAATTTAACTTTAAGTTTTAATAGTTAACGGAACGTTAAAAATTTAACAACAAAAAAAGGAAACTTTGAATTTTTATGAAGTGTAAATTTAATTTTATTCATGAGAAAACTGTTTTCTGTTTAGTAATGTCAACAATAAAACATCCTTTTTGCATTGAGAAATACATTTTTTTCTGATTCGTTCACCGAAGATCAAACATCATTTGATAAATGAAATAAAATTGTTTGCGTAAAAAAAAAAAAAACAGAATAAAATAATTGTTTTTCTATTTTTTTTTTTTTTAAAAATAAATGTACTTTTTAATCAAAATTCAAATTTAAATTAATTTAATATGTAAATAAATAATAACTCGTGTATCAAAAGCTCGAACTTTTTGATTGGGATGTGTTTTTTTTTAATTTTATTTTATTTTTTTAAATAATTTTCTTGTCTGTCAACAAAAACTCAAAATCAGTTATTTAAACATTGAAGTTTTTAAAAATGACATCAGATTTGTTTTTTACCCAATTGGTAAGACCTGTTTTAAGTTTTTTTTATTTTTTAGCTTAAAAACTTTTTTAAGAAATAAAAAATACTTTACTTGCGGTTGTCTCCATATAGAATCTTTCTCCTGTATTCATGAAATTACTTACTTTTTAAGTTATTAGTAAAAGTAAACAATTTGTTAAAATTTAAAAACGTTTAAAAAAAATTGAAAAAAATGTTTCAAATTTATTTAAAAAAGAAAAGAAAAATGCACACGAATTCGTCTTCATTTACTTACTGCCATTTACTTACTGCCAATATTTGGAAACCTCAAATTCCAAAAAACTACCTTTTTTTTTAACCTAACCAATCTCAATTCTAGCACCATAAAAAGTAAAACATAATTTTAATTTAAGTTAAGATTAATTTTCTAACTTTTTTTCTTCACTCTGAGGGAAAATTGCGCGTATTTGTTAATTTTTTTTTACAAGAATTTATTTTATTATTTTCTGGTTAGGTGTTGGAATAATTTAAGAGAACGTACTTAAAGACAAGTACTTGCTTACTTATTTTAGTGCATCATCTTACTTAAAATTATTGCCACGTGATACAAACATAGTAATTTACATTAAACAAATTAGCTGTAACTAATCAACAGTACTTTTGATAGCCACCAGTCACTTTTATTGCCACCTAAGAAGACTGTTTTTGTTTGTTTGTTTTACCGTACGTTACAGATGATAAGTAAGTAACAAAGTAATCGATCTCCGAAGTAACGCGTTTAAAATCGAAATAAGTACTGCGTCATTTGTTACGCTTCAAGGACTATATTTAAAAAAAATAAATAACCCGTCTCCATTGAAGTAAGTCTCTCTAGTGATAAAAAAAAGAAAGTATATTTAATAAAAAAAAAAAAAAGAGATTTATTCTGACTTCTCTCTCAGACGGGAAATGGTACGTATTTCATCTAAAAAAAAGATAGGCATTTTTTTATTTAAAATAATGTTATGCTGGTTGAAGCAATCTCCGGGGTCTCCAGCTGGGTTCCTCTTCTTCTTGTAGGGAGAAGTGTTGTTTAGTTTAGAGGACTGACTTTTTTATTTTTTTTATTTCATTATTTTTTTTTTATACAAAGTAATTTAGAATCTTGGAACGATTTTATTTTTAAACTTAAAAAGAAAAGTAGAATTATTTCAAATGCGTCAAAAAATCATTCGAGTGGTAGTGATTTAAACTGTTTTTTTTTTTTTGTCACCTCATTACCCCCGCCCTACCCCCGCTACCCTCTAAATCGTTAATTCTAAAGTTGATTTCTTTTTCTTTCACACTAACATTTCGTTTTCCTTTTTATTGCTTCTGCTGCCAATTTTTTTTCTACTTACATTTTAAATTGACTAACAACAACGAAATTTGTTTTTAGGAAAAAGTTTTTTTTTTTTGTTTTTGTTTTTGTTTATATTTTCAATCCATATTTTTTTCCAGTTAAAAAGATTTAAAAAAGAAAGAAAGCAAAATTAATAATCGGGGAGAATACAGGACATCAATAGTAATAATAAATACGATATGATGCTGAAAAGTTCCCAGCACGACGAAAAAAAGAATTCCTATCTCCGAAATTATGATCATTTGGTCAGATTTTGGAATATGGGTATGCTCCGAAACTTTTCAGCACCTCTGTGAGTGAGTATAAGGTGGACATTGAGGTCAACACCCAACAGTGACAGTCTGTCTCCTGCTTAAATGCAATCATCAGTTCTGACAATTGTATTTTTAAGCATGAACCACTGTCACCGCTGGGTATTGACTTCAATGTCCACTTTTATATTTACATATGCTCTATCCCTGATATTGAAATTTTTAATTGTAAATGTAACATGCCTTAAAAAAACTATATTTTGATCATATATAATATCAAATGCATAAGGGGTAAGAAGGATAATCCAAATTGGTCTTTTTAATTCAGCTCTCTTCTTGTCTGATGTATATCATTTTTATCATGTGTATATAAGCAAGTTTTAATACAGAATTTTGAATCAACACAATGATCAGATTGTAGTTGCACCTAAAGATTGCAGCAACTGCATAAAACTCGGTTGTGTTATTGACGTTAGGTATTATGTATATATATATATATATATATATATATATATATTAGTGAACATTGAAATCAACATTCAGAAGCAACACTGTTTCAGGCAAGACGCAATCATCAATCCACATGTATTGTTTTTTCTCAACTATTTATAGGCATATATAGTTGAGAAAAAACAACACATGGCCTGATGAATACATCTAGCATGAAACAGCCTGTTGACTTCAATGTTTACTTTTATATTTGCATACGCTCAATCTCTGATATTGAGCACTTTATCCCATAAATATAGCATACCTTAGAATTATATTTCTTATATATATATATGAATTGTCACATCTATCAGAAAAATAATATTTAATCTCCAAAATATTATTTTAATGCCATCCTACTGCAAGGTATGTTTATAATTGAATTGAATTTTGGAAATTGTCATTTCATTCAATAATAACGGAAATGAGCATTGTTGTCATATTTTGAACACTTTTTCTTACAAGTGATAAGTTGTCTGTTGATATCTTTAAGATTATATAAATGAAAAAAAAACTATAGTAAACTTTAACAGAAATCATAATTAGGCCTGTGATTAATACTAAAATAATGCAAGAACTTGTAAATTGTTTAATCTTTGCTTACTTTTTTTTTTAGTTTTCAGTGTTAAGTACTGAAAGTCTTATGTATGTCATGAAAATGCAAGAAGCCCACATAGGTAATTCTAGACAAGAAAAGGATGCATGCACCTTTCAAAGTGAAATAGTCAATTGCAAAGAAAAAAAAAATAAAGGTCCATTATGAGATATCTATGACAAATACCTACATTTTTAGATAAAAACAAACAAAAAAACTATTGGAGACTCCACCTCTCCACAAATAAGTTTTATTTACTCTATTGAAATCTGTAAAAGAAAGGTTTGAAACAGCATCTTCAGCTGAAATCAATATTCATCAGGTAAAAAAAACAAAAGAAGCTATTATATTGCCACCAATAATCTGTTGTAATTGATAAAACTAAATTGTTTTATTAATTGCAATCAGATTGAAAAATAAATGGATGCTTTTATTAGGATGCTAAATTTTATGTTTGAGTGTCTGGACATCCCAGCCAAATGGAAAATTCCAAGAATCTATTTTGTTTTTTTCAATGGATAAACATGTGACCTTAAATAATAATAATACAGGTTATATAATGTTATCCTTAGAGGTCATCTCATTGATGGCTAACTGGACTGAAAATGTCTTTTGACCTTAAAATGTCTTTGGCATAGAAATATAGCAGACTTTTTGACAATTTTTTTTTTTTAAATTAGTATATAAATGCTGCCACAATAAATAATTGACATTTTGTCCTTGCTACTCGATGTTTAGGGTTGTGGGCCTTGGTTTCTGGAAAGATTTTTAGTTAGTTGAAAAATGTTAGTAAATGTTTTTGATAGGTCAAGAAATGTTAATGTAATATTCGCTTGCAAAAAAAAAAAAAAATTACAATTCAAAATGTGTTTTGGCTTTAAGTAACTCACAATAAGTTAAGCCATAAAAAACAAAACAAAAAAAACAATCATTATTATTCCTAACTTGGTTCTCCAAACTTACTTTTAGCATATCATCACTTAATTTCTAGGCCCCCAAACCGGGGGTGGATATGTCTATCTATCTATCTATCTATCTATATTATATTATATAAATTTATTTATTTATTTTTTCCAGTTCTTTTTATTTGACTTTAAAAAAAACTATTTTAATCATGTTCATCTCTGCTGCCCCTCAATGAGCTTAGAGGTCAACATCACATAGAGCAAACATCTTATAAGCCAAATTTACTCCAACATAAGCAATTTAACTCCTAGAATGTACTTGTTTTGACTGTAAAACATGTACAAAAGGTACTAAAAATTTCTTGGTTTGACCCACTTCCAAACTTTTATTTTGGAATTCCTTCTTGGTTGGGCTGAGAACTTTTCAGCAACCTCCTGTCATAAAGATGCAGACTAATTCTTCCTCAAATGACCTCAGAGGTCAAATATGACTATCTGCTTATGAGGTCAAAAAGCATTGTTATAGTCCAGTTAATATGGCCTCAAATGACAACATTACATACTCTGTGGTATTACTGTAGGTTTTGTGGTTATCCATTAAAAAAACATAACTGAATCCCTGGAATTTTCCATTTGGCTGTGATATCCAGACACACAAGCACAAAACTTGGCATCCTGATATAGACATAAATATTAAGCTCCATTTAAGTAATATAATCTCCAAATTAGAGAAAGAACAAATTAGAACAAGTCAGTTAAGTTCCATACATGATACACACTTGGGCGATCAAATATCTTTCGATACATGACTGACAAAGCAAATTTTTCTTGCAGTAGGTTGCCATTTCTTTCTGCGGTAAACTAGTTGGCAACCAAGGCTAAAGAACCCAGTCTGTCCTGCTATTCAACCCATAGCTGGGGGGGGGGGAGAAGAGATGGATTCATACCTTTCCCAAGGGTATTTGTGCATAAGTGAACCTAATGAACTCCACTAGAATACGAACTCGGTTCTCTGAGTTCTCACTTTGAGCTGATACTCATTAGACCCCAATGGGTTCTCTGAGTTCTCACTTTGAGCTGATATTCATTAGACCCCAATGCAGAGAATGGGTTATTTTGTTTGAACATATGAGTGCCAAGAAAGAATACTTGGAAATCTTGTCATATCTCCATTAACCTCATTAGATGGGAAGCTGCTTTTCTTCTTTTCCTTCTCCTCCTAATTAAAAATTGTGGGTTGGTGCTGAAAATTGGGATACAGCTGGGCAATGAGTGGGTATTTCCACTATTTTTTTAATTTTATCATTTTTTTTTTCCTTGCTTCAAGTAGAAACAGGAAATTTGTTTTGGAGGCAATCTGAGATGTTGCTGTCTTGTTACTTGAGTTAATCTATAAGATGTCATCTCATCTCATGTGAGTTGATGTTGATAACTTCCTTGTCGTCATAACAGACACACAAAGTATAACCATAAATATCTTCAAAAGAAAAAGTGTTCATTTAGTGCACTGTTTGTATCATCAGAATTTATAATTAGAGCCAACTAACACACACACACACACACACACACACACACTCTATCAGTGGGAAATCTAATAAGTGAACTAATTCATGTCAATGAATAACTATCGGAATAACTTTTTTTTATTTTATTTTTTATTTTTTTAATAAATCCTTTGGGTGGACATGACTTTTTGATCTTGATGCAGGGGGGGCAGTCTTGGACAACAGCAATTCTAAATTCCAAACCTTGCAGAATGCATTGGAAAGCATTCTACTTGTCACACATGGCAATTCACACTTTACAGATTTTAAAGAAAAAGGAAGTTGTGGAGAGTCGTGGCTACCCATGTTCTGAGCATGGATTTAAAAAAAAAAAAAAAAAAAAAATCTGCAGGAGGTGGGAAAATGATTAAGATTAGAAAATGGAATTTGAGAACCGAGTTCAAATCCTGGCCAAGGCAGAGTTTGTGTTCACTTCATTATGATCCCTTTACACCACAAAGGGACATGGCAGTTAAGGATGTAAGACTTCAGTTAGGTTTCTCTACTTTATCCATAGCTCATCATTTCTACCTCTCCTTATTTCTCATTCCCTAAGGAGAAATCTGATGACAGTCTTTCATTGAATAGAAAGGAATCCATATCTTTATAGAATGACACAAGGTTACTTTAATTTTTGAAATGGTACCTGAGGCCCACCTTAGCTGATCTGCAAGCATTAACCCTCTCTCACTTTCAGTGCAGTGGGAAGGTGCCATGGATCTTCTTTTCCTAGGCTATAATTATTATTTTCCTTTTTCTCATTCCACAACTGCATTTATAAGAATTTCATGCCTAACTCTTCCACATTGGTAGCCGCTGCATGTAATTGTCCTCGGCTTTCTCCTCCTTGTTAAAAACTAATAATGAATTCAGTTTCCTATCATTGCTCTTTAGCAGAATGATTCCAACTGTTGCCTTCATTCGGTATGCGTCGCGTTTGATTTCTTTTACCCCCAGGGAGGAAATGAAGGCCATCGTCTGAGAAACGAGGTCAGAACAGTATATAAGAGTTCTGCTGCCAAATGTGATCTTCACACAATGAAACCTGGGGAATAGATCAGCAGAAACAAATATGGAGGCTGCTAGTTAGAATAAGTTATGATAGCTCATCAAAGAACAGTTGATAATAATAATAATAAAAACAAACAAAAATACTGTCATTGGAGGATGTAGGAAGCTGCATAAGTCAAGCCAATATAGAATTCAACATTTTGAGTCAGTGTTAGGTTAAGGCAAAAATTACCATGAGAGTATTCCAGGAATGAAGAATGTTGTCAGTCTCTATCGCGTGTGAGTGTGATTGAGATATATATAATATACAGGGTGTCCATAAAGTTCCTGTTCACTTTAAAAAATTTATAACTTTATTTGTATTTGCAATAGAAATAATTTGTAAAAAGGATTAGAAAGAAGTAAATCTATATTTTTTAAGGTTTTATTGAAATTTTATTTACGTTTCCACATGTTCTTCATCATTAGCAATATAAAGGGTAATACGATTTTGCAGTTCACGGAAAACATTCGCCAACTGATTTACAGTAATGCCTGAAATCACATTAGTTATTTTAGCTATGCTTAAAACTAGGTACATTAAACTTTATAACATTTTTTTACAGATTATTTCTATTGCAAATACAAATAAAGTTATAAATTTTTTTTTTAAAGTGCACACAAACTTTATGGACACCATATATATATATATATAATAATGTATGTTAAATTTGTAACTAGCTGATTGATGTTATATTCACTACTTCTCCAGGGTTTTGTAGATGAATCTTTGTGCAATTATTCAGTACACTCGTCAGGTGTCAGCAATTGTCTGTTGATTTTTCTCATTTTTGTTACTTTTATATTAAATTTAAAAAAAAAAAAATTGATGTGCTTACATTTTTTTTTTTTTTTTTTTTTTTTTAATGTGCGTGTTTGTATGCCTGTATGTGTGCACATGTGGCAGGAAGTTGTGGTTCTTTTTGCAATTTTCTTGTCCCCTTATACTTTATCATTATTTCTTTTTCTTTTTATTTCGGCCCTGAATAGCTATAATTTATGAAATAGACTATTTCTACGAGAAAGGCTAGGGAAAACTTTGACAGACATAGGCCAAATTAAATATAATAATAAAAACCATCTTGAGAATGCCAGGCCCAACAACTCTTGGAATAAAT
>OZ038514.1:5803599-5938599 GCA_964036315.1 Acanthosepion esculentum
CCACACACAAGACAATGGTTAAATACAAGAAAAAATAAGGAAAGAAAATGAAGGACACAAAATTCATGTAGCAAAAAATATGGAAAATAAAGTATAATATATATTTTTAAAAATCCACATTATAACCAAAAACATGTGCAGCTTCTTTTTAAAATATACACTTGTCTCTTATTTAAACAGCTATAACATCATCATATATATATATAATGTTTGTGTGTGTGCATGCATTTATATATAAAAATAAACCAAGAACTGTGTGTAGTTTATTCCATTCCTTGCAATTGTGGCCAGGTATACAATTGTCTAGGGAAAGACCCACCGAAATCTGGCATAGCTGATCATATGTAGAGGGAAAGGTGGCCATCAATGTTTGGAATAAAGTCTGGTAGACAAGATAACTAAAAGAATTAGAACACATTTTAGGTGCTGACAATCTCCTCAGTAGGCCTATAATAGCACTTATAAACTGGAATCCCTTCCTCCACCCTCAAATATGACAGCAGTTTACTGGATTATTGTGGCCTTTCATTTATAAAAATGGACTCAGCAGGAGTTGTGTGATGTAGTAGAAAAACAGGTAGTGTGGCTGTGATAACTGTGTATAGGGACAAGATTTAGCTCCATTTGACATTGGGATAGTTAGGGCCAGAAAGATGCTGGGGTTGGAGAGTCTGTTGAATGTGAAGACAAGGCATTCATTAGGCCATAGCAGGAACATATGATTTTTGAACAGATGTTGGCAACACATGGAAACTGTAGCCATTTTACAATTGATGGAAGAGGACTGTTAGTGACTGATTAATCACCTAATGATGAGGAATATTGTCTCAAATCATACCTCAATTTGGTGTTGCCCAACCCATCAGTCATCAGGCCAGAGGGCATTATCATTGGACAGTGGAAGACTATCACAGTGTCACCTGGTCAGATTTCCAGCTCTTTTGTGTATGAAAGTGACCCAAGCTCTAAACTGTCAGAGCAGGGTGTTGTGCAAGCTGGTGGTCGCTCTCTAATGGTGTGTCTGCTTGGAGGCTGCCAAGGACCCACAAGTGAAATTTATGTCCATTTGGACAGTTGTGACATAAAACAAATTTTATTACTGACTCCTACCCATTTATACCCAACTTTGTTTTCCAGTAGTGACAGTTTGTTCCAGCAAACGTGCACAGGTGACTCAAAACTGTCAGAACACTTAGCTGGCTTCCAGGTACTTGATTGTCCTCCCACCTTACCCAGGAGATTTAAACCTTATTGAGCCTGTATGGGGAACATGTTGCAAACTTTATTAAATTCCCTGTAGCCCTACCCACTAAGCACCATTCAAGTATGGACAAGTTTTTTCTGCATGAGGCTGTGTATTCAGACTGTCAGCAGGGCATTGTGCATGGTGGTGGTAGGTATCTAATGGTGTAGGATATATTCTGTTTGAGTTCACATAGACTGCTAGTGAAATTGGAGTCCATCTTGACATGTGTGACATATGTAGACCATGTTTCTTACACCCTTTATGCTTGCCATGTTTTTTAGGTATTAATGACTTGTTTCAGAAAGATAATGCAATACCCTCCCCTTCCAACATCATGTGCAGGTCATATGAAACTGGTTCCAGGAACATCTGGCTGATTTCCAGGTACTCCTTTGGCCAGTGCACTCACCTGATTGTACATGTTACCAGGAAGAATATATGAGATATGTAGACCATGCTAAATTCTCTGTAGCTATACTCAGCAAATACCATTCAGTCATGAATGGACCTAGAGGAGCATGCTTGGTTAGATATAGCCATGTAATGACTGCAACCCTTCTACATTGAGTTATTCAGGTGAAGGGAGGAAGTACCTGCTATTAAGTAGAAATCTCTAAATTTTGAACACTTCACTTGCTCTTGTAGCAAGGCACACAAGCCTGGGTTGGTTCATTTAGGCAGTACCCACTAACATTTAAAAATAAACACAATGATCTGACAGGTCAAAAGCAAGGACAACAAAAATGAGGAAATCAAATAAATATGCCAAAATTTATTCTTGGTAAATCCAAAATCAAATTCCAAGAAAGAAAATGTAAAAGGTAGATGTTGAAAAGAGTTCTGGAGGAATCGGACAAAAATCTGCAGTTGGGAATTTGAAATCTAATGTCATGCACAAAAATAGATTTGAGAAAAAAAAGTTAATGTAGTGCCACTGATGAGGAAATCATAATGATTGGTATAATGTATAATTTGGATAGTAGAGATTTTGATCAAGCTAAGTGAGTAAGTTGGTTTGCTAGGTTCAGTAACACTTGTGGCCATCATGAGCTAAGTTTGATACATAAGATCTGTTTGGGAGTTTTGAGGAGCATGGAAACTATCATTTAATTGCTGTTGTTTCCAGGTTCACCTTGATCCAGGGTGGTAGTACCTGTTAGGGTCCCAGCTATGGTAAGTAGTGAAACTCCAAACAAAAACGAAACACTATGAAAGCATAAAAATACATTTTCATAATAAAATAACCAGCAATACAATTATTATAGAATTACCAACAATACATTTTATTTTTAGTGGAAGGCATACAATTGTGTTCAAAACATTTAGATTTTGTCATAAAATAACCTCAGGAGGTTGATGTGCCACTACACAAAATCAACCAACAATAAAACCTGTTTGGTGATTGAGGTAGGAATTGGGTTGGAACAAAATTTTACACCTTTCAATAGGTGGTGTTTGAATAAATGTCAAGTTTTTTGAATTCTCATATACTTCTTTTTGATTGGTCATCAAATTACAAGTATATGATAATTCAAAAAACTTGATAACAATCCAATGTAAAAAAATTTAATATTGGGGTTTTCAAGTGTAGAAATAGTACTGAGATAAACTAGAGAACTAGCTAAACAATTATTCTGTAGTGGGGCAATTACTGGGATTCCTACAATTACACGTTAATATTAGTGATATTATTCTTAGTCTTACTTACTGCACCATTGCAAGTAGTCAATTTTTTTTTTTTTTTTTTTTTTTTTTTAAGTTTTTATACTTGTTGAAGACAGTTGTTATGCATTTTAATTATTTTTTTTCAGTTATCAGCACAACAATAGCTTAATTTAAGAGTATTATAATTGAATATTTTACTGAGTGGATTGGTTTTGAAGAAATATTTTTTTGATAAGATTTGGAAATTTATGTCCTAATTTAGTTTTAACCATTAGGTTGAAAGTGAGAGTAACCAGATGATCTTTCTACATCTTCTTTTCTTATTATGGTCAAAATTAATAGAATTTTTATATTCAATAGTGGTACCTTTATAACCACTCGTTCTAAGGGCAGCACAGTATTTTAATTTTGACTGGGCTCTGAATTCATTATAGTCATTTAGATAAGACTGTACGTATGGTTTTTAGTATGTATGTTTCTACTTTTTTATATGGGTGTATACATTTAGATACTTGTATTTGCGCATATGTGTCTGCGTTGGTTTATTTTTGTGTTTTTATATGTAGGAATGTGGATTGATATGTTTGTATTTATATATGTGTGTAAATATTTTCATTTCTGTATATATACTGGTTCTTATTTTCCATGTTGTATTTTGTTTGGGCATATGAATTTGACTGTTAGATTTGTTATATGCGTATACATACATGTTGTGCCTGTTCATGTGTATGTATATGTTTGTCTTTTTTCTTTGCTTTGTTCATAGCCAAATATTTGTTTTTCAATTATACCCTTAACTTTCATCAATTAAACCCGCTTTTTATCTATATATCTTTGCCCATGTATGTAAAATTTTGATAGTTGATTTGTACTTGCCTATTAATACTTTTAGGCTTGAATCTTGGTGGGTTTGTCTATGTCTTTATTAATGTATATGTGTGTGATTGCTTGTATATGCTTTTAATTATATATATATATATATATATATATATGTGTCTGATATTATTTTCTTTGACATGGATTTCTCTATTTCCTGTATTGTTCGTGTTTTTTGCATGTTTATATATCTAAATATATTTACCTGTTTGTGTATTAAGATGTGTTTGTCTTGTCATTTGAAAAAAATTCTTCCCCTGCACACATCATCTGAATTCAGATCCCTTCAAATGTATCTAAGTTGTTACGATGTTTGAATCTCCTTAGATTAGTGTTTGCTCTGACTGAAACTTTGGCTTTTCGATTAAAACGATATATAAATAAAATATATATGTATATTTTCTTCATTCCTTCAAATAATTTTATAATATTTTAAACTTAGTGCAAGATTAAATTTAAAATTTGTAATTTTTATTTTTTAACTTTATAATAAAATTAAAAATTAATCAGTTAAAATGATTTCTAATTTAGTTTAACATTAAGGGATTAATTGTATCTAAGGATTGTTGTCAAGTTTTTTGAATTATTATATACTTGTAATTACTTGTAATTTGATTGGCCATTGTTGCTTATGTAACAATGTTTCTCCCTATTGAGGGGAGTTTGGTTGGTTTTGAACTTTTTAAATCTCTTTATTATGCAATCAATACCATTACTTGGCAAGACACCAGAAGTATTGAAACAAAATGGCTATTTTTGTACTGATGTTATAACATGTTTGTTATCATTTTTTAATAAATACTTACATATATAATATAAAAATGCATGGCAAAGTGGAAAGTTTTCTTGTGACTTTTCCACTTTGTCATACATTTTTCCACAATATTATTCTTGATATATGAAATGATGTTTGTAAGTTGGTTCACTTGGTTCAAACAGGGAAATTTTGATCTGGAAGGCAGTCATTGATGGCAATCAAATTGAAATGTTTATTAAAAACAATCCCCCATCACACAACATTGGACCTACAGAGATATAAGGAATATCTCTTTGAAAACAATTGGTATATTAATCCCTACAATATTTGAATGCCTCATAATTTAATGGGCCCCATTTTCATCTATGTGTCTTTACTAAAATGCAACAGAAATGGTACATTTAAAAAGAAACAAAAACACGCAATCACAGGTGACGAAAAAGAGATTGTTTATAATAATGGGAAGCAAAAAAAGTCCAGGGTGGGACGGAATGAACCACTGTTAACAACTCTAAGAACCAGTCTGCATTCAAAGATGCTGTGTATTCGGTAGGATTAGAGGAACATTGTGTATTATGAGTTCCTTATTCAAAATTGCATGTTGATTTCGGACAAGTACTGTTCCAATTTAGACTGATTTAAAGGCAGCAATCAATGCAAAATATCTGGAATTGGCCAATCAAAAGTGTTGTCTTCCATCGGGACAGTGCCAGACCTCATGTCTCTTTGCAGACCCAGCAGAAATTGATTCCTACTGCACCTACTGCACTCACCTGACCTTTCACCTTCACATTGCCACTGAGTTTGATCCCAACAGAATCCTCTTAATGGGAAGAACTTTAATTAGAAGCTTTTAGAAATCCACTTGGACCATTTCACCATCGAGAACAATGCCATGTTCTTGGAGGACGGCGGAACCATGAAGCTGCCTCAAAAATAGTGAAAGGTAGAAGAAAATGGTAAATGTTGTTGAAATATAATGAACACAAATCTATACCCAATACCTGTGTATTTCTCATTTGTATTTGAGAGCAGGCAAAAGTCCAAATACCCCTGAACAATCTCATCTCCAATTTACTTGTATTTGTTAACTTTACACTAAATAGGAGAACTTATTTCTAAAGAATTAATGGCTTTATTTTCAATCCAGAAACACATTTTCTTTACTGTGATTTCTTGAATGTGCAGGCTATGGACCTAATACACACTCTTCATAAAATGGTGAGTCTGTTTCAAATATGACGTGTCCACTATAATAATGTTTGAAGTAATAAGATCTAAATACATTAATGTACCAATTGCTGAGACGGTACAAAGATTGTCTTCTTGGGTATGTCCACTACACTTTAAAAAAGAAAAAAAACAAATTTTATTTGAAGTCCTGTTTTGTTTTTTTTTTGTTTTTTTTTTTTTTGTTGCCTGGGCTTGAATGCCAAACTGCCAACTATCTCAGCTACCAAGCAGGTGAAAATTGATAATCATGATATTACATATTTTGGTTTAGTATAGGGTGTATTTTAGGAAATATTTATAATGATCATTTACTATCAATTCTCATCTTACTTGTATCTTCAAGGTTCTGATTCAGAATGTTTTGACACATTGACCCCTCTATGTTGGTTATGAAATTTCAAAGTTTTCATCCCTCTAGCCATCATTTACTTTTCCAGACTTTTTAAAAATAGTTTTAATGCTGCCAAATATACTACCAATGCAGAAATGTTCTTAGGCAAGTTTTAAAAAAAATATTTTGGGGAGACAACAAAAGGAATTCTAGAATGCTATTGCATTGAAGAAACCCCAAAATAATAAGAATTCTGTGAAAGACAATTTAAGAAAGTGTAAATGGTTTGCGGTAGATTTTGAATGCTTGAAGCATTTTGCTAAAAATGAATGATTGGGTTTTAGTTGCTCTTGAAAGGGTTGTGCGGTCACAATGGACTGAATGAACTCTCTGAGCTAAAGGCAGACAGACTTATAAGCTGTGTGCACTGTGGCTAATCCATTGGACAGAACTAGATTAAAAGCCGGATTAATACTGATCCTTTGTTCTTGAAGACACGGGTAATAAAACCTGCCTCTGCTTGTTGGTAATTATTCATAGTGATACACGGTGCAGTTGGGTGGGTAGGTGTTGGGCTTAAGGCAGGTCCTTCATTAACTTTACTCCTTTTGGTTTGTCTCTACTGAGCCAGTACATATTTTTTTTTATACAATAATATTCACCCTGTACAAGGCACAAGAGCCACTGGAGGTAGAGTAAGAGGTAAGAAGCACAGTTTATGGGGATATGTGAGGAATATAACTGTTAACCCGATATTTGAACAGATTAAGATTATATTGATTGAGGAAGCATCCTCTTGGGAGTTTGTTCCACGAAGCAGCGGTTTGTGGGAATAAACTGTTTGAATGGAACTTACATGTCCCCAGTAGAATATGAAGGGAATGATTGTGGTTGGCTATCATGTGCTTAGGCCTGAAGGTTAAAACTGGTCAGACTAAGGAATGTAGTTTGTCTGAAACCTTTCCATGGAAATAGTAATAGAGCAACAATTTTTGTTTTTGAAATACTCCAAATACTTCACATACCTTCATTTTTCTTTTCAGTTAAATAAAATATTTATTCTGTAAAAATGAAACTAATTTTCTGGAACATTGTGATGAACTTAAAGGATCTTGGAAGTTAAACCATAAAATGGATTCAAAAAAATTGTTAATAAATAAGCTTCTTTATTTCATGGTGGAGTGGTTTCTGGGAGATTGGTGAAATAACTGGTGAAACTAAATATTTTGATGAATTTGTTCAAATTTATAAATTAGAAATTTGAGTAAAGGCTATTGACAATGAATGATTTTGTTTTCCTGGTGGGGTGGTTTTGAGATATATGCAAAATATCTGGTAAGACATGTGGAAACTTAACAGATTGATCAGTTTTTGAAACTCAAACTTTTTACCAGTACCTATTAATATACAAATTTGAATAAAGGCTATAGACAAAGGATGATTCTTAATTTTTGGTGGAATCATTTTGAATGATGTGGCTCTTTTGGATAGAGTATCTTTTGTATTTTATATATGCACCAATTTGGTACTTGCCAAGCTGAAAGCAAAATAATCAAATTTCAAATTCAAATTGTTTGTTCATTTAAACTGCTACATTTACTAGAAAATATATACAGTTTACATGCAGCAAGAGTCGGAAAAATGACTTGAAAGGAGGCTACATACTTCATTTTGGCTTATGCATTTTTCCTTTTACCACTGGGTGGTTGCCAGACATGGGAATTAACCCTTGTGAGACAGATGTCCAATTTCAAAGTGTGTATCTATGTATCTATCTAGAATCCTCAACACACACACGGTGTATCAAAAATACTTTCTCAAGGTTCGGAGGGGGGGGGGAGATTCAAAATGAGGACAAAAGTCCATATAAACATGTTTGGAAATCCTTTTGGTTTTGAGTTAGCTTTAGAGGAAGTTTATGGTAGATGGTGCTGTGTTGCCATGGAGACTAGGTTACATTTATGGCTAGTCTGTTTTCAACATTTAACCTGTGTAGTAGTGAGTTAACTAAGAAGTGTTCTATTTAACAATGGCAGGAGATATATATATATATATATATATATATATACATACATACACATATATATATATATCTCATAAACTATAACTAAGTTAACATTGTGGGAGCTAAGTTTATTCCATAAGACATTACTTTAATAATATATTTTAATAAGCACCAATTATTTCTATTACAACAAACAATGCTTTTTTTATGCAAAAAAGGAAGTAATCCTCCTTGATACATAGCATGTTTACATAAATTAAAATTTTTAAAAATAAATTTTTCATCTGCTGAACTTAAGAGTTTGATTGATATAAATTATAAATAATTAAAATATTATAGACAACACCAATGATAAAATGACCAAGTCTTAAATGAACATGATGAGAATGTGAATTTCATAACTCTTAATGGTCAGTGATTATTTTGCACCTGAAGATTGCGTATCTGCATGAAACTGAGTCATGCTATCGACAAGGGATATTATGTATATTCATTAATATATACACAATAGCACTGTTAGATAACATTGAGCACTTCTTTGTTGTCTATACCTTTTAAGAGTGGCTGTTTTCTGCCTTCCTTTTATATTTCAATCTGTGTATGGGTGTGTAATATATATATATATATATATATATATATATATATATATATATATATAAAAGACAGTGTCGTTAGTAGAATGATGTAGAAACTATTGTTTGCCATAAACAAAAAAGAAAACTGCAATGAATATGAAACTTTTGGATGTAAGTCCCCGAAAACCGCATCCAGTCATGACCTATTCTTCGTATTTGATGACCTATTCTCTGTGTTAAATAAGGTCAAATACACTGCCACTAATAACAATATACAGAACAATATGAAAAAAGTCATTGCCAAAATCCGCAAAACCAATAAAGTTATCAAGTCTGAGAAAACGGGCAGTTATTATTACATTAACGTTTATGATTACTACAAATCTATCTGCAAAGAGGTCAACAAGATATGCAAGAAAGCCCCCCCCCCCGGCAGAATGAGAAAGTGATATCAACAGTGAACTTAGTGTAACAACTAATGAACTCGAAATTGACCATAGGGTGCAAAAACTGCATAAAGTAGAAGCTTCCATTTTAGTAAAAGACCATAAGGAAAATTTCCCTGATAATCCACATTTCTGTCTACTAAATCCTTCTATAAACAAGATTTGGTAGAATTATCAAAAGGCAATACTCGAACAAGCCTGCAACTATACCAGAAATGCACTAGGAATCGACCAGTGGAGGAACATAGCCAATGCTATTAACAGGTTCTGCAAAATAAAAAATGAAAAAGAAGGGAAAATGAATGCCCCTTTATGCAGTTTGATATCTGCAATCTTTACCTGTTAATCACAGAAAATCTACTGACGGTGGCTATAAACCTGGCAAAAAATGATTGCACCATCAATAACCAGGAAGTTAGCATCATTAAACAAGCCCAGAAACCCATCTTATTTCATGATGGTTCCATGTGGAGCAAATAAAACAACCCAAACTTTTCTGTAAGTGATGTGGGGGGTGGGATAGCGTTTGACACTGTAGAAGCTTTTATATCTGCAACACTGGTCTGTATAGGGGTCACAGGATTATCCTCCTCCATGATACGAACCCACAATAAACAGATTGATTAACCAAATTCTTCAAGAATTATGGATTGGGTATTACTACTAACACCAATGCCAAGGTGATCAACTTTCTGGATGTTACTTTTGACCCTATCCAAGGGAATATACAAAGCTTACACTCAAGTACTGAACAATAGTTACATTAACAGGGACTATGACCATCACCCTAGGATTTGAAATAATTTCCACAAATCTCCATAATTTAGACTTTTAACTAACACTAGCAATAAAGATATTTTTGACGAGCACAAAACCAAATGTGTACATGCCTTAGAAAAAAAAAATCAAAGTTAAACTAAAATACTTAAATGAAAACAAGACAGATAACCAGCATAAGCATAGAAAAGGCAACATAATTTGGATTAACACACCAGTTAGCCACAATGTCAAAACTAATATTGTTACAATTTTTCTCAATTTAATCCATAAATATTTCAACCCTAACCCCAATACTGAAAAAGATTTCAACAAAAACACTAAAGTTTGCTATAGCTGTACAAAAAACCTTGGACAATATATATTGCATAATAATAATAATAACAACATACTGTTAAACAAGCATTTAAACAACCTCCATGACAATATCGAAAAAGAATTTGTAACTGCAGAAAAACAAGACCTGTCCACTGAATTCCAAATGCATGTCCAAAGGCATTGTTTATAAAGCTAGTATTAGACATATTGGCGATACTAAATTTAATTTTGGTACTCCTGGAAATCCCAGTATTACCAACACAAAATGACAATTACCGATAGTCAATATTCCAACAACACTGCACTCTTTAAATATTTCTGGGGAAATTAAGATAGATAACTACATTCCGTTAGTAACTTGGAATTACATAGCTAAAGCCAAGCCTTTTAGTGGCAAGCTAGATAAATGTAACCTGTGGTGCTTTGAAAAACTTAACCATATTGATAACCCTAATCTGCTGAACAAATGAAGTGAATAATGGTCACATGCATTCATAGAAAAAAAACTTTCTTCTTAAATATTTTGATTCTGGTTAACATAATTAATCTAACAATTCATAAAGTTTATTATCCTGTCTTTGTTATTGTTTTTAACTCTTTAGTAATTAACTGTATTTTTATATTTTATTTTATTTCTTCTCCATAAATATACCATTATATGCTTAATTACTTCTATAACTTATAAATTATTTCTATAACTTTATTTTTATATTTATTTTTATTCTATAATTATATATTTTAATAATTATTCTTATATTTCTAATAGCCAAATTACCTGAACCTTGCTGCGTGTCACCACCGCTTTTTTTTTTTTTTTTGCAAGAAAATGATGATCGATTTTAAATCATTGTTATAATTTGTGGATAAAAATGATAGATTTCAATATTACTCACTGATCTTGCTGATGTGACCTCCATCTTCTGGCTTTCTCCTTCTATATTTTGGATAGGAGTTGTTCCCCCTGTTTAAATTTAATTTAAATCAAAGGGGAAAAACTTTTTCAATGGGGCTTTGTGCCTCCTAGGTACTCCTTTGATCAAAATGAAATATACTTATCCAAGTACCCTGGGCAATTATTTATTTTATATATATATATATATATATATATATATATATATATATATATATAAAGACATTTTTATGTTTAACATTCTTTTTATAGATACAAGTATTTAAGTGAATGCTCTGTTTATGATAAACAGTATTAAATAACATTTACCGGTCTGAATGTCCGAGAAATTTTCATAGAAAATATTCGTCCTCCAACAGGATTCGAACCTGTATCCTATACGGAACCGTCATATATCCTGACGTGCCTTAACCGATTCGGCCACTGAGGATCGTTCGGTTGAAGTTTATAAGCAGTAAATTCGACCTTGCCAACCGAACGATCCTCAGTGGCTGAATCGGTTAAGGCACGTCAGGCTATATGACGGTTCCGTATGGGATACAGTTTCGAATCCTGTCAGAGGATGAATATTTTCTATGAAAATTTCTCGGACATTCAGGCCGGCAAATGTTATTTAATACTGTTTATTATAAACAGAGCATTCACTTAAATATTTGTATCTATAAAAAGAATGTTAAACATAAAAATGTCTTTAAATAATTGTCAGACTTTGTCCATTTCATAGTGTGTGTGTGTGTGTGTGTGTGTATATATATATATATATAAAAAACTTTTCTTACCTTTTACATCTGTAAATATTTAATATTTATTTTGTTTTTTATAATTATTACAATTTTCCTTTTTTTTTATGCTTATTTATATAAAATTACCCCCCCCTTCATCAGTGTCTCTAATTTTTATTTTTATTTATTTTATTCTTTTTTATCCTTACCTTATAATTTTGTAACTTGAATTCAGTTCTGTGCCTCAATACTAGATTTTGATTAATTAAACATAGAATTATTAAACATAGAATTAATATGCTATATAATGTTGCTAACACGAGACTCAGAATTTTTAAAAATACTAATCATAACAAACAGTTCATCATCATCATCATTATTAGTACCTGAAGATTGTACTGAACATGAAACTCTTGAGTTGCGCTTTCAATGTAAGGTAATATGTATATTTATTAATATATACTTTATAGCTCTGTATTACCACATTGAGCACTGTTGTGTTAACACTAAAATTAAATTAAATATTTCTTTGCTAATTTATATATGCTTGTGATGTATGATTGCTTGTATCTATATTTATTTAATTCATAGTTATATATACAGTGCTGTTCAATAAAAGTGACTCACCCGATTTTTTTTTTAATAGATGTTCTCTTCTCCGATGAAACGAAAGTTGAGCTAAATTCAAAGGATAAGCGATCTAAAATCCGAAGAAGCTTTGAAAGCTCTTTGAATTTAGCAGTAAGTCCTGTCAAGCATCCGTTCAGTATAATGTTCTGGGGATGCTTTTCTTTTCATGGAACTGGTTTCTTAAAACCTATTGAAAAGACCCTCAGGAGCGAGCAGTTCAAGAGAATTTTAGTCTTGTCTGCTCCCTTCTGTTGAAAGGGTGCAAATCGACCCCACCAAGCTCATTTTTATGCAGGATAATGCTCCCGGTCACAAATCAAAATTGATGAAGGAATACTTTGATGAGAAGCAGGTGAGTGTTATGAAATGGCCACCCCAATCTCCTGACCTCAACCCTATAGAAAACTTATGGAGCATTATAAAGTACAGGCTCTCGAGAAATCAGTTGAGCAACAAAGAGGATTTGATTGTGAATTTCATATCCGAATGGAATTCAATGCTTGGAGATGAGATTTGCCAGAACCTAATCAAGTCAATGCCAAAAAGGGTTGAAAAGGTTATTCAAAATAAAGGAGGACCCATAGATTATTAAATATTTCAAACTATATTACCTATTATAAATAAATTATACCTCTATTATTCTTTATTTAAAGCTGTTCGGTTATGTTTCTATTGATTACTAGTTGCAGGAAATAAGTGAGTCACTTTTTTTTTGCACAGTTTTTTTCCCTAAATCTCACTCTACTTAGAAGATGTTTAAAACTCAGTTTTCATTCCATCCCCAATACTTGTGCCAGACTTAATAACTATATTTGGATTGGCTGAAGCCAGCCCTACATTAAAATGACCTTGTGTCAAATATTGCCACTGTTCACTGCTGTAATAGATGCATATATATTAATTGTTCAAAAGGTGGTGAATTTTCCTCCTTTTTTTCCTCTTCCTCCTTTTTTTCCTCTTCCTCCTTTTTTTCCTCTTCCTCCTTTTTTTCCTCTTCCTCCTTTTTTTCCTCTTTTGTTGGCCTAGGGCAATCAGGTTCTCTCTTCTCCTAAGATTTGTACATCACAATCGTTTCTAACCCTATTCCATCCCACTCCTTCTCTATGCTAGTTTTTGTGCAGTTACGCTAAGCTTAATAAAATATCGAGGTAATTCTTTTGGCAGTAACATAGACTCAGGCTGGCAATAAATAAGAATCTCTCCTGTTTTGCGGCTGTCAGGTGAGCCTTTTTGTTCTTTTTGGGACTAATTGTTGACACTGATGAATTGGCTAACCCAGATTAATTGTACATCAATACCCTGTAAAAGCCAAGGTGATTTATATCACCAAAAAGAAAGAAAAAATAACATTTATGGACTACCAATTTCAAAAGGAATCATCAACTTTATGAGAAAGATACCATTGGCAATGATTCCACTGGCAACCATCCCACAGACTCCAAAGTCTGTCTGTAAAATAGATCTTTGTCTTTTCTTTTTCTGAATAATATCAATAAAAGCATCATTATAAGGAATGAAATAATTACTTTCTATAGATTATAATCAAAGTTTGTGTTGCGATATTTGTTTATACAATCTCATAACAAATAAATGTCAGAAATATCAATTAGCAAATCTCTTGTAATTTGTTGATAATTCTCCAAGACTGGAAAAAGTAAAATGTCTGTAGCTTGAGAAGTGTTTTTTTTTTTTTTTTTTTTTTTTTCTGAAACTTTTTAACACTTAAACCTTATTCTAACCTGCCTCTTCAAAACTTCTTGTCATTTGTAACATTTGTCTTTGGTTCACTTATTGGTATGAGTAGATGAGGAGCTGAGGTAAAGAGACAGCACCACCCAAACGGGGATGTGTAGAAAAGACACACCCGAATTAATCACTTTAAAGCAAAGCCACAATTGCACACTTCATTGTGGCACATTCCGAATCTCATTCACAAGATGCCAGTAGCCCCAATGTTATGCATCTGCTGATAGGATAGCTTCTTTAGTAGTTATCCTGACTCAGGTCTCTGACAATTAAACAAGTGTTTACTTGCAGCACCCTTGATGATGATGATGATGTAACCAATCTAGGATTGGGAAGAAACTCCAGACACACCACACAACCATAATCAGGCAGCAGAACTTGGGTTAAACATGTAAGCTTTAAAAAAAAAAAAAGAAAAAAAAAAGCTTTTGATTTTGCAGCTCCTTGTATCGAGACAGGCTAGGGCTCGCTTAAGTGTGTAGACTGCCATCAATGCTATATTTGTTAAACATTTTCATCATAATAAATAGATGAGGTATTGTCACTATGTACATCATTTGGACTGTTGTCCAGTCCTCATCTCTGGCAGATTATTCTAATTCCATGTTTGTGTTATTTATTTTTTTTTTTTCTGAATTTTGGTTTCAGTTTTTGGATATCTTTCCGAGTTATTGTAGCCAGGTATTGAACTCCCAACTCTTAGGATCAAGTCACTTTTGATTACACAATCAACACTTTTATCCACTGGGCCAGGTGTCCTTAGTGACATCAGTTTAGTGGATTTGGGGGACTTATGAACCTAATGTCTCTGTTAACATTTTTAATCAGAGCTCATCTTACAAATTTTTTTTTCTCTACTTCCCTGTCTTACTGGTTCCCATATTGTATTCATATCTCTGGTTGGTTGGCTTAAGAGAATTTTGTCGCCTCGTACGTACGTACGTACAACCCAGTTAACAAAGACAGCTTGAAATTCTGACCAAGTAAATTTATGTTCACTCATACCCTTAGGAAAAGAGCATAAATTGACTTGTCTTTGAGTTCTTTCCCAACATAACTTCATTGCCAACCCACTCTCTCATAACTTCATTGCCCTCTCTCTTGCTGCCTCCTCTTTTCTCACCTTTGACAGAACCTTTATTATTCATGTCTGTTATTTTATGAGAAAATAAAACTTGTAAGCTAAAAAGAATAAATAAAAATCTTTTGGTCTTCCATAGATAACAAAGTTGTCAGTCTTAGGGGAAAATTTGAGTGAAATATTGATGTTGGCTCTTAAATGAAAAGATATTCTGGATGGTTCTATAAGATTACTGGTAAATGTTTTTATGATTTCTGGGTAGCAGATGTAATAAATTAAATATAGGACAATGGCAACATACCAGAGGACCTCAGTAGATTCATCTTCATAGCATTATCTAAGAAACCAGGTGCAAATGATTGCAAGCTCTGTTGGAATATCAGCTTAATGAATCACATAACCATGCTGATGATCCAAATCCTGGTGTATAGGGTGCAAAGTAGAATTAAACTGGAAATAGGACAAGAACAGTGCAGCTTTGTCAAGACACAGAAAGAAAACTACAGGACCTCCTTAGACAAGGTAGTAAAAGAAAGCGATAAAAAAGCCTTCGCTATCAAGTGTAAAAAAGACAGAAAGTATAGTCATCAGTAAGAGAAAGTCTTAAGATGCAAAACACCGAATTGAAGATGTCGACATCAAATAAGTAGAGAAGTTAAAATATCTGGGAAGTCTTCTAACAGACGATGGAAAGTGTAATGCTGAGATTCCAAACTGAAAGATGGATTTTCAAAAGCTAAACTAAATATTAAGAATGCTGGACAATCTCACCTCAGATGAAGAGGCAACTGGAAGCAACAGAAATGTGGGCCTACAGAAGGATACTGAGAATTTCATGGACAGAGGTTCAACTCGGTCTTCAAGTTTTTCTCTTCTCAGAATGGAGAATAAAAATGGATTCTAAACAAGATGCAAAAACAATGCTTTTCATTTGTTTTCCTTTCCTTTTTCTTTGTTTTTGTCGCTTAAAACTATTTCTGATGAAGGACTCTGTCCCAAAACTCAATAAATAATCCATTCTTGATTTGTCTGCAGATGGCCATATGCAAAAGAATTCAAAAACTTAAGGTAATTATAGTAATTGTGTGTATGCACAGTAGATTCTGGTTAATTGGGGTCCAATGAGAATATCCCAATTTGGCCCGATTAAGTGGGTGCCCTGGTTGTGCAGAGCAACCATGAAATATAATTTTCATTTTTAAATTATAGTCATTTGCTATAAAATGTGTTTGTTAGAAGGCCATCATTGTATGGCACTTGTGAGGATTGAACTCCTAACCCTGGGCAATTAGTCAGCATCGTAAGCAGATGTTTGGTATGAAATAAGAAATGTAAATGATTTTCTTCTGTCAACAAATTTGGTAAATTTTTGTAGATTTTGGTAATATTTTTTTGAGGTAAACTTGAGTTAAAAAATTAAATTTTAGAAAAAAAAATGTTTTCTTTCAGTTACAGATTTAATAAAATACTGAACTCTGGTCATTGTTAATATTTATAGGCATTGTTTTGAATGTAAATCTTTTGAAGAAACTGCATATGAACAAAATCACTTCTGGTATCAAGAAAATATAATGGATTGTCTTCATTAAGTAATCATGATATGCAAGAAAATAATCTGTAAATTTTTATTTCAGGATTAGTCAAATTGAATTTTTAATGATTTGGAATATTGTATACATTAAACAGCTACATGTCTTCTCGGTTCCCGATCTCAATTTGTTGAACAAAAAATAATCACAAATTTTAAGTTGCTCCCCACATTCTGAAATGTTTTGAGACACGCATGGATGGTGAGGCTCTGTGTTCCTGATCTCAATTTGATGAGGTCTCTCGTTAGAAAGAAAAGATGACAAGTTTTAAAAAGCCATCCTCCAAAATTCTGAAATATTCTGAGACTTGAAGCTGCAGCCTGTCTCACTTGTCTAAATCCGCCATTGCCTAGAACTGAATGATACACGGGAAATCCTGTCGGATTAATAAGGCTGGTTATGGAATGAGGCTTTCTTTCTGCTGGCCCTTCACTTAACTTTGTGGCCCAAATAAATGAAGTGCAATAGACTTGATTTTGCAGGGTTTTCTTTCGCTTAGATAAACAGCTGTTTGGATTAAACAGTGGCTCTTTTACAACCCAAACTCATTGATTGATTGTTAGGCAAAGGAAACTTGGTTCTGATAGTTAGCATTTTTAATTTAGTAACAAACACTTTCACATCATGTCCATAAGGTTGGGGGGGAGAGGAGGACTAAAACTAATTAACACGCTAACTAGGTCATTTGTTGGGGGGACACCATAGCATTCATTTTTTTGCTTCTCCCTAGTGATTGATGTTTACATGTATTGTCCATATTGGTTTTGGTTGCACATATATTAGAAGGCACTACACTCTCTGTCCCTGCAGCGTTTCTATCTGACTCTGAGTAATTAGGTCTCCACCATTGTCCAGTACGAAGGGTCTTTTTTGCATGACAATTGCAATTCAATACCAAATCTAGTCTGTTAAATCCTGTTGCTGGTGTCTTCACTCTAATCCTGGCAGGGGGGTAGCTTCTGGCTGTTATGCCTTGCCAAAGGGCAACCCATGATTTAGTCATTAGGGGAATTTGAAACTAAACTGATCAGCAAGCATGGCAAAAGAACCCAGTTTGCTGGAGGAAGAAGGTATGTATTGCTACCTTTCCCACGGCTATTTGCATATAAACGAATGTAATGAACTCAGCTCTTCAATTTCTCATTCCAAGCTGCTATCCACCAGTGAATCTCATTAAATAAAACTTTCTAATTTAACGTTTCTATTAAATCCATCTTTTTCTTTTAAATGGTTGTTATTGGTCTATGGCCTTACCACTGACATGTAATGGATAATACGCAAGGGAGATAATTCTGAGTGTCAACCATGAGTAATGTTCCCTTTGATTTTTTTTTTTTTTCTCTCTCTCTAAGCATCTTGATATTCTTTGTTCTTTCAGACCAAGAGCTGTCCGAGTCCGATGAGGAGAGGAGAGAGCCTCCTGACCCTGTGCAATATTACCATCACATTCCCAGTGAAGTGAAAAAGGCCAGACAACGAGCGGCAATTAAGAACATCAAGAGCCAATTGACACAAGAAGAACTTGAAGAGGAGAAAGCCATTCAAAAAAAACAACTCCAGGAAATGTTTGACCTGATGAAATCTCAGGGGGACAAATTTGGTTTGACAGATAGTGAAATGGAAAAACAAATGCAACTCTATTCTATATAATCCTGAGTCTTTTTATATTACATTCCAATGCAATGTTATTATCCGTTGGAGAATCTTCTGTTTACAACTTCTTGCCGTTGCTTTCCTAATAGATTCAGGTTTCTTTCTCTTTAGTGTTAATAAAAGAAAAGAAAACAACTTTATTTTTCCCCCCCATTCTTTCTTGTCATTTATTAATCAACAGATCTTATCATACATTTTGGTCTTTGTTGTATTCAGTCAATTTTATTCTGCTGGATTGTACCTGCCTTTTAACGAAGGGATTGAACTCCTGTCTGTCACGTAAATTTTAAAGGCTAGCCTCACTGAGGTTGAGTCGAGCTTTGGTCTCCCTTGATTATTTTATTTATTTTTTTTTTTTTTTCAGGGCGACATATAATAGAATTTGGGAGACCCTTCATTATGCATGTGTCTATATAATAATAAAAAAATTTTTTAGATGCCTTTTGTGTAAAAACCTGAATATATGTATATAAAAAAGATGCATCAAAATCTCTCCAACTAGATGACTCCACTCTTGAGGACCTCTGGGCTGCAGATCTTGTGTAAAAACTCAGCACTGATTGTATCCCCCCCCCCATTTCTAGCCATTATCCCATGGGGGACAAAAGTATTTCATCACAAAGATAAAATAACAGGTGGCTGAATAGATCAGGTACCTGAAGTAATGACTGCAATCTGACTTTAATTTTCATTTCCAGAGAGGAATAATTGCCATTATACTTGTATTATTTCAAACTATTCTCTTCTTGGTTGATATAAATATTATTACAGGCACTGTTTCAACCAAGTAGCCTCTAATCATGTGATCACAATCAATGGGCACTTGATAATGACCAAAAGTGGAGAACGAAGTCAAAACATAAGTAAACTCTTTGAGGCACAAGTGTAAATATACAATAACTGACAAACCAATGTATAAGAAGAATAGCCGCTTTTGAGGAATTTATTCAAGAAAATAAAACAATATACCAAAAGTAAATGTGTAATAAGTGCAATATTCACTTTCTCCTGGGCATCACCAGGTCATTTTACAAATTCATTTATTAAAATACGCTTGTATGTGTGTCCATTTTAATATTCCAACTTTATTCTATTCAGATCAAATGAGTTGAAGAATTTCATGTATTGACTGGTACGTTTTGGAAAAGCATTTAACAAAGTAATCTGCTTCAAGACAGATTGTGGTAGTGGGCATAATCAACCTGGCATTTAAGATGGACAACCAAATATAATACTCTTCAGTTTTTTTTTTTGTGGTGGGGGGGTCTCCTTTCCTTTTGGTAATTGCCTGCCAACATCAGGATAAGGATATTAGTCAAGATCTTGTATTCAGGTCTATGTTTTCATTTGAGAACCAAGTCCGCATCGGTTGTCGTCATTAGCAGATAGATTCTTCGTGAAGCCTCTTTACCCACACGTCGACTTGTCTCCAAGATACCTGCTTTTCGACGCACCTGGTAAACAAAAAAAGTTGGTTTGAAAAAGGGGTAAGTGTGAGAAGATTTCATAACTAGGATAATCTTTGCTTACCCGTAATAGAATCATCAGAATACATCTTAGAGTGAGGACAGAACATGAATAGAAAATGAGGAAGTGATTGTCAGTGGTCAGGAATGAAGGCAAGCATTACTGATAGAATAGGGCTATCATATGTATAATGGAAATGCATTGCTAATGATTTTACTATAGGAATGCATTGAAAATGAGGAAGAAAGGGATTGTCAGTGGTCAGGAATGAAGGCAAGATAGAATAGGGCTATTATATGTATAATCAAAATTTTGTATTTACCATAATGTTTTCAAGTAACTTGATGCATTCCTTTTCACTTGAACACTTTTTATAAGCCTGGAAAATAAAAAATTCAAATTAGGTTTAAAAGAAACTTGAAATGAATCTGCTTCCTTAAGTAGTCATGGCTGACAAATTCTGTCTGTAATTCTAAGAATAAACATTTTCATTCCTCTATAAATCCTTACAGTGTACCAAAAGTATTTTCATGGTTTCTTTATTATATAACCATGAGTAACTTGTGAAGAGCTCCTGTGTGCTTTTTTTGATGTTTGTTCTTATGAAGGTTTTCAATTGCTGGTAGTCAAGTTCTCTACCTTGCATTTTAACGCATTATAATCAACTATTGGCCATCAAATTCTGGGTTTATTTCAAGGGACAAATCCTTATCTTAAAACGGCTTAGCCTGCAGCAATAGGATTAGATAATGCTTTATTTACTTCCAATCCCCAAATTCTTTGAGCAGTTTTAGCAGTTTTGAGACTCGATTTAGAATTGTGATTTAACAGAAGTTCAATCTTGATACCCACCTTTTTTCTTTTAATTGTCATGTCCTTTTTGAATGATGGAGTGGTCTCCACGGCTTGGAATTCAAGGCCATACTTCTCCTCGACTACCTGACAACCCTGGCTTGAGAACCCAGTCTAAATAGATTCATGCCTTTCTCAAGGGTATTTGTGCAGAAATGAATGCAATAAACTAGGCAGGAATTCATATGCAGCTTTGCAAACAGAATTTCAGCCCTGATGATTGTTACACTACCCACCAAGAAACATTTGAAAGAAAAAGTCCAGTTCAAAAATGAAACAGTTCCCATTTAATCATCTGAGAGAATCCTTTTTACCTTCTATCAGTATGGCTGATGCTAACCACCAGGAGAGCAACGTTTTCAGCTGATATGAAGTGGAAAGAGGATATTGAATCAATTGCTAAGTCTTCAGCTAAGAAATTTAGTTCAACTGTTTTGTGCTAAACAATTCTCTCACCAGAATCTATCCTATATATCTATAAGTCTACTATTCCTCCATACTTTGAATATTGCTGCCACATATGGTCTGATGTTCCTACTATATATTTGAATAATAATCTGCAATGTTATTGGTCCTGACCTGGCGTCTTACCTTCAGTCTCCTTCCCACTGCCATAACCGAGCTTCCCTGAGCTTTTTCTATGAATATTTTCATGGTAATTGTTCTGTTGAGCTTTCCTCTTTCATACCTAGACTTTATGAATTGAAGTACAGTACTAGATTGGCAGCAAGGTCTCATCATTTTACACTTGAAATGGCTAGATGGAAGTGTAAATTCTATGATAACAGTTTCTTTTGCATTTTTCACTTGTGGAATTCTATTCTGTCTTCTTGTTTCCCAGTCAACTTTGATCTTCAAAAAATTTAAATGCAATGTTCATCATTATCTTCTGTCTTCTTAATTCCTGTTCCTTTATTGTACATGAAATACGTTTTAGAGAGTAAAGGGCTGTTAAAAAGAAAATGAAAATACTTTTGATGCGTACAAATAATAATATTAATCGGAGATTGGTGTCACCGTCTTTAGATCCGTATACAAGATAAGCTTTTGAGTAAACGGATGTTAGAAAGAAATCCTGATAGGCTGCTGAAAAGTGCTCAGCTCAACCAAGAAAGGCTTTCAAAATTTTCTCAGGTTTGATCAGATTTTGGGAGGTGGGTTGAGCTGAAAACTTTTCAGTACCCCTTTTACTTTTGATGCACCCAAATATTTTAATTAATAGCCGCATCTTTAAATTTCCCTACAGCATTTCATCTGATGTGTAGCGTTTGTTATCTTAATCATTTTTTTTGTTTTAAATCAATTTCTGAACTGATCCCCCATTTTGTATTTTCTATCGTCCAGAGAGAATCAAAGTAAATCTGAACAACATGCCTGTGTAGGTAATCAAATGTTGATTAACAAACAAGTATGATGTCAATATAAAGTGGGGGAGGGATCAATTTTATATTACAATCTATGCATAAATTGATCCCCCATTTTGTATTTTCTATCGTCCAGAGAGAATGAAAGTAAATCTGAACAACATGCCTGTGTAGGTAATCAAATGTTGATTAACAAACAAGTATGATGTCAATATAAAGTGGGGGAGGGATCAATTTTATATTACAATCTATGGATAAATTTATCCCTCATTTTGTATTTTCAATCGTCCAGAGGGGAATGAAAGTAAATCTGAACAACATGCCTGTGTAGGTAATCAAATGTTGATTAACAAACAAGTATGATGTCAATATAAATGGGGGAGGGATCAATTTTATATTACAATCTATGCATAAATTGATCCCCCATTTTGTATTTTCTATCGTCCAGAGAGAATGAAAGTAAATCTGAACAACATGCCTGTGTAGGTAATCAAATGTTGATTAACAAACAAGTATGATGTCAATATAAAGTGGGGGAGGGATCAATTTTATATTACAATCTATGGATAAATTTATCCCTCATTTTGTATTTTCAATCGTCCAGAGGGGAATGAAAGTAAATCTGAACAACATGCCTGTGTAGGTAATCAAATGTTGATTAACAAACAAGTATGATGTCAATATAAATGGGGGAGGGATCAATTTTATATTACAATCTATGCATAAATTGATCCCCCATTTTGTATTTTCAATCGTCCAGAGGATAAAAGTAAATCTGAACAACATGCCTGTGTAGATAATCAAATGTTGATTAACAAACAAGTATGATGTCAATATAAAGTGGGGGAGGGATCAATTTTATATTACAATCTATGCATAAATTGATCCCCCATTTTGTATTTTCTATCGTCCAGAGAGAATGAAAGTAAATCTGAACAACATGCCTGTGTAGGTAATCAAATGTTGATTAACAAACAAGTATGATGTCAATATAAAGTGGGGGAGGGATCAATTTTATATTACAATCTATGGATAAATTTATCCCTCATTTTGTATTTTCAATCGTCCAGAGGGGAATGAAAGTAAATCTGAACAACATGCCTGTGTAGGTAATCAAATGTTGATTAACAAACAAGTATGATGTCAATATAAATGGGGGAGGGATCAATTTTATATTACAATCTATGCATAAATTGATCCCCCATTTTGTATTTTCAATCGTCCAGAGGATAAAAGTAAATCTGAACAACATGCCTGTGTAGATAATCAAATGTTGATTAACAAACAAGTATGATGTCAATATAAAGTGGGGGAGGGATCAATTTTATATTACAATCTATGCATAAATTGATCCCCCATTTTGTATTTTCTATCGTCCAGAGAGAATGAAAGTAAATCTGAACAACATGCCTGTGTAGGTAATCAAATGTTGATTAACAAACAAGTATGATGTCAATATAAAGTGGGGGAGGGATCAATTTTATATTACAATCTATGCATAAATTTATCCCTCATTTTGTATTTTCAATCGTCCAGAGGGGAATGAAAGTAAATCTGAACAACATGCCTGTGTAGGTAATCAAATGTTGATTAACAAACAAGTATGATGTCAATATAAAGTGGGGGAGGGATCAATTTTATATTACAATCTATGGATAAATTGATCCCCCATTTTGTATTTTCTATCGTCCAGAGAGAATCAAAGTAAATCTGAACAACATGCCTGTGTAGGTAATCAAATGTTGATTAACAAACAAGTATGATGTCAATATAAAGTGGGGGAGGGATCAATTTTATATTACAATCTATGGATAAATTTATCCCTCATTTTGTATTTTCTATCGTCCAGAGGGGAATGAAAGTAAATCTGAACAACATGCCTGTGTAGGTAATCAAATGTTGATTAACAAACAAGTATGATGTCAATATAAAGTGGGGGAGGGATCAATTTTATATTACAATCTATGGATAAATTTATCCCTCATTTTGTATTTTCTATCGTCCAGAGGGGAATGAAAGTAAATCTGAACAACATGCCTGTGTAGGTAATCAAATGTTGATTAACAAACAAGTATGATGTCAATATAAATGGGGGAGGGATCAATTTTATATTACAATCTATGCATAAATTGATCCCCCATTTTGTATTTTTTATCATCCAGAGAGAATGAAAGTAAATCTGAACAACATGCCTGTGTAGGTAATCAAATGTTGATTAACAAACAAGTATGATGTCAATATAAAGTGGGGGAGGGATCAATTTTATATTACAATCTATGCATAAATTTATCCCTCATTTTGTATTTTCAATCGTCCAGAGGATAAAAGTAAATCTGAACAACATGCCTGTGTAGATAATCAAATGTTGATTAACAAACAAGTATGATGTCAATATAAAGTGGGGGAGGGATCAATTTTATATTACAATCTATGCATAAATTTATCCCTCATTTTGTATTTTTTATCGTCCAGAGAGAATGAAAGTAAATCTGAACAACATGCCTGTGTAGGTAATCAAATGTTGATTAACAAACAAGTATGATGTCAATATAAAGTGGGGGAGGGATCAATTTTATATTACAATCTATGCATAAATTGATCCCCCATTTTGTGGCTATAGTATATTTTCTACATAAATATTTGATCAGCAAACAAAGTTTGGTGTGTGTATAAAGTGGGGGATCAATTTTATATTAAGATCAATTTATAAAATGATCTCCCCATTTTATGACCATAACAGTCTGCATATTCTTGTAATCAAAAGAGAATGAAAAGTAATTATGAAAAATATGTTTCTTAATCAAATATTGATTATGTACACAAACAAGAAAGTGTGATGTGGATATAAAGTCGGGGATCAATTCTATATTACAATCAATTTATAAAATAATTCCTTACTTAGTGGCCATAATATATTCTGTACATATTTACAAACCAATTAAATAATAAAAGGATGAGACCTAGCTGCCAATCTAGTACTGCACTTCATAAAGTCTAGTTACAAAAAAGGAAAGCTTATCCAAACAATTACCATGAAAATATTTATAGAGAAGCTATGTTATGGCGGTGAGAAAGTGACTGAAGCCAAGATGCAAGATAGGGCTCGAAATTCATGTTGTCCCATGAAAGATATTCCTTTGGGATGAGATAATTCTTCTAATTCAATTATATTTATTCTAAAAGTAAATAATTTTGTGAAATAAACAAGATCTTATTTCTCATCAAATAGAACACGCGCGTGTGTGTGTGTGTGTGTGTGTGTGTGTGTGTACAGAGAGAAAATAAACAAAACTGAAGTGCTTCTTTTTAAACAGGTGAATAAAAGTAAAATAAAATTTAATTTAGATATTTGTATTCTTTATGTGCAGTGTGCCTATCAGGACGTAGGCGATCATGGCTCTCCACAATTTCCTGTCTTCCGTAGTTCTTAATAAATTTTGTCTTTTTGTTATTTCTCCTAAACCTTTTTCGCCATCCATTTACTCAAGCTCACTAAGTAGGCTGTGTGTTGTTTTCTTTCATCCCTCTTGCCTTCAATCTGTCCTGTGAGTATCAAATTTTCCAAGCCCTCTTTCCTTATGTGGCCTAGAAATTTCAATTCTCTTTAGATATAACTTATCTTTTCGTTTCCATTTTCTCTAAAACTTTGTTGTTGCTCACATATATTTATATTATTTATCTTTAAATGTGAAAAAACATTAGGAACTAATCGTAGATTTTCTTTTTTTTTTTTTTTTTAACCATTTCACTCCAAGCAAGACGATAATGGTAATAATAATATCAGCCATTTCCGTACAAGGAAACATTTGTCATTCACCGACAGAGCAGCCAGTAATGTTTTCAGTTAAAATTTATAAAAATTTTTCTATTAAAACACGTTTTTAGTAAAACAGTTTTCTCAAGTCCAGGGGCTGCTATTGTTCTTTGCAGTATTGACGGGGGTTTCCTTTCTGATCTTTTGTTTGAGGTGGTGTGGAAGGCTCTTAAGATGCAGGTGGTCATTGGGAGCCGAAGAAAATGAAATGACATTAATGAAGAGAAATGGCAATAAAAGAAAAGGATTCAGAAAGACAGACGATTGCAATTGATGTGACATTTCAATTTTTGAAGATTGTCAGCAGCAGGGAAGCAAGGTGAGAAGCGTGAGGAAAGAAACTATTAAAATTCATGGTTACATCTCGTAAAACAATGAGACCTAATTGCCAATCTAGTAGTATGTTTAAATTCATGTAGTTAAGGTGCCAAGATGGACAACTCATTAGAACAATTGTCATGAAGGTATTTATAGAAAAGACACGGAAGCCACAGTGGTGATGAAGGTGACTGAAAATTAGATGGCAAGTCAGAACCAGGTAACATGGCAGACCTTTCTTTGCATTCTGTAATTTTGCTTCAACAAAGCTATATATATATATATATATATATATATATTTGTGTCATCCACAGACAGACTGTTTCGCAGCTCATCAGTGTGGCTAGACGTCTGGTTGCCTCTAGCTATATATATATATATATATATATATATTTTTTTTTTTTTCCTAGCAATTTTTAGTTAAAAACAAAAAAAAAAACTCAAATGACCCATAAGTAAACACCATTTATGTGTTATATTTTCTGTTCAAGGACACATGGCACAGTGGATAAAGGCGTTAGTTAGATCCAGTGACAGGGCCCAAAGAGTGTGAGTTCAATACCTGGTTAAGGCAATGAAGAACTTGGTGAGGGGGAATTAACAAGAGATAACTGACATCCATTAAACATGGCACATGGAACTAGAACAGTCTACCCCAATGAGCGAAATAAAGGGCTCAGTTTGACATTTTAACCACCTGAAGACGGTCGGAGCATACAACGGCCGAAACGTTGTAATAAATATGTTGACAACAAAGATGAGGACAATAGTCCGAATAATGTAAATAGTGTACTTAATACCTCATCTCAGAAATAGAGACAGATTTCTGCTCATCATTAACGAGAATAAAATGCTCAGATGCCACCTGCAAATATCAGTTTATGGCCCTCCTGATAAGTAATAGGAACCTGGGAAAGTACTGACCAATTTGGGTAGAGCAGTGGCCTCAGGGTCTAGAGGCCACAGATTCAAGATTGAATGAAAATAAATGTTTGTTTCTTAAACATTTTAATGGTGTTTTTGTTTTTAACCATTTCACCCCAGGACACAAAATGTTAGCGAGAAGAAAGGACAATAAAAGAACAGAGTTCAGAAAGTCAGAAGATGGCGACTGATTTTGCATGAAAGCAAGAAGCCAGATGAGTATTATGTAGACGAGAAGTGAAAGAGAAGAAATTGTTAGAATAGAAATTAGTATTACATCTATTTCAACAGTAAAATGATGAGACCTAGCTGCCAATCTAGTAGTATAATTAAATTCACATGGTCAAGCTACAAAAGAGGAAAGCTTATTAGAATAATTACCATGAAAATATATATAGACAAGACAAAGGGAAGCCACACCAAAGTGATTGTGTGATTCTAACCTTTTAAAAGCTATCACTAATTCGTATGTGTGATTAAAAACCTGAATAATGGGTGAGCCGCACAGATGAACAGCAGAATGACAAGCACGTTCTGGTCAAGACCAGGCTCTTTGCAGCTATCGACCTTGCGTTCAGTTTTTGGTTAAAGAGATTTGAATGGATGGTGTTTTTATAAGGCAGCAAACAACTATAAATGATAACATTAAAAACATTTTTTCTTTTGGGAGGATTTACATTTTCAGGACTATTAAAGCTATTCTTAGGGAGAATGGCAAAGAAAGTTAATATGAAGGCCTGGGGCTAATATTTCAATGGTTGTTTGCATCAATTCAAAACAAAACAAAAAAACCCACTTACCTCGACTAAAGACTTTGGTGAAGGATAATGACTGACAATAGCACTGGAAATGTCATTGCTGATGTTTTTAAATTGTTCTAACTGAGTTTTCCATAAAGACTGGTTATCGGAAGCATTTCCTCCAACCTTCTCATTGTGGAAGGTAAATTCAGACTGTAAACGATCTTTTCTGAAATATAAAAGTGATAAACCATAATATTACATTTAATTTTAAGAAGAGCCATTATCATTCCAAGAGTTCTTCAGACTATTGATCTCATTCTTTTTGTTTAAGATACCTTCTATCATTTTGAGAAGAGACCTTATCATTCCAAGAGTTGTTCAGACTATTGATCTCATTCCTTTTGTTTAAGATACCTTCTATCATTTTGAGAAGAGTCATTATCATTCCAAGAGTTCTTCAGACTATTGATCTCATTCTTTTTAAGATACCTTCTATCATTTTGAGAAGAGCCATTATCATTCCAAGAGTTCTTCAGACTATTGATCTCATTCTTTTTGTTTAAGATACCTTCTATCATTTTGAGAAGAGCCATTATCCTTCCAAGAGTTCTTCAGACTATTGATCTCATTCTTTTTGTTTAAGATACCTTCTATCATTTTGAGAAGAGTCATTATCATTCCAAGAGTTGTTCAGACTATTGATCTCATTCTTTTTGTTTAAGATACCTTCTATCATTTTGAGAAGAGTCATTATCATTCCAAGAGTTGTTCAGACTATTGATCCAATTCTTTTTGTTTAAGATACCTTCTATCATTTTGAGAAGAGTCATTATCATTGCAAGAGTTGTTCAGAATATTGATCTCATTCTTTTTGTTTAAGATACCTTCTATCATTTTGAGAAGAGTCATTATCATTCCAAGAGTTCCAATGGTAAAAATGTTGAAGATCTTTGTCTGGACTTGTCTGAGGCCACTTTGTAAGGTGGTAGTGAATCACCTTCTGTAATAGTGTGGGTCAGAATCTCCGGCTTCCTGGATCATCTGCAAGGTGACAAGCAGTGCTCTTACAGTAGCTGTAAGCACTGAAACAATTTCTGGATCCACCGATACTGCAGCAACAACAGAGACTTCAGATAAATTCTGGTTTGCATACTTAAAACCGGATAAGGCATCTGCCTGGCTAATTGAATTTGTTGATTGGTACTTTATTTAAAATCAAAATCCAATAACATTGTGACTCATCTTTCTAACCGATTTGCAGTATAAACAGGAATCCCTTTTCTGATCCAAAAACATTAACCAGGTGCTTTGTGGTCAGTAATCAAGGTAAATTTATGTCAATTTCTTTATGGCAAATATAATTGCCAAGGCTTCCTTTTCAATTTGCCCATTGTTCTGCTCAGCAGGCGTCAAAGATCTTGCTGTATTAGCAATGGCCTTCTGACTACAATCAGGAGAAACGTAGGAAATCACGGCTCGAACACCATAGCCTGAAGCATCTGAAACCAAAGTGATGTCAAGAGATGGGTTGTAATGTGTGAGAGGTAAGTCTGATGCAAGCAAAGATTTCATCTTTTTGAAGGCAGACTGACATTCTGCTGACCAGGTCCATGAAACATCCTTTTTCAGAAGATTGTTTAGAGGAGTATAAACATGGTAGAGTCCCAGTAAAAATGAACTGTAATGACTTACCAAGCCTAGAAAAGAACGTAATTGTGCAATGTTTACTGATGCCGACATATTTAAGATAGCAGCAATATGTTCCAGGTCTTGTCGTCATCCATGTATATCAAATATAAAACCCAGGCACTTGATTGACGTTCCGGAAAAGCTGACATTTTTCTGCTTGGACACGAAAACCATATTGCTGAATCTATTCAAAGACCGAATAAATGGCTCAAAAGTTCATCCAGAGTTCCACTTGCAATAATGAGAGAATCAATAAATGCAGCAGTTCCATTTAAACCATTCTGCCGAGCGCCCATCACCTGCAGAAATAAAGCAGGCGCTGACTTAATGCCAAAAAGAAGCCGATTGCATTGGAATTCAACCCTTATAGATGCTGGTTGTAAGCAATTCCTTTGAATGCTTGTCAACTTCTATTTGTAAAAAAGCATCAGGTAAATTAATCTTTGCAAAGCAAGTTCTCCCAGAAGGTTTTGTCAAAATATGCGCGGGTAACGAGTAGTGATGTGCATCTAAATGAGTCATTTAAACCTGTGGAAAAACGTGCGCATATATGCGCTTTACGACTTGCTTTCTTGACCACAACAATAGAAGATGCCCATGCAGAGTAATTTTGTTGGTTGGAGGCGATTTATCTCCTTTTCTACTAAGAACAGCATAAGAAACGGGGCGTTTGGGTCTAAAAATTGGCATCACATTGGGTTTCAACTTGAGGTGGGTTTTGGCTTCGGTGCAGCACCCGAGATTCTCTGTGAAAACATTACCAAACCTTGTTTTGACAGAATGTGCACAGTAGCTTTCAATCTTGGAAATGGAGGAAAGAGAAAATGTGTTATACAGTGTGTTGAGTGGCATAGAGAAAAGATCCAGAGCATCTACCCAGTGAAGATCAATCAAATTGAGACCAGAGTCTGTGAGGTAACATATACTTTTCTCAAAAACAAACAAACAAACAAACACTGCAATTCATCAGCAGAAGCACTCTGAGCAATGTCATCTGTTTTCAATAAGTCCAGTTTTTCCTTAATTGTTCCCACGTGGACCGTGAAATTAATAATCACTAAAGGTAGACATAAGTCTGGAGTGAACTAAAGTCAAAGTTAGGCATATTTCCGTTTGATACTCGAGTCCAAAAGTTGGGCATATATCCGGTTGACAGCAGGTGTCAAAAAGGTAAGCATAGGTCCAGTTTGCATTAAATTCAAAAAGGCAGACATAGGCTCATTCTCTGTCATAGAATGCCAGTAACCACCTGGGAAATGGCTTCTTATGGTGTGCAGCAAATGTAGTCGATGTAATTCTAAGCCCCTCCCCAAGAGAGGGGACCCTTAACAGATAGTCAAGATTAGACTCTTGTAGTCTAATTAGATTTCTACTTACCAGATAATCTGTTTCATACTAAAAGTTGGCTTATTCAAAATATAGTAGATTTTTTCAAACATAAATCTACCATCACAATTTGTACCGTGTGCTATAATATTTCAATAAACTGAAATGTTAAGGGTGTCACTCATTCTTATGGCTGATCTTGTTGTTCTCTTACTATTGTCAATGACTGACTTCAGTTTGTGCTACACTCATAACCAGCTGTACTAATGAGTGGCTTTGTAATAATCTCATAAACTCGAATTAGTGCCTTAATTTATAAACAGTTAATTGTTGCTGATCAGTGTCCAGTGAAGACGTAACACTGCACTGCAGCTTGACAGTCCCATGGCAGATTCCCAAAACCATTCCTTGACACTGTGTGGCTAAAATTGAGTCGTCCAGTAGTTGGTTGATGGTTGTTTAGCAGCATATCAACACCTCTATGGGTTATTTAATGCCAAAATCTAAATATTTTGAATGCAATTGTCTGCCTTCAACTACAGACAAAATGTACTGTCGGTCATTTTGCAATAAAATGGATTGTCTGTCATTCTACTATAAATATGTATTGCTGGTCATTATAAAAATGTATTTTTATACATTCATAGTGTTTTGTTTTTGTTTGGCAGGATTTCCTATATGCCCATAACTGGGTTCCTAACAGGTGCTACCACCCTGAGTCAGGGTGGATCTAGGAACAACAGCAATGAAGAGGTGGTTCTACACACCTCAAGACCTCCAATTTCCTGATCAGTAAGCTCAAAGACACATCGCACAGTGGATAAAGGCGTTGGTTAGATTCAGTGACAGGACCCAAAGAGTGTGAGTTCAATACCCGGTTAAGGCAGTGGAGAACTTGGACAGGGGAATTAACAGGAGATAACTGACATATATTAGACATGGCATGTGGAACTAGAACAGTCTACCCCAGTGAGCGAAATAAAGGGTTCAGTTTGACATTCCAACCACCTGAAGAAGGCCGGAGCGTACAACGGCTGAAACATAATAAATATGGCGACAATAGTCCGAATAATGTAAATAGTGTACATAATACCTCATCTCAGAAATATAGACAGATACTGAAGGTCCGAAATGTTGTAATAAATATGGCGACAAAGATGAGGACAATAGTCCGAATAATGTAAATAGTGTACATAATAACTCATCTCAGAAATATAGACAGATACTGAAGGGCCGAAACGTTGTGATAAATATGGCGACAAAGATGAGGACAATAGTCTGAATAATGTAAATAGTGTACATAATACCTCATCTCAGAAATATAGACAGATACAGTAAACTAATGTAGTTTATCATCATACCCAAGACTACCATCCAGTAGAAATTACCGAGTAGAAGAAACTCTCACTACGGTGTTTTTTTATTTTTTTTAAACTTCTTTCAAATTTTAAGCTGCCAAATATTAATATATAACACCAAAGTATAATTAAAAGAAGTTTAACTGAATTTAATAATTAAATAATCTGATAATTATGCTAACATTATGCATGTATATATTTGTTAAAATTTGCTATATCCGCAAGAGACGAGCGCCTCATTATTAGAGAGAGTGCTAATACAGTGTTTAGACAGTATTGACATAAGAATCAACACTGCATGGGGACTGGCAGTTTTACACTTCAATGTAATATTCTGACCAAATGTGAATGACAAAAATATATTTATCCTCACTGCTATGGGTTAATTAGTAGAACTTGTATTACTAAATGATTATGATCTAAAAAAATAAAAAATTTTACAATCTAAAAATATTTTCTGGCTTTAAATAACCTGCCATATGAAACCAATCAATAAAATCATAAAATACAAAGAAAAATCTGCGATGTTATCGGTCCTGACCTGGCATCTCAGCCTCAGTCACTTTCCAACTGTCATAATGTAACTTCAAGTACTTTTTCTATAAATATTTTATGGTAATTTTTCTGATGAACTTTCTTCTATGGTACCCCAATTTAATGAATTTAAGTACAGGACTAGATTGGCAGTAAGGTCCCATCACTTTAGAGTTAAAATAGCTAGATCTAACTAATTCCTATGCTAACAGTTTCTTTAATAATAAAAAAGAAAAGTATAAAGAAACTGAATGGAATCAGCTAGACATGCCCAGCCATTTATAAAAGAAATCAAATGCCTTTTCTATAAATACTTTCATGGTAATTGTTGGGCTGAACTCTTTGCTATCATACCTAGACTTTATGAATTGAAGTACAGTACTAGATTGGCAGCAAGGTCTCATCATTTTACAGTTGAAATGGCTAGATGGAACTGTAAATTCTATGCTAACAGTTTCTTTAATAATAAAAAAGGAAAGTATAAAGAAACTGAATGGAATCAGCTAGACATGCCCAGCCATTTATAAAAGAAATCAAATGCCTTTTCTATAAATACTTTCATGGTAATTGTTGGGCTGAACTCTTTGCTATCATACCTAGACTTTATGAATTGAAGTACAGTACTAGATTGGCAGCAAGGTCTCATCATTTTACACTTGAAATGGCTAGATGGAAGTGTAAATTCTATGCTAACAGTTTCTTTAATAATAAAAAAGAAAAGTATAAAGAAACTGAATGGAATCAGCTAGACATGCCCAGCCATTTATAAAAGAAATCAAATGCCTTTTCTATAAATACTTTCATGGTAATTGTTCGGCTGAACTCTTTGCTATCATACCTAGACTTTATGAATTGAAGTACAGTACTAGATTGGCAGCAAGGTCTCATCATTTTACAGTTGAAATGGCTAGATGGAACTGTAAATTCTATGCTAACAGTTTCTTTAATTATAAAAAAGAAAAGTATAAATAAACTGAATGCAATCAGCTAGACATGCCCAGCCATTTATAAAAGAAATCAAATGCCTTTTCTATAAATACTTTCATGGTAATTGTTGGGCTGAACTCTTTGCTATCATACCTAGACTTTATGAATTGAAGTACAGTACTAGATTGGCAGCAAGGTCTCATCATTTTACAGTTGACATGGCTAGATGGAACTGTAAATTCTATGATAACAGTTTCTTTAATAATAAAAAAGAAAAATATAAAGAAACTGAATGGAATCAGCTAGACATGCCCAGCCATTTATAAAAGAAATCAAATGCATTTTCTATAAATACTTTCATGGTAATTGTTCGGCTGAACTCTTTGCTATCATACCTAGACTTTATGAATTGAAGTACAGTACTAGATTGGCAGCAAGGTCTCATCATTTTACAGTTGAAATGGCTAGATGGAACTGTAAATTCTATGCTAACAGTTTCTTTAATAATAAAAAAGAAAAGTATAAATAAACTGAATGCAATCAGCTAGACATGCCCAGCCATTTATAAAAGAAATCAAATGCCTTTTCTATAAATACTTTCATGGTAATTGTTCGGCTGAACTCTTTGCTATCATACCTAGACTTTATGAATTGAAGTACAGTACTAGATTGGCAGCAAGGTCTCATCATTTTACAGTTGAAATGGCTAGATGGAACTGTAAATTCTATGATAACAGTTTCTTTAATAATAAAAAAGAAAATATAAAGAAACTGAATGGAATCAGCTAGACATGCCCAGCCATTTATAAAAGAAATCAAATGCCTTTTCTATAAATACTTTCATGGTAATTGTTCGGCTGAACTCTTTGCTATCATACCTAGACTTTATGAATTGAAGTACAGTACTAGATTGGCAGCAAGGTCTCATCATTTTACAGTTGAAATGGCTAGAGGGAACTGTAAATTCTATGATAACAGTTTCCTTAATAATAAAAAAGAAAAATATAAAGAAACTGAATGGAATCAGCTAGACATGCCCAGCAATTTATAAAAGAAATCAAATGCCTGTTCTATAAATACTTTCATGGTAATTGTTCGGCTGAACTCTTTGCTATCATACCTAGACTTTATGAATTGAAGTACAGTACTAGATTGGCAGCAAGGTCTCATCATTTTACAGTTGAAATGGCTAGATGGAACTGTAAATTCTATGATAACAGTTTCCTTAATAATAAAAAAGAAAAATATAAAGAAACTGAATGGAATCAGCTAGACATGCCCAGCCATTTATAAAAGAAATCAAATGCCTTTTCTATAAATACTTTCATGGTAATTGTTGGGCTGAACTCTTTGCTATCATACCTAGACTTTATGAATTGAAGTACAGTACTAGATTGGCAGCAAGGTCTCATCATTTTACAGTTGAAATGGCTAGATGGAACTGTAAATTGTATGATAACAGTTTCTTTAATAATAAAAAAGAAAAATATAAAGAAACTGAATGGAATCAGCTAGACATGCCCAGCCATTTATAAAAGAAATCAAATGCCTTTTCTATAAATACTTTCATGGTAATTGTTCGGCTGAAGTCTTTGCTATCATACCTAGACTTTATGAATTGAAGTACAGTACTAGATTGGCAGCAAGGTCTAGTCATTTTACAGTTGAAATGGCTAGATGGAACTGTAAATTCTATGATAACAGTTTCCTTAATAATAAAAAAGAAAAATATAAAGAAACTGAATGGAATCAGCTAGACATGCCCAGCCATTTATAAAAGAAATCAAATGCCTTTTCTATAAATACTTTCATGGTAATTGTTCGGCTGAACTCTTTGCTATCATACCTAGACTTTATGAATTGAAGTAGAGTACTAGATTGGCAGCAAGGTCTCATCATTTTACAGTTGAAATGGCTAGATGGAACTGTAAATTCTATGCTAACAGTTTCTTTAATAATAAAAAAGAAAAGTATAAATAAACTGAATGGAATCAGCTAGACATGCCCAGCCATTTATAAAAGAAATCAAATGCCTTTTCTATAAATACTTTCATGGTAATTGTTCGGCTGAAGTCTTTGCTATCATACCTAGACTTTATGAATTGAAGTACAGTACTAGATTGGCAGCAAGGTCTCATCATTTTACAGTTGAAATGGCTAGATGGAACTGTAAATTCTATGCTAACAGTTTCTTTAATAATAAAAAAGGAAAGTATAAAGAAACTGAATGGAATCAGCTAGACATGCCCAGCCATTTATAAAAGAAATCAAATGCCTTTTCTATAAATACTTTCATGGTAATTGTTGGGCTGAACTCTTTGCTATCATACCTAGACTTTATGAATTGAAGTACAGTACTAGATTGGCAGCAAGGTCTCATCATTTTACAGTTGAAATGGCTAGATGGAACTGTAAATTCTATGATAACAGTTTCTTTAATAATAAAAAAGAAAAATATAAAGAAACTGAATGGAATCAGCTAGACATGCCCAGCCATTTATAAAAGAAATCAAATGCCTTTTCTATAAATACTTTCATGGTAATTGTTCGGCTGAAGTCTTTGCTATCATACCTAGACTTTATGAATTGAAGTACAGTACTAGATTGGCAGCAAGGTCTCATCATTTTACACTGGAAATGGCTAGATGGAAGTGTAAATTCTATGCTAACAGTTTCCTTAATAATAAAAAAGGAAAGTATAAAGAAACTGAATGGAATCAGCTAGACATGCCCAGCCATTTATAAAAGAAATCAAATGCCTTTTCTATAAATACTTTCATGGTAATTGTTGGGCTGAACTCTTTGCTATCATACCTAGACTTTATGAATTGAAGTACAGTACTAGATTGGCAGCAAGGTCTCATCATTTTACAGTTGAAATGGCTAGATGGAAGTGTAAATTCTATGCTAACAGTTTCTTTAATAATAAAAAAGAAAAGTATAAATAAACTGAATGGAATCAGCTAGACATGCCCAGCCATTTATAAAAGAAATCAAATGCCTTTTCTATAAATACTTTCATGGTAATTGTTCGGCTGAACTCTTTGCTATCATACCTAGACTTTATGAATTGAAGTACAGTACTAGATTGGCAGCAAGGTCTCATCATTTTACAGTTGAAATGGCTAGATGGAACTGTAAATTCTATGCTAACAGTTTCTTTAATTATAAAAAAGAAAAGTATAAATAAACTGAATGCAATCAGCTAGACATGCCCAGCCATTTATAAAAGAAATCAAATGCCTTTTCTATAAATACTTTCATGGTAATTGTTGGGCTGAACTCTTTGCTATCATACCTAGACTTTATGAATTGAAGTACAGTACTAGATTGGCAGCAAGGTCTCATCATTTTACAGTTGACATGGCTAGATGGAACTGTAAATTCTATGATAACAGTTTCTTTAATAATAAAAAAGAAAAATATAAAGAAACTGAATGGAATCAGCTAGACATGCCCAGCCATTTATAAAAGAAATCAAATGCATTTTCTATAAATACTTTCATGGTAATTGTTCGGCTGAACTCTTTGCTATCATACCTAGACTTTATGAATTGAAGTACAGTACTAGATTGGCAGCAAGGTCTCATCATTTTACAGTTGAAATGGCTAGATGGAACTGTAAATTCTATGCTAACAGTTTCTTTAATAATAAAAAAGAAAAGTATAAATAAACTGAATGCAATCAGCTAGACATGCCCAGCCATTTATAAAAGAAATCAAATGCCTTTTCTATAAATACTTTCATGGTAATTGTTCGGCTGAACTCTTTGCTATCATACCTAGACTTTATGAATTGAAGTACAGTACTAGATTGGCAGCAAGGTCTCATCATTTTACAGTTGAAATGGCTAGATGGAACTGTAAATTCTATGATAACAGTTTCTTTAATAATAAAAAAGAAAAATATAAAGAAACTGAATGGAATCAGCTAGACATGCCCAGCCATTTATAAAAGAAATCAAATGCCTTTTCTATAAATACTTTCATGGTAATTGTTCGGCTGAACTCTTTGCTATCATACCTAGACTTTATGAATTGAAGTACAGTACTAGATTGGCAGCAAGGTCTCATCATTTTACAGTTGAAATGGCTAGAGGGAACTGTAAATTCTATGATAACAGTTTCCTTAATAATAAAAAAGAAAAATATAAAGAAACTGAATGGAATCAGCTAGACATGCCCAGCAATTTATAAAAGAAATCAAATGCCTGTTCTATAAATACTTTCATGGTAATTGTTCGGCTGAACTCTTTGCTATCATACCTAGACTTTATGAATTGAAGTACAGTACTAGATTGGCAGCAAGGTCTCATCATTTTACAGTTGAAATGGCTAGATGGAACTGTAAATTCTATGATAACAGTTTCCTTAATAATAAAAAAGAAAAATATAAAGAAACTGAATGGAATCAGCTAGACATGCCCAGCCATTTATAAAAGAAATCAAATGCCTTTTCTATAAATACTTTCATGGTAATTGTTGGGCTGAACTCTTTGCTATCATACCTAGACTTTATGAATTGAAGTACAGTACTAGATTGGCAGCAAGGTCTCATCATTTTACAGTTGAAATGGCTAGATGGAACTGTAAATTCTATGCTAACAGTTTCTTTAATAATAAAAAAGAAAAGTATAAATAAACTGAATGCAATCAGCTAGACATGCCCAGCCATTTATAAAAGAAATCAAATGCCTTTTTTATAAATACTTTCATGGTAATTGTTGGGCTGAACTCTTTGCTATCATACCTAGATTTTATGAATTGAAGTACAGTACTAGATTGGCAGCAAGGTCTCATCATTTTACAGTTGAAATGGCTAGATGGAACTGTAAATTCTATGATAACAGTTTCCTTAATAATAAAAAAGAAAAATATAAAGAAACTGAATGGAATCAGCTAGACATGCCCAGCCATTTATAAAAGAAATCAAATGCCTTTTCTATAAATACTTTCATGGTAATTGTTCGGCTGAAGTCTTTGCTATCATACCTAGACTTTATGAATTGAAGTACAGTACTAGATTGGCAGCAAGGTCTAGTCATTTTACAGTTGAAATGGCTAGATGGAACTGTAAATTCTATGATAACAGTTTCCTTAATAATAAAAAAGAAAAATATAAAGAAACTGAATGGAATCAGCTAGACATGCCCAGCCATTTATAAAAGAAATCAAATGCCTTTTCTATAAATACTTTCATGGTAATTGTTCGGCTGAAGTCTTTGCTATCATACCTAGACTTTATGAATTGAAGTACAGTACTAGATTGGCAGCAAGGTCTCATCATTTTACACTGGAAATGGCTAGATGGAAGTGTAAATTCTATGCTAACAGTTTCCTTAATAATAAAAAAGGAAAGTATAAAGAAACTGAATGGAATCAGCTAGACATGCCCAGCCATTTATAAAAGAAATCAAATGCCTTTTCTATAAATACTTTCATGGTAATTGTTGGGCTGAACTCTTTGCTATCATACCTAGACTTTATGAATTGAAGTAGAGTACTAGATTGGCAGCAAGGTCTCATCATTTTACAGTTGAAATGGCTAGATGGAACTGTAAATTCTATGATAACAGTTTCCTTAATAATAAAAAAGAAAAGTATAAAGAAACTGAATGGAATCAGCTAGACATGCCCAGCCATTTATAAAAGAAATCAAATGCCTTTTCTATAAATACTTTCATGGTAATTGTTGGGCTGAACTCTTTGCTATCATACCTAGACTTTATGAATTGAAGTACAGTACTAGATTGGCAGCAAGGTCTCATCATTTTACAGTTGAAATGGCTAGATGGAACTGTAAATTCTATGCTAACAGTTTCTTTAATAATAAAAAAGGAAAGTATAAAGAAACTGAATGGAATCAGCTAGACATGCCCAGGCATTTATAAAAGAAATCAAATGCCTTTTCTATAAATACTTTCATGGTAATTGTTGGGCTGAACTCTTTGCTATCATACCTAGACTTTATGAATTGAAGTACAGTACTAGATTGGCAGCAAGGTCTCATCATTTTACAGTTGAAATGGCTAGATGGAACTGTAAATTCTATGCTAACAGTTTCTTTAATAATAAAAAAGGAAAGTATAAAGAAACTGAATGGAATCAGCTAGACATGCCCAGCCATTTATAAAAGAAATCAAATGCCTTTTCTATAAATACTTTCATGGTAATTGTTGGGCTGAACTCTTTGCTATCATACCTAGACTTTATGAATTGAAGTACAGTACTAGATTGGCAGCAAGGTCTCATCATTTTACAGTTGAAATGGCTAGATGGAACTGTAAATTCTATGCTAACAGTTTCTTTAATAATAAAAAAGGAAAGTATAAAGAAACTGAATGGAATCAGCTAGACATGCCCAGCCATTTATAAAAGAAATCAAATGCCTTTTCTATAAATACTTTCATGGTAATTGTTGGGCTGAACTCTTTGCTATCATACCTAGACTTTATGAATTGAAGTACAGTACTAGATTGGCAGCAAGGTCTCATCATTTTACAGTTGAAATGGCTAGATGGAACTGTAAATTCTATGCTAACAGTTTCTTTAATAATAAAAAAGGAAAGTATAAAGAAACTGAATGGAATCAGCTAGACATGCCCAGCCATTTATAAAAGAAATCAAATGCCTTTTCTATAAATACTTTCATGGTAATTGTTGGGCTGAACTCTTTGCTATCATACCTAGACTTTATGAATTGAAGTACAGTACTAGATTGGCAGCAAGGTCTCATCATTTTACACTTGAAATGGCTAGATGGAAGTGTAAATTCTATGCTAACAGTTTCTTTAATAATAAAAAAGAAAAGTATAAAGAAACTGAATGGAATCAGCTAGACATGCCCAGCCATTTATAAAAGAAATCAAATGCCTTTTCTATAAATACTTTCATGGTAATTGTTCGGCTGAACTCTTTGCTATCATACCTAGACTTTATGAATTGAAGTACAGTACTAGATTGGCAGCAAGGTCTCATCATTTTACAGTTGAAATGGCTAGATGGAACTGTAAATTCTATGCTAACAGTTTCTTTAATTATAAAAAAGAAAAGTATAAATAAACTGAATGCAATCAGCTAGACATGCCCAGCCATTTATAAAAGAAATCAAATGCCTTTTCTATAAATACTTTCATGGTAATTGTTGGGCTGAACTCTTTGCTATCATACCTAGACTTTATGAATTGAAGTACAGTACTAGATTGGCAGCAAGGTCTCATCATTTTACAGTTGAAATGGCTAGATGGAACTGTAAATTCTATGCTAACAGTTTCTTTAATAATAAAAAAGAAAAGTATAAATAAACTGAATGCAATCAGCTAGACATGCCCAGCCATTTATAAAAGAAATCAAATGCCTTTTCTATAAATACTTTCATGGTAATTGTTGGGCTGAACTCTTTGCTATCATACCTAGACTTTATGAATTGAAGTAGAGTACTAGATTGGCAGCAAGGTCTCATCATTTTACAGTTGAAATGGCTAGAAGGAACTGTAAATTCTATGCTAACAGTTTCTTTAATAATAAAAAAGGAAAGTATAAAGAAACTGAATGGAATCAGCTAGACATGCCCAGCCATTTATAAAAGAAATCAAATGCCTTTTCTATAAATACTTTCATGGTAATTGTTGGGCTGAACTCTTTGCTATCATACCTAGACTTTATGAATTGAAGTACAGTACTAGATTGGCAGCAAGGTCTCATCATTTTACAGTTGAAATGGCTAGATGGAACTGTAAATTCTATGCTAACAGTTTCTTTAATAATAAAAAAGGAAAGTATAAAGAAACTGAATGGAATCAGCTAGACATGCCCAGCCATTTATAAAAGAAATCAAATGCCTTTTCTATAAATACTTTCATGGTAATTGTTGGGCTGAACTCTTTGCTATCATACCTAGACTTTATGAATTGAAGTACAGTACTAGATTGGCAGCAAGGTCTTATCATTTTACACTTGAAATGGCTAGATGGAAGTGTAAATTCTATGCTAACAGTTTCTTTAATAATAAAAAAGAAAAGTATAAAGAAACTGAATGGAATCAGCTAGACATGCCCAGCCATTTATAAAAGAAATCAAATGCCTTTTCTATAAATACTTTCATGGTAATTGTTCGGCTGAACTCTTTGCTATCATACCTAGACTTTATGAATTGAAGTACAGTACTAGATTGGCAGCAAGGTCTCATCATTTTACAGTTGAAATGGCTAGATGGAACTGTAAATTCTATGCTAACAGTTTCTTTAATTATAAAAAAGAAAAGTATAAATAAACTGAATGCAATCAGCTAGACATGCCCAGACATTTATAAAAGAAATCAAATGCCTTTTCTATAAATACTTTCATGGTAATTGTTGGGCTGAACTCTTTGCTATCATACCTAGACTTTATGAATTGAAGTACAGTACTAGATTGGCAGCAAGGTCTCATCATTTTACAGTTGACATGGCTAGATGGAACTGTAAATTCTATGATAACAGTTTCTTTAATAATAAAAAAGAAAAATATAAAGAAACTGAATGGAATCAGCTAGACATGCCCAGCCATTTATAAAAGAAATCAAATGCATTTTCTATAAATACTTTCATGGTAATTGTTCGGCTGAACTCTTTGCTATCATACCTAGACTTTATGAATTGAAGTACAGTACTAGATTGGCAGCAAGGTCTCATCATTTTACAGTTGAAATGGCTAGATGGAACTGTAAATTCTATGCTAACAGTTTCTTTAATAATAAAAAAGAAAAGTATAAATAAACTGAATGCAATCAGCTAGACATGCCCAGCCATTTATAAAAGAAATCAAATGCCTTTTCTATAAATACTTTCATGGTAATTGTTCGGCTGAACTCTTTGCTATCATACCTAGACTTTATGAATTGAAGTACAGTACTAGATTGGCAGCAAGGTCTCATCATTTTACACTTGAAATGGCTAGATGGAACTGTAAATTCTATGATAACAGTTTCTTTAATAATAAAAAAGAAAAATATAAAGAAACTGAATGGAATCAGCTAGACATGCCCAGCCATTTATAAAAGAAATCAAATGCCTTTTCTATAAATACTTTCATGGTAATTGTTCGGCTGAACTCTTTGCTATCATACCTAGACTTTATGAATTGAAGTACAGTACTAGATTGGCAGCAAGGTCTCATCATTTTACAGTTGAAATGGCTAGAGGGAACTGTAAATTCTATGATAACAGTTTCCTTAATAATAAAAAAGAAAAATATAAAGAAACTGAATGGAATCAGCTAGACATGCCCAGCAATTTATAAAAGAAATCAAATGCCTGTTCTATAAATACTTTCATGGTAATTGTTCGGCTGAACTCTTTGCTATCATACCTAGACTTTATGAATTGAAGTACAGTACTAGATTGGCAGCAAGGTCTCATCATTTTACAGTTGAAATGGCTAGATGGAACTGTAAATTCTATGCTAACAGTTTCTTTAATAATAAAAAAGAAAAGTATAAATAAACTGAATGCAATCAGCTAGACATGCCCAGCCATTTATAAAAGAAATCAAATGCCTTTTCTATAAATACTTTCATGGTAATTGTTCGGCTGAACTCTTTGCTATCATACCTAGACTTTATGAATTGAAGTACAGTACTAGATTGGCAGCAAGGTCTCATCATTTTACACTTGAAATGGCTAGATGGAACTGTAAATTCTATGATAACAGTTTCTTTAATAATAAAAAAGAAAAATATAAAGAAACTGAATGGAATCAGCTAGACATGCCCAGCCATTTATAAAAGAAATCAAATGCCTTTTCTATAAATACTTTCATGGTAATTGTTCGGCTGAACTCTTTGCTATCATACCTAGACTTTATGAATTGAAGTACAGTACTAGATTGGCAGCAAGGTCTCATCATTTTACAGTTGAAATGGCTAGAGGGAACTGTAAATTCTATGATAACAGTTTCCTTAATAATAAAAAAGAAAAATATAAAGAAACTGAATGGAATCAGCTAGACATGCCCAGCAATTTATAAAAGAAATCAAATGCCTGTTCTATAAATACTTTCATGGTAATTGTTCGGCTGAACTCTTTGCTATCATACCTAGACTTTATGAATTGAAGTACAGTACTAGATTGGCAGCAAGGTCTCATCATTTTACAGTTGAAATGGCTAGATGGAACTGTAAATTCTATGATAACAGTTTCCTTAATAATAAAAAAGAAAAATATAAAGAAACTGAATGGAATCAGCTAGACATGCCCAGCCATTTATAAAAGAAATCAAATGCCTTTTCTATAAATACTTTCATGGTAATTGTTCGGCTGAACTCTTTGCTATCATACCTAGACTTTATGAATTGAAGTAGAGTACTAGATTGGCAGCAAGGTCTCATCATTTTACAGTTGAAATGGCTAGATGGAACTGTAAATTCTATGCTAACAGTTTCTTTAATAATAAAAAAGAAAAGTATAAATAAACTGAATGGAATCAGCTAGACATGCCCAGCCATTTATAAAAGAAATCAAATGCCTTTTCTATAAATACTTTCATGGTAATTGTTCGGCTGAAGTCTTTGCTATCATACCTAGACTTTATGAATTGAAGTACAGTACTAGATTGGCAGCAAGGTCTCATCATTTTACAGTTGAAATGGCTAGATGGAACTGTAAATTCTATGCTAACAGTTTCTTTAATAATAAAAAAGGAAAGTATAAAGAAACTGAATGGAATCAGCTAGACATGCCCAGCCATTTATAAAAGAAATCAAATGCCTTTTCTATAAATACTTTCATGGTAATTGTTGGGCTGAACTCTTTGCTATCATACCTAGACTTTATGAATTGAAGTACAGTACTAGATTGGCAGCAAGGTCTCATCATTTTACAGTTGAAATGGCTAGATGGAACTGTAAATTCTATGATAACAGTTTCTTTAATAATAAAAAAGAAAAATATAAAGAAACTGAATGGAATCAGCTAGACATGCCCAGCCATTTATAAAAGAAATCAAATGCCTTTTCTATAAATACTTTCATGGTAATTGTTCGGCTGAAGTCTTTGCTATCATACCTAGACTTTATGAATTGAAGTACAGTACTAGATTGGCAGCAAGGTCTCATCATTTTACAGTTGAAATGGCTAGATGGAACTGTAAATTCTATGATAACAGTTTCCTTAATAATAAAAAAGAAAAATATAAAGAAACTGAATGGAATCAGCTAGACATGCCCAGCCATTTATAAAAGAAATCAAATGCCTTTTCTATAAATACTTTCATGGTAATTGTTCGGCTGAACTCTTTGCTATCATACCTAGACTTTATGAATTGAAGTAGAGTACTAGATTGGCAGCAAGGTCTCATCATTTTACAGTTGAAATGGCTAGATGGAACTGTAAATTCTATGATAACAGTTTCCATAATAAAAAAGAAAAATATAAAGAAACTGAATGCAATCAGCTAGACATGCCCAGCCATTTATAAAAGAAATCAAATGCCTTTTCTATAAATACTTTCATGGTAATTGTTCGGCTGAACTCTTTGCTATCATACCTAGACTTTATGAATTGAAGTACAGTACTTGATTGGCAGCAAGGTCTCATCATTTTACAGTTGAAATGGCTAGATGGAACTGTAAATTCTATGATAACAGTTTCTTTAATAATAAAAAAGAAAAATATAAAGAAACTGAATGGAATCAGCTAGACATGCCCAGGCATTTATAAAAGAAATCCAATGCCTTTTCTATAAATACTTTCATGGTAATTGTTGGGCTGAACTCTTTGCTATCATACCTAGACTTTATGAATTGAAGTACAGTACTAGATTGGCAGCAAGGTCTCATCATTTTACAGTTGAAATGGCTAGATGGAACTGTAAATTCTATGATAACAGTTTCTTTAATAATAAAAAAGAAAAGTATAAAGAAACTGAATGGAATCAGCTAGACATGCCCAGGCATTTATAAAAGAAATCAAATGTCTTTTCTATAAATACTTTCATGGTAATTGTTGGGCTGAACTCTTTGCTATCATACCTAGACTTTATGAATTGAAGTACAGTACTAGATTGGCAGCAAGGTCTCATCATTTTACACTTGAAATGGCTAGATGGAACTGTAAATTCTATGCTAACAGTTTCTTTAATAATAAAAAAGAAAAATATAAAGAAACTGAATGGAATCAGCTAGACATGCCCAGGCATTTATAAAAGAAATCAAATGCCTTTTCTATAAATACTTTCATGGTAATTGTTGGGCTGAACTCTTTGCTATCATACCTAGACTTTATGAATTGAAGTACAGTACTAGATTGGCAGCAAGGTCTCATCATTTTACACTTGAAATGGCTAGATGGAACTGTAAATTCTATGCTAACAGTTTCTTTAATAATAAAAAAGAAAAATATAAAGAAACTGAATGGAATCAGCTAGACATGCCCAGGCATTTATAAAAGAAATCAAATGCCTTTTCTATAAATACTTTCATGGTAATTGTTGGGCTGAACTCTTTGCTATCATACCTAGACTTTATGAATTGAAGTACAGTACTAGATTGGCAGCAAGGTCTCATCATTTTACACTTGAAATGGCTAGATGGAAGTGTAAATTCTATGCTAACAGTCTCTTTAATAATAAAAAAGAAAAGTATAAAGAAACTGAATGGAATCAGCTAGACATGCCCAGCCATTTATAAAAGAAATCAAATGCCTTTTCTATAAATACTTTCATGGTAATTGTTGGGCTGAACTCTTTGCTATCATACCTAGACTTTATGAATTGAAGTACAGTACTAGATTGGCAGCAAGGTCTCATCATTTTACACTTGAAATGGCTAGATGGAAGTGTAAATTCTATGCTAACAGTTTCTTTAATAATAAAAAAGAAAAGTATAAAGAAACTGAATGGAATCAGCTAGACATGCCCAGCCATTTATAAAAGAAATCAAATGCCTTTTCTATAAATACTTTCATGGTAATTGTTGGGCTGAACTCTTTGCTATCATACCTAGACTTTATGAATTGAAGTACAGTACTAGATTGGCAGCAAGGTCTCATCATTTTACAGTTGAAATGGCTAGATGGAACTGTAAATTCTATGATAACAGTTTCTTTAATAATAAAAAAGAAAAATATAAAGAAACTGAATGGAATCAGCTAGACATGCCCAGGCATTTATAAAAGAAATCAAATGCCTTTTCTATAAATACTTTCATGGTAATTGTTGGGCTGAACTCTTTGCTATCATACCTAGACTTTATGAATTGAAGTACAGTACTAGATTGGCAGCAAGGTCTCATCATTTTACAGTTGAAATGGCTAGATGGAACTGTAAATTCTATGATAACAGTTTCTTTAATAATAAAAAAGAAAAGTATAAAGAAACTGAATGGAATCAGCTAGACATGCCCAGCCATTTATAAAAGAAATCAAATGCCTTTTCTATAAATACTTTCATGGTAATTGTTGGGCTGAACTCTTTGCTATCATACCTAGACTTTATGAATTGAAGTACAGTACTAGATTGGCAGCAAGGTCTCATCATTTTACAGTTGAAATGGCTAGATGCAACTGTAAATTCTATGCTAACAGTTTCTTTAATAATAAAAAAGTAAAGTATAAAGAAACTGAATGGAATCAGCTAGACATGCCCAGCCATTTATAAAAGAAATCAAATGCCTTTTCTATAAATACTTTCATGGTAATTGTTGGGCTGAACTCTTTGCTATCATACCTAGACTTTATGAATTGAAGTACAGTACTAGATTGGCAGCAAGGTCTCATCATTTTACACTTGAAATGGCTAGATGGAACTGTAAATTCTATGCTAACAGTTTCTTTAATAATAAAAAAGAAAAGTATAAACAAACTGAATGGAATCAGCTAGACATGCCCAGCCATTTATAAAAGAAATCAAATGCCTTTTCTATAAATACTTTCATGGTAATTATTCGGCTGAAGTCTTTGCTATCATACCTAGACTTTATGAATTGAAGTACAGTACTAGATTGGCAGCAAGGTCTCATCATTTTACAGTTGAAATGGCTAGATGGAACTGTAAATTCTATGCTAACAGTTTCTTTAATAATAAAAAAGAAAAGTATAAAGAAACTGAATGGAATCAGCTAGACATGTCCAGCCATTTATAAAAGAAATCAAATGGCTTTTTTATAAATACTTTCATGGTAATTGTTGGGCTGAACTCTTTGCTATCATACCTAGACTTTATGAATTGAAGTACAGTACTAGATTGGCAGCAAGGTCTCATCATTTTACAGTTGAAATGGCTAGATGGAACTGTAAATTCTATGCTAACAGTTTCTTTAATAATAAAAAAGAAAAATATAAAGAAACTGAATGGAATCAGCTAGACATGCCCAGCCATTTATAAAAGAAATCAAATGCCTTTTCTGTAAATACTTTCATGGTAATTGTTGGGCTGAACTCTTTGCTATCATACCTAGACTTTATGAATTGAAGTACAGTACTAGATTGGCAGCAAGGTCTCATCATTTTACAGTTGAAATGGCTAGATGGAACTGTAAATTCTATGCTAACAGTTTCTTTAATAATAAAAAAGAAAAGTATAAAGAAACTGAATGGAATCAGCTAGACATGCCCAGCCATTTATAAAAGAAATCAAATGCCTTTTTTATAAATACTTTCATGGTAATTGTTGGGCTGAACTCTTTGCTATCATACCTAGATTTTATGAATTGAAGTACAGTACTAGATTGGCAGCAAGGTCTCATCATTTTACAGTTGAAATGGCTAGATGGAACTGTAAATTCTATGCTAACAGTTTCTTTAATAATAAAAAAGAAAAATATAAAGAAACTGAATGGAATCAGCTAGACATGCCCAGCCATTTATAAAAGAAATCAAATGCCTTTTCTATAAATACTTTCATGGTAATTGTTGGGCTGAACTCTTTGCTATCATACCTAGACTTTATGAATTGAAGTACAGTACTAGATTGGCAGCAAGGTCTCATCATTTTACAGTTGAAATGGCTAGATGGAACTGTAAATTCTATGCTAACAGTTTCTTTAATAATAAAAAAGAAAAGTATAAAGAAACTGAATGGAATCAGCTAGACATGCCCAGCCATTTATAAAAGAAATCAAATGCCTTTTCTATAAATACTTTCATGGTAATTGTTGGGCTGAACTCTTTGCTATCATACCTAGACTTTATGAATTGAAGTACAGTACTAGATTGGCAGCAAGGTCTCATCATTTTACACTTGAAATGGCTAGATGGAAGTGTAAATTCTATGCTAACAGTTTCTTTAATAATAAAAAAGAAAAGTATAAAGAAACTGAATGGAATCAGCTAGACATGCCCAGCCATTTATAAAAGAAATCAAATGCCTTTTCTATAAATACTTTCATGGTAATTGTTGGGCTGAACTCTTTGCTATCATACCTAGACTTTATGAATTGAAGTACAGTACTAGATTGGCAGCAAGGTCTCATCATTTTACAGTTGAAATGGCTAGATGGAACTGTAAATTCTATGATAACAGTTTCTTTAATAATAAAAAAGAAAAATATAAAGAAACTGAATGGAATCAGCTAGACATGCCCAGGCATTTATAAAAGAAATCAAATGCCTTTTCTATAAATACTTTCATGGTAATTGTTGGGCTGAACTCTTTGCTATCATACCTAGACTTTATGAATTGAAGTACAGTACTAGATTGGCAGCAAGGTCTCATCATTTTACAGTTGAAATGGCTAGATGGAACTGTAAATTCTATGATAACAGTTTCTTTAATAATAAAAAAGAAAAGTATAAAGAAACTGAATGGAATCAGCTAGACATGCCCAGCCATTTATAAAAGAAATCAAATGCCTTTTCTATAAATACTTTCATGGTAATTGTTGGGCTGAACTCTTTGCTATCATACCTAGACTTTATGAATTGAAGTACAGTACTAGATTGGCAGCAAGGTCTCATCATTTTACAGTTGAAATGGCTAGATGCAACTGTAAATTCTATGCTAACAGTTTCTTTAATAATAAAAAAGGAAAGTATAAAGAAACTGAATGGAATCAGCTAGACATGCCCAGCCATTTATAAAAGAAATCAAATGCCTTTTCTATAAATACTTTCATGGTAATTGTTGGGCTGAACTCTTTGCTATCATACCTAGACTTTATGAATTGAAGTACAGTACTAGATTGGCAGCAAGGTCTCATCATTTTACACTTGAAATGGCTAGATGGAACTGTAAATTCTATGCTAACAGTTTCTTTAATAATAAAAAAGAAAAGTATAAAGAAACTGAATGGAATCAGCTAGACATGCCCAGCCATTTATAAAAGAAATCAAATGCCTTTTCTATAAATACTTTCATGGTAATTGTTCGGCTGAAGTCTTTGCTATCATACCTAGACTTTATGAATTGAAGTACAGTACTAGATTGGCAGCAAGGTCTCATCATTTTACAGTTGAAATGGCTAGATGGAACTGTAAATTCTATGCTAACAGTTTCTTTAATAATAAAAAAGAAAAGTATAAAGAAACTGAATGGAATCAGCTAGACATGTCCAGCCATTTATAAAAGAAATCAAATGGCTTTTTTATAAATACTTTCATGGTAATTGTTGGGCTGAACTCTTTGCTATCATACCTAGACTTTATGAATTGAAGTACAGTACTAGATTGGCAGCAAGGTCTCATCATTTTACAGTTGAAATGGCTAGATGGAACTGTAAATTCTATGCTAACAGTTTCTTTAATAATAAAAAAGAAAAATATAAAGAAACTGAATGGAATCAGCTAGACATGCCCAGCCATTTATAAAAGAAATCAAATGCCTTTTCTGTAAATACTTTCATGGTAATTGTTGGGCTGAACTCTTTGCTATCATACCTAGACTTTATGAATTGAAGTACAGTACTAGATTGGCAGCAAGGTCTCATCATTTTACAGTTGAAATGGCTAGATGGAACTGTAAATTCTATGCTAACAGTTTCTTTAATAATAAAAAAGAAAAGTATAAAGAAACTGAATGGAATCAGCTAGACATGCCCAGCCATTTATAAAAGAAATCAAATGCCTTTTTTATAAATACTTTCATGGTAATTGTTGGGCTGAACTCTTTGCTATCATACCTAGATTTTATGAATTGAAGTACAGTACTAGATTGGCAGCAAGGTCTCATCATTTTACAGTTGAAATGGCTAGATGGAACTGTAAATTCTATGCTAACAGTTTCTTTAATAATAAAAAAGAAAAATATAAAGAAACTGAATGGAATCAGCTAGACATGCCCAGCCATTTATAAAAGAAATCAAATGCCTTTTCTATAAATACTTTCATGGTAATTGTTGGGCTGAACTCTTTGCTATCATACCTAGACTTTATGAATTGAAGTACAGTACTAGATTGGCAGCAAGGTCTCATCATTTTACAGTTGAAATGGCTAGATGGAACTGTAAATTCTATGCTAACAGTTTCTTTAATAATAAAAAAGAAAAGTATAAAGAAACTGAATGGAATCAGCTAGACATGCCCAGCCATTTATAAAAGAAATCAAATGCCTTTTCTATAAATACTTTCATGGTAATTGTTGGGCTGAACTCTTTGCTATCATACCTAGACTTTATGAATTGAAGTACAGTACTAGATTGGCAGCAAGGTCTCATCATTTTACACTTGAAATGGCTAGATGGAAGTGTAAATTCTATGATAACAGTTTCTTTAATAATAAAAAAGAAAAGTATAAAGAAACTGAATGGAATCAGCTAGACATGCCCAGGCATTTACAAAAGAAATGAAATGCCTTTTCTATAAATACTTTCATGGTAATTGTTGGGCTGAACTCTTTGCTATCATACCTAGACTTTATGAATTGAAGTACAGGACTAGATTGGCAGCAAGGTCTCATCATTTTACAGTTGAAATGGCTAGATGGAAGTGTAAATTCTATGCTAACAGTTTCTTTAATAATAAAAAAGAAAAGTATAAAGAAACTGAATGGAATCAGCTAGACATGCCCAGCCATTTATAAAAGAAATCAAATGCCTTTTCTATAAATACTTTCATGGTAATTGTTGGGCTGAACTCTTTGCTATCATACCTAGACTTTATGAATTGAAGTACAGTACTAGATTGGCAGCAAGGTCTCATCATTTTACACTTGAAATGGCTAGATGGAAGTGTAAATTCTATGCTAACAGTTTCTTTAATAATAAAAAAGAAAAATATAAAGAAACTGAATGGAATCAGCTAGACATGCCCAGCCATTTATAAAAGAAATCAAATGCCTTTTCTGTAAATACTTTCATGGTAATTGTTGGGCTGAACTCTTTGCTATCATACCTAGACTTTATGAATTGAAGTACAGTACTAGGTTGGCAGCAAGGTCTCATCATTTTACACTTGAAATGGCTAGATGGAACTGTAAATTCTATGCTAACAGTTTCTTTAATAATAAAAAAGAAAAATATAAAGAAACTGAATGGAATCAGCTAGACATGCCCAGCCATTTATAAAAGAAATCAAATGCCTTTTCTATAAATACTTTCATGGTAATTGTTGGGCTGAACTCTTTGCTATCATACCTAGACTTTATGAATTGAAGTACAGTACTAGATTGGCAGCAAGGTCTCATCATTTTACAGTTGAAATGGCTAGATGGAACTGTAAATTCTATGATAACAGTTTCTTTAATAATAAAAAAGAAAAATATAAAGAAACTGAATGGAATCAGCTAGACATGCCCAGCCATTTATAAAAGAAATCAAATGCCTTTTCTATAAATACTTTCATGGTAATTGTTGGGCTGAACTCTTTGCTATCATACCTAGACTTTATGAATTGAAGTACAGTACTAGATTGGCAGCAAGGTCTCATCATTTTACAGTTGAAATGGCTAGATGGAACTGTAAATTCTATGCTAACAGTTTCTTTAATAATAAAAAAGAAAAGTATAAAGAAACTGAATGGAATCAGCTAGACATGCCCAGCCATTTATAAAAGAAATCAAATGCCTTTTCTATAAATACTTTCATGGTAATTGTTGGGCTGAACTCTTTGCTATCATACCTAGACTTTATGAATTGAAGTACAGTACTAGATTGGCAGCAAGGTCTCATCATTTTACAGTTGAAATGGCTAGATGGAACTGTAAATTCTATGCTAACAGTTTCTTTAATAATAAAAAAGAAAAGTATAAAGAAACTGAATGGAATCAGCTAGACATGCCCAGCCATTTATAAAAGAAATCAAATGCCTTTTCTATAAATACTTTCATGGTAATTGTTGGGCTGAACTCTTTGCTATCATACCTAGACTTTATGAATTGAAGTACAGTACTAGATTGGCAGCAAGGTTTCATCATTTTACAGTTGAAATGGCTAGATGGAACTGTAAATTCTATGCTAACAGTTTCTTTAATAATAAAAAAGGAAAGTATAAAGAAACTGAATGGAATCAGCTAGACATGCCCAGCCATTTATAAAAGAAATCAAATGCCTTTTCTATAAATACTTTCATGGTAATTGTTGGGCTGAACTCTTTGCTATCATACCTAGACTTTATGAATTGAAGTACAGTACTAGATTGGCAGCAAGGTCTCATCATTTTACAGTTGAAATGGCTAGATGGAACTGTAAATTCTATGCTAACAGTTTCTTTAATAATAAAAAAGGAAAGTATAAAGAAACTGAATGGAATCAGCTAGACATGCCCAGCCATTTATAAAAGAAATCAAATGCCTTTTCTGTAAATACTTTCATGGTAATTGTTAGGCTGAACTCTTTGCTATCATACCTAGACTTTATGAATTGAAGTACAGTACTAGGTTGGCAGCAAGGTCTCATCATTTTACAGTTGAAATGGCTAGATGGAACTGTAAATTCTATGATAACAGTTTCTTTAATAATAAAAAAGAAAAATATAAAGAAACTGAATGGAATCAGCTAGACATGCCCAGCCATTTATAAAAGAAATCAAATGCCTTTTCTGTAAATACTTTCATGGTAATTGTTGGGCTGAACTCTTTGCTATCATACCTAGACTTTATGAATTGAAGTACAGTACTAGATTGGCAGCAAGGTCTCATCATTTTACACTTGAAATGGCTAGATGGAACTGTAAATTCTATGCTAACAGTTTCTTTAATAATAAAAAAGAAAAATATAAAGAAACTGAATGGAATCAGCTAGACATGCCTAGCCATTTATAAAAGAAATCAAATGCCTTTTCTATAAATACTTTCATGGTAATTGTTGGGCTGAACTCTTTGCTATCATACCTAGACTTTATGAATTGAAGTACAGTACTAGATTGGCAGCAAGGTCTCATCATTTTACAGTTGAAATGGCTAGATGGAACTGTAAATTCTATGCTAACAGTTTCTTTAATAATAAAAAAGAAAAGTATAAAGAAACTGAATGGAATCAGCTAGACATGCCCAGCCATTTATAAAAGAAATCAAATGCCTTTCCTATAAATACTTTCATGGTAATTGTTGGGCTGAACTCTTTGCTATCATACCTAGACTTTATGAATTGAAGTACAGTACTAGATTGGCAGCAAGGTCTCATCATTTTACAGTTGAAATGGCTAGATGGAACTGTAAATTCTATGCTAACAGTTTCTTTAATAATAAAAAAGAAAAGTATAAAGAAACTGAATGGAATCAGCTAGACATGCCCAGCCATTTATAAAAGAAATCAAATGCCTTTTCTATAAATACTTTCATGGTAATTGTTGGGCTGAACTCTTTGCTATCATACCTAGACTTTATGAATTGAAGTACAGTACTAGATTGGCAGCAAGGTCTCATCATTTTACAGTTGAAATGGCTAGATGGAACTGTAAATTCTATGCTAACAGTTTCTTTAATAATAAAAAAGAAAAGTATAAAGAAACTGAATGGAATCAGCTAGACATGCCCAGCCATTTATAAAAGAAATCAAATGCCTTTTCTATAAATACTTTCATGGTAATTGTTGGGCTGAACTCTTTGCTATCATACCTAGACTTTATGAATTGAAGTACAGTACTAGATTGGCAGCAAGGTCTCATCATTTTACAGTTGAAATGGCTAGATGGAACTGTAAATTCTATGCTAACAGTTTCTTTAATAATAAAAAAGAAAAGTATAAAGAAACTGAATGGAATCAGCTAGACATGCCCAGCCATTTATAAAAGAAATCAAATGCCTTTTCTATAAATACTTTCATGGTAATTGTTGGGCTGAACTCTTTGCTATCATACCTAGACTTTATGAATTGAAGTACAGTACTAGATTGGCAGCAAGGTCTCATCATTTTACAGTTGAAATGGCTAGATGGAACTGTAAATTCTATGCTAACAGTTTCTTTAATAATAAAAAAGGAAAGTATAAAGAAACTGAATGGAATCAGCTAGACATGCCCAGCCATTTATAAAAGAAATCAAATGCCTTTTCTGTAAATACTTTCATGGTAATTGTTAGGCTGAACTCTTTGCTATCATACCTAGACTTTATGAATTGAAGTACAGTACTAGATTGGCAGCAAGGTCTCATCATTTTACAGTTGAAATGGCTAGATGGAACTGTAAATTCTATGCTAACAGTTTCTTTAATAATAAAAAAGGAAAGTATAAAGAAACTGAATGGAATCAGCTAGACATGCCCAGCCATTTATAAAAGAAATCAAATGCCTTTTCTATAAATACTTTCATGGTAATTGTTGGGCTGAACTCTTTGCTATCATACCTAGACTTTATGAATTGAAGTACAGTACTAGATTGGCAGCAAGGTCTCATCATTTTACAGTTGAAATGGCTAGATGGAACTGTAAATTCTATGCTAACAGTTTCTTTAATAATAAAAAAGGAAAGTATAAAGAAACTGAATGGAATCAGCTAGACATGCCCAGCCATTTATAAAAGAAATCAAATGCCTTTTCTATAAATACTTTCATGGTAATTGTTGGGCTGAACTCTTTGCTATCATACCTAGACTTTATGAATTGAAGTACAGTACTAGATTGGCAGCAAGGTCTCATCATTTTACAGTTGAAATGGCTAGATGGAACTGTAAGTTCTATGCTAACAGTTTCTTTGTTTACACTTTGTGACTGGAACTCACTTCCGGCTTCTTGCTTACCATTCAAATTTGAGCTTCAAAGATTTAAATGCGATGTCAATCATTTCTACTGTCTTCTTAATTCCTGTTTTTCTTCTTTTTTTTATTGTTCTCTCTCCTTACGTATTTTTTCATATTCTTGGTAACCTCTTGGTTAGTGGCTTTATTGCCTTAATTGTGGTGAAATGATTAAAAAAATGTCTGATGCTTTTTTCCATTTTACAAGCTGCTTTAATCAAAGACCTATCAGTGCATTAGTACATGATTAGTACATGACCTATATCAGCGCATTAGTACATGACTATTTTGATTTTTCAGCTTATGAAACAAGAAAATAAAAAAATGAATACTGTCCGTCAAACGTTGTGGTCTAATCAAGTTTCATCTTCAAAAATTTAAGTGCAATCTCAATCGTTATCTTCAGTCAACTTAATTCTTGTTCTTTTATTGTCCTCTCACCTTAATAGGAGTTTTTCATATATTTTCTAACAGTCAACAACATCTTAGGTCTTAGTGACGTTATTGCCTTTCCTGGGGTGAAATGATAAGAAAAAAAAAAAGAAATTTACTTCTAGACAAAACAAAGGATAAATATAGATTTCAAAGTGTTACTTCCAGAAGAACTGAAAACAGCAGAAAAGGGATTGTCAGTGGTCAGGATTGAAAGTAAGCATTACTGATAGAATAGGGATATTATATCACATTTTTCATCACTTTGAACAGGGGTTGACAACCCTTTGGAGAGAGCCAGCCAGACAGTTATGCAGTGTCTCAGAAGAGGGCCATGATATCAAATGTACTCTAATGAATTCTCAACCACAGAATGCTTCATCCAGAAGGCGGCCGTGGTCTGGAGTTGTTTTTTTTGTTTTTTTCACTCCAAGCAAGACGCGAGTGCCATCAGCGCACGGAATTGATTACAGAGAATGAAAGCAAGAGTAAAGAGTAAATCTGGGAAGCAAGTAAGAGGAAGGGAGTTCCACTGTTGAAAAGTGTGAGAGAAGAATCTGTTGTAGTAGAAGAGGCAGTTACATTTAACTGTTTTAACAGTGAAAAGGTGGGACCGAGATGCCAGCCTAGTAGCACCCTTAAATTCATGCAGTTGGGACAAAACTGAAAATAGCTCGTCAGGGCAGTTGCCATGAAAATATTTGTAGAAAAGACAGAGGGAAGCCAATCACATTTGTGAGAAAGTGACTGGAGTCGAGATGCCAGGTCAGGACATATTACGTTGCATATCTGTCTTTGGATTTTGTTGAAGACCTTGGAGATGAACAGCGGGAGCACCAGACCATATATGGCAACAGTATCCAATGCAAGGATGAACTCAGATTAAAAAAAAAACATCTGATGTGATACAGAGAAACAATGTTCCTTGTGGTAGATGAAGCTATTGATTCAATATAGTTCTTCCACATCAGATCAATGGAAAACATGAGATCAAGAAAGTATAGAGAGACACTAAAGAAAAAACCATAAATTTCATGTTCTATTATTTAAACAAGATTCCTTACTTTACTACAAGAATAACAGGGTAACAACCAACACAATCAACAAAAAATGCAAATTCTTTACTATATTTAAGTTTGGTGGGTTGGACAAAAACACTTCATGGGCCAGATGTGGCCTAAGGGTTGTTAACGCCTGACTTAGAGAATGTATTTTCCTGCCATTGTCTGGTGCAATCAGTAATTATAGTGTTATCTCTTCCATTGCAGAGAAAAATAGGAAATTTAAATTGTTCATATCATTCCAGAAAGGTCATGTCCACCAGATGACATTTAATTTTGTCTAATAAATATCCATTTGAGCTTAAAGTCCAGACACCCCCACCCACCCACGAAACATTAAAAACAATAAAGAAATCTTACTTCATTGGCTTTTCAGCGACAGCTTTTGTAAAAGTTCGGACAATGTCAGCCATGTCTTCAATTGATTCTATCAGTTGACAATTGCAAAGATTCCTCAGCTGGAGATTTACAAGAGCCTAAGAGAAAAATAAATTATGACATTATTTTTACATAATTTATTGTTGCTTTTATGTGAATCAATACAATCTTCAATAAAACTATTAATAAAAATAATAATGAACAGTGTATCGAGCCAGAGTGTTGGGATATAAAGATGGAATAAAACTAATAATAAAATAATAGTAATAATGAAGAGTGTATAGAGCCAGAGTGTTGGGATAAAAAGCAACAATAATAAGATGGAATAAAACTAGTAATAAAATAATAGTAATAATGAAGAGTGTATAGAGCCAGAGTGTTGGGATAAAAAGCAACAATAATAAGATGGAATAAAACTAGTAATAAAATGATAGTAATAATGAAGAGTGTATAGAGCCAGAGTGTTGGGATAAAAAGCAACAATAATAAGATGGAATAAAACTAGTAATAAAATAATAGTAATAATGAAGAGTGTATAGAGCCAGAGTGTTGGGATAAAAAGCAACAATAATAAGATGGAATAAAACTAGTAATAAAATAATAGTAATAATGAAGAGTGTATAGAGCCAGAGTGTTGGGATAAAAAGCAACAATAATAAGATGGAATAAAACTAGTAATAAAATAATAGTAATAATGAAGAGTGTATAGAGCCAGAGTGTTGGGATAAAAAGCAACAATAATAAGATGGAATAAAACTAGTAATAAAATAATAGTAATAATGAAGAGTGTATAGAGCCAGAGTGTTGGGATAAAAAGCAACAATAATAAGATGGAATAAAACTAGTAATAAAATGATAGTAATAATGAAGAGTGTATAGAGCCAGAGTGTTGGGATAAAAAGCAACAATAATAAGATGGAATAAAACTAGTAATAAAATAATAGTAATAATGAAGAGTGTATAGAGCCAGAGTGTTGGGATAAAAAGCAACAATAATAAGATGGAATAAAACTAGTAATAAAATAATAGTAATAATGAAGAGTGTATAGAGCCAGAGTGTTGGGATAAAAAGCAACAATAATAAGATGGAATAAAACTAGTAATAAAATAATAGTAATAATGAAGAGTGTATAGAGCCAGAGTGTTGGGATAAAAAGCAACAATAATAAGATGGAATAAAACTAGTAATAAAATAATAGTAATAATGAAGAGTGTATAGAGCCAGAGTGTTGGGATTAAAAGCAACAATAATAAGATGGAATAAAACTAGTAATAAAATAATAGTAATAATGAAGAGTGTATAGAGCCAGAGTGTTGGGATAAAAAGCAACAATAATAAGATGGAATAAAACTAGTAATAAAATAATAGTAATAATGAAGAGTGTATAGAGCCAGAGTGTTGGGATTAAAAGCAAACATAATAAGATGGAATTAAACTAGTAATAAAATAATAGTAATAATGAAGAGTGTATAGAGCCATTGTGCTTCATATCACATGTAACTAGGAAAGAAAAAGATGATCAAATTAAAATGTTAACTTTCCACACTACACAAAAGAACAAAGAACGCAACTATTCGTGAATTATTAGTGAACTTCAGAAGTTTAGTTTCTTAAAATAAATGTTTCATACATTCTAAAAGTACTGATGTTATCGGTATACAGATATTAAATTTTTCCATTGCTCAATTTTTCACTCAAAGTTTGGTCTGGAGTACAGATTATGATAGAGAATAGTTAACTGTAGAATTGGAAAAGTTTTGATTGTAGTGATTGGGAGAGCATCCTCTCAGGAGTCCGTTTCACAAAATAGCACTTCTCAGGAAGATGATATCTGAGTAAAATTTCCTTCTCCATAACAGAATACAAAGGGAACGACAAAGATTTTCCCCATGTACATTGCATGGCGTGTTCTGGTTGTGAATATCTGAACTGGAGAAACTAAGGAATATAGCTCATCAGAACATTTTTTTTTATCATTTCACCCCAAGGAAGGTCATAATGCCACTAAGCTGCAAGGGATTACTGAGAATAAAAGAGAATGAGAAGATTTTCATGAGGAGAAGGGACAATAAAAGAACACAGTTTAACAGAAAGATGGCAATTGACGTTGCCTTTAAATTTTTGAAGATTGTAGGTGGCAGGGTAGCAAGAAACTGGAAGATCATTCCACAAGCGAGAAAAGAAACTATTGGAATAGAACTTACAGTTACATCGAGCTTGTTCAAGCATAAAATGATGGGACCTAATAGCCAATCTAGTAGTAGGCTTCAATTCATGCAAATAAATACCAAGGAGGAGATCTCATGAGAACAACCGGCATGAAAATATTTATAGAAATGACACCGGGAAGCCATGTTACATCAGTTGGAAAGTGAGTGAAATTGAGATGCCAGGTCAGGACCAATAACATTACAGACTGTCCTTTTGTCAAGGATCTAGAGATATACCAGAGCAGATATGAGGGTCATTCAAAAAGTTTTAAGCCTCACCCAGAAGTTGGAGAAACAAGACAGTTTTTCATCATTATTCAATATAGCCCCACTCTCTTGACATCAAATCACATGGTCCAACGATGCTTAAGCATTGCAATCCCATGACAGAAGGTGACATCCTGGTCCCCCCAAAACATGGGAAAGTGATTGTAGTCAAGATGCCAGGTCAGGACCAATAACATTACAGAATCGTTTCTTTGGATTTCATTGAGAACCTAGGGATATATAGCAGGAGCATCATACCATATTTTTCTTTTTTTGTTTTTTTTAAGTGTATCACCCCAAGCAAGGCTGGAGGCCACTAGCGCGCAAGGGGTTACAGAAGGTTTGGAGGAAGAGCAGATAGGAGTGGTAAAGGAAAGGATGTGGAGAAAGATAGTGGATCGATCAAGACAAGGGGGTTACAGAAAATTTGGAGCGAGAGCAGATAGGAATGAAAGGTGAAAGGATGTGGAGAAGGGAAGTGGATAGATCAAGGCAACTGGAGATGTCGATTGACGTTACACTTAAATAGTTGGAGATTGTATTTGTCAGGGAAACAGGAATAAGGAAGGGAGTTCCACAGGCGAGATGTGCGAGACATGAAGCTATTGGAGTAGAAGAGACATCTACATCTAACAGTTTCAACGGTGAAGGGGTGGGAACGGGATGCCAGCCTCGTAGGACGCTTAAATTCATGAGGCCTAGGAACCAGCGAAAGCAGCCCCTCAGAGCAATTACCGTGAAAGTATTTGTAAAAAAGACAGGGCAAGGCAACGTCGCGTCTGTGAGAGAGCGACTGCAGACGAGATGACAGATCAGGGCCAATTACATTGCATATATGGCAGTAATATTCAAAGCATGCATAAATAGTATACTTATAAATGTGTAAGATAGATTCTGATGAGAAAAATTGTCTGGCACAGTCAACCCACCTTCCTAGCAGTTGATTCAATATAATCTTTCCACTTTATGTCTGTAGAAAACCTGAGAGCAAGAAGGTCCAATGAGTTGATCTCGTGGAGGTTAACATCAGCTACACTGATCGAAGGCAAAAATTGTTCTCTACGGTAACTAGAAGATAGTAATTTTAGAGTTAAAATTTACAAGGGATTTCTTGCCCCAGTTAACTACTGACTGGAAGTCATGTTTAGATCAGCTCTTAGGTTTACTTTATTGGACATATCAGACTTAATATTAAGACAGGATTTGCCATGAAAACAATGAGAAAGTAGCTAGAGGCTTGAGACATTTTGTCTCTAGGAAAGGGACAGTAGGATGGAAAATAATTCATCGCCCATAAGGCAGTGTGCATGTCACTTTGAAGTTATTCAAATTATTCTATGAGGTTTGATTCATCTGCATACCCCAAAGTGGAGAGAGAATTTAGCATGTTCCTATTTCTACTTATCTGTTAGCCTCCTGACCCCTGGACCAACAAAGATTTTTATTTTGCAGTCTTCATCCCTACCAAGCAATGTTCTGTAGTTAGTTTTTTTTTTGTTTTTTTTTTTTAACAATAATGTTCACCCTGTACAAGGCCCAAGAGCCACTCAAGGTAGAGGGTTACAGAGTAAGAGGCACAGTTTATGTGAATAAGATAAGTTAAAATTGTAGTGAACAGGGAAGCATTCTCTTAGGAGTCAGTTCCACAAAGCAACAGTTCATGGGAAAAACCCCTCTGAGTGAAACTTACATCTCACCAATAGAATATGAAGGGAATGGGGTGGTTCGCTACAATGGGCGTGGCATGGCAGGTCTTAGCTGCGAAGGTTAGAACTGGTGGAACTAAGGAATGTAGTTTGTCTGAGCACTTCCCATGAAAATAGTGACAGAAAAGTGAGAGGCTTGTACCGTTTTTGTCTGTCAGAAAGGGATTGTAGGGTGGGAAATAATTCATCACCCACAAGGAACTTTTATCAAGACTGGTAAGTGAAGACTGGACATCCCCTGCCCATATATGGCAGCAGAACACCATTTTGGGCCTGATCTGGCTCTTACAACGGCACAGGATTCCAGGAGGAGTCAGTTACTTAGTGCTGGAATAGTATAGGGAACTGACAGTTTTTCCAGTTTATAGAAAACAGCACTTTCCGTTCGATTGTAGTGATCTTGGGATTTTCTATCTTTCAATCCCCCACCACCACCACCACTTCACCCCATACTTACTTCTTCTACATCCAATCGACTAATGATAGTATCTGTTCTGCTTCCCTTGTGGGTCTTGGATTTCTTATATTTTCTGAAAAATAAAACAAACTAGGCAGTGAGCAATTCAAGATCCATTCTGAATGCTGGATATTTAGAAACTGGCAGTAGTTTCATCCAGCACAATCAACTGATGGGAGTGAGCTGTAAAAGTGAAAAACACTCCTTTCCTCCCATTCATTTTACACATCTCATTCAATATTACGATTTTAATAGTCACCGTCTATCTTGAGAGGCTCTGGAGCCTTCTTGTATTGGGACTGAAGTTTGAAACTAATATAAACATTTAAACCCTTTTGAAAAAGATTTATACCCATTTTCTATGATAATTATTCTACCCATGAAAATTAGATGATTGAATAATCAAAGAATATTAAAATATATTAAATTAAAGAATATTAAATTAATGATTTAATACCCATGAAAATTTAATGATTGAATAAACTCCTTGTAAGTTCCAGGATTATAAAATACCCATGATATTCTTGTATTAGTTTTAATCCTTCAGTTAATGATTGAATAAGCTCATAGCAACTTCTACGATGATATAATATCCGTAGAAACTCCACTATTGGATTGACAAATATTTGAGCTTAACAACTTTTAACAAGATATTGCAATAACAATCATAAGTATGAATGAATGTCATTACTTGAAGAAGAAAGAGGGTACAAATGAAAAGATCTAAAATTGACAAGGTTCTTCATTTCACAAAAGCAGACGTTAATATGTATGAGAGCATTATCACCTACTCTATCTTCCTTTTTTTTTGTTTTTATTGTGTATGCTTTCTTTTTCTCATTAAAACCAAACAGCCCCTTAGATAAATCTTTTCTTCTGTCTTTCCTTGCAATCAAAATGGAAAGGTTCATTATCTGAGACAATGGCTCACTAACTAGCCAAGAAATGAGCAGAATTATATAATGAGCTGTTTCAACTAACGTCCTCATCGTCGCTGTTTTTAATGTTTCTTCCAAAGAAATCTGGCCTTCCAAGTGTTATCCAAAATAAATCCTTGTCTTTACTCCATGAAAATTACAATTTTAATATTTTGGCTGGTGTGTTCTTCAACCTTCTGCATATTTTGAACAAAAAATTTGTCATTATTCCCAAAGTTCTTCCAAGTAATATCCCCATTCTTATTGTTTTTATCACTATATTTTGGCTAATATGTTCTTTGGTCTTTCTGAAATTCTTAGACGAGTCATTTTATTTATTCCACAAATAATTTAGACTTGTTATCTTTATCACTATATTTAGCTTGATGTGTTATTTGGCCTTTGCCATTGAAATTCTTAGAAGTCATCGTCATTTTTCCACAAGTCATTCAAAACTAATATCTTCATCCTTATTGTTTTTATCACTATATTTAATTTGATGTGTTATTTGGCCTTCATTATTGAAATTCTTAGATGAGTCATTGTCATTATGCCTTCCTTCGGTGCAGAATTCATATAGCTGTTTTTATGCAATTTTTTTTTCTTATGAATGTTTTCATAATTGTTATGATTCATGTAATCTGACTCCTGTAAAATTCAGGAGTTAATTTGAAAATGAAAATCCAGCCATATATACCGAGTAGGCCAGTGGTTCTCAGCTGCTGTACGACTGTACACTGTACTGCACAATCCTCTTCAGTGTGCCGTGAAATACTGTCATAATATACGTGTGTGTGTGTGTGTGTGTGTGTGTGTAAGTAGCAATGGTACAGTGTTAGTATTTTACTAAGTTGCACAAATAGTTGAATAGAAACATTGAAGTAAAGTAAGTTCACATTTGTGTACGTATTTTTAAAAAAAATCTATGGTTTCATTTCATAACATTTAAATGTATATGCTTTAAAAATTTTGCTAAGTGTGCCATGATATCTTCATTTGCTACTAGGTGTGCCCTTGCTTAAAAACGTTGAGAAACACTGAAGTAGACCAACATATACATTATCATTTTTCACTTATGGAAGACTATTGAAGCCATTTTGCTTCCTTGTGTATTGATACATGTATGACCTTGCATTTTATACTGTCTTTATTTATACATGATTTTGTCAGTTGCACAATATCCTTTATTGCAGGCATGGGCAACCTTTTATTTGAGCAGTGGGCTGCATGATATATAGCTCATCATAAAGTGAACTGAAGTGGAATATTTAAAGTAATTTTTCATTGTGTTGTAGAGCAGCTAGCACACCCTTCAGCACTCTACCAGATGGCCTGGTTCATAGCCTTAAATAGTCTATGATTAAGGACTTCAATAGTTGATTAATAAGTTGATACTAAGCTGATTAATATTCGGACTGATCTTACTTCATTTGGCTATACAGCATTTGACCCTCCTCTATTCCTTGTAAGTTGTCTTGTTAATTGTTTTGTAACTTATTGTTCTGTGTTTTTTGTATGTATCTGTTAGCACTGGATACGGGTGCTGAATAAATATATTAAGCATTCATTCTTTTCTGTATATCATTCACCTCGATAATACAACACATTGAAATTGCTACAGAGACCATATGTATAAGCATTTACCTTGAAATGGGGAAAGTTTTGTTTATTTTTTCCCATTGGAGAAAATACATTAAAAAATTAGTCTATTATCCATGTTATTTGTTTTTAATTCATTCATTTGAAAATACAAAAAATACTTTTTAAAAATTAAAAGAAGAAATTTTTTAAAATAAAAAATATATTTCTCTACAGAGAAAAAAAAAAATTATTATGAATGTTTCCCTGTTTCTAAAGCAAAAGATGTTTACATGTATGCTCTTCCTTAGTGAAAAATCATCAATGGTTTGAAATGATGAAAACGTTACGTTCAATGAAAAATTACAAACTTCAATAAATATTGTACGTAATTATTGTTTATGTGGTTATGTGTCAAAGAGTGTAAGTGAACAATTCAAAAGGGAATGAAACAAAACAATTTTAATAAACGTCATTTTCCTCATAAAATTAGGTCTGCCATTCATAAAGCCAAACAGGGTGTATGTAACCTTTGGGCTGCAGTTTTCCCCATGACTACTTCATTCCTTGAAACCTCAAGTGTGGGTTCCTATTATTTTGATCCCCCATTCCAAGAGGCAATGTGCTCCCCTTTCATTCTATACATCATTAGATATTAACAGGGATATTTCTAAAAATTAAATAGGATTCTCACTCATGACAACTGTGTGGCTCTACAGTTGATTACCATGTCAATGGGATCTGAAGAGAGAAAGGGGAATTCATGTCCAAAATTAGCACCTTAGCCTCTAAACTTTACAACCATTATTGTTGGCTCCAAACAAAGTCTTTCTTTTTTGTTTTTTTTAACTATTTATTGGAATTGAAGGAAGAAAAACATTCAAATTATAAGGAATAACCCAGCTTTGTTCACATTTTTTTTTTATGTGTTTTTTTACAGTTTATAAACCCATTGCAGGTTATTTAAAGCCAGAAAATATTTTAGATTGTAAGAATTTATTTTGTAGATAATGATTTTAGTGCAGGGGTTGGCAACTCATTCGACCCCGCGCGCCGGATCGCGTTATAATGACGGGTCGCGGGCCGGACGAAGGCCATTAATGAAAAATTAAGGAAAATTACATATGCAGGCCCCTGCCAACCTAAATGTTTAAAAGCATATTGAAAATAAACATCGAGAAATCAGAAAAACAAAAGAAAATCTAAAATTAAAAAACACCTAACAAAAATTACTTTTCCTCAAGGAACGTCATAATACTTCAAAGTGAAAAAATCAACCGAAGTGAAATGGATGAAATTATGTAGGTTTGAAACTGTTATTGAAAATTGTTCCACAAACGAACCACACACACACACACATCAAACAAAAACGAAGCACATATACCCATACATATGAGTACAAATAGTTGCAAACATATACACTTACGTACGTACACATGCGGTATCATCGACACATTCATGAGGCATGTATGTATAATGCGCGTATGTTTAACTGTCTTTAGATTTCTGCTACCTCGCATGTCAGTCCCTCCCTGGCCTCTTTCAGTTTAGCGTCCCTTTCACTTCTGTTTATCTTTTAATGTAGCCAAGGGTCATAAATATGTATCCATTATTTGACATTAAACGTAGGCAACGCAACTTGATAAGTCTCATGAAAGATAACTGGCAGATAGTCTAATATTTTTAGTGCACTGAGATGTGTAGACATTCTATGGAAAATGACACATAACAAATTTCATTTGAAGGTCGACGATATAGTTAAATTGAGAAGTGTTGACAGATCTGCATATTCACATTTAATCACAAGTGTTGAATATACATAAAAATACTTTATATTAACAACAGATGAATGTAGTAGTCAAAAATATTATTTATTCAATTGAAAACATTGTTGGAATCATTTGTTTATAAATACATAGCATCGGCGTTAAGCTATCACCAACAGCCAAAGAATTAATGGCGAACTTGGTGATTTTTATTAATTGAGAGTGTCTCAATATTTGGTTTCAAACTTGTTGATGCTAAGAGCAAGGTATCATCAAGATGGTTATCAGTCAATCTTGTTCTCAAATTGGTCTTAGTTTGCTTCAATTTTGAAAAAAAGTTGTTCACATTGATAGGTACTTCCAAACAAAGATGCCATCTTTTTTGCGTGGGTCACTAATTTGAAATACAAGGTAACCAAAAAAGTTCTGTCCGTTTTTAAAGGAAAAAAAAAAAGAAAACGCTTCACAGTATGTGTAACTTATATTTAGTCTTCGAAGTAATCGCCATCCAGCACATTCTGCCAACATGTCTCCAGCTGTTCAATGGCCTTGTGGTAGAACTTGGGGGGGTTTAATGTAAAGAAGTCCGTGAGGACTTTGCGCAAGTCTGCTTCATTGGTGAAGGATTGCCCACAAAGATGATTATCCAGGGAGTGGAAGAGGTGGTAATCGGATGGCACAAGGTCAGGTGAATAAGGTGGATGGCACAAAGTCTCCCACCCAACTTGCTGTATGGTATCCCTGACCACTCGCGTGACATGCGGCCTGACGTTGTCATGGAGGAAAAGCACACCTTTGCGATTCACCAGTGCTGGCTTCTTCTGGCGCAATGCCTTTCAAATGCTGCAAGTATAGGTCTCCAGTGACCATTTGGCCTGTTGGTAGCAGTTCATAATGAACCACTTGACGACCTGTCCACCAGACCCAAAGCATAATCTTGCATGGGTGCATAGGCGGTCTTGCGGTGTGAGGGATAACATCCTGAGGAGACAACTAATGTCTAGAACACTTAGGAGTTTCGTACAGAACCCACTTTTCATCACTGGTAAGCACTCGATTGAATAAGGATGCGGTATGGTGGCGAGAAAGCAGTGATACGCAGACTGCCACTCGTAGTCCCTTGTGGACCTCCAACAGCGTTTGCAGAACCCACTTGCTCAGTTTGTACGTCTTACCTATGCGGTGCAGGTGAAGTCTAACTGTTTCATTGTAAACTTTGAACTGTCTTGCAAGTTCACCATACGTTAGACTACTGTCCTCTTCAATGGCCACCTTCAAGACTCCGTCATTCAAGACCTGTGGTCGTCTACTGCGAGGCTCATCATGCAGAGACAAATCTCCCGACTTGAATTTTCGAAACCAACGCCTTGCAGTACGTTCATCAACAGCACTATCCCCAAACGCTTGACATATGCAGCGACTTGATGCAGCTGCTGATAAGCCCACTTTGAAGTCATAAAGCAAACAGCCCCGAACGAGATCTCTAGACACTTCCATCCTTCTCACAGCTGTCCGGCTTATAACTGATGGCCAGGCACGGTGCGTGTGTTTTTTATAACTTCTGATGTTCCTACTTCCAGCTGTCAGAATTTGAAAACAATTGCTACATGCATTTTGTATATATTTCAACTTCATTCAATGACTAATAAAAAAAACGGACAGAACGTTTTTGGTTACCTTGTACTTTCCACTTGGAAAAATATATTTTGCGTAAAAATCAATTAATGAAATATCTTTGGAATTAAATTTTGATCTTAATAGATTGTCACACTGCATTTCTATCAATTCCATTTGAAAACATTCTTATACTGTCTCCACCTCCACATCAAATGGTGTAGCAAACCATTTGAAATCATTTTTATGCAGACGAAAGTCAGCAAAACGTGATACAAATTCGGTTCGCAAATCCTGGATAAGTTTCACAAATGGCTCCGAATCCTGTGATTTCCTTGCTTAGAATGATGGGAAATGAGCATCATTTTTATTTCTAAGTTGATGTTCCCACAACACAAGTTCTTTTTTCAAAGGCAACAATATGATTATACATCTCATTTATGAGCTGAGTTTTACCTTGAAGTAGTAAATTTAAATGATTCAAATGAGTCACTATATCCACAATGAATGCTAAAGTTGCGGGCCAATCAGGATCTCGAAAATGTGAACTATCCATATGTTTACTTTCGAGAAATATCGCCACTTCTTTATGTAAGGCAAGGACTCGTTTCAACATCAATCCTCGGCTAAGCCAGCGTACATCGCAGAAATACACAAGGTCACCATATTTTGCCTGAGTATCAAAGAAAATTGTTTGAATTGTCGATGATTCAATCCACGAGATAGAATCAGATTCACGGTTTTCACGACAATATCCATAACGTTTTTAAACTTCAAGGACTTGGCACATAATGTCTCTTGATGGATAATGCAATGAATTTTTACAAGTTTATGAGTAATTCCAAGGCTTCTCCATATGTTCCTGTAGTAGTGTAAAAAAGCCCTTTTTTTCCCTACCATTGCTGGAGCACCATCAGTTGTGATTCCAATAAGCTTCGAGAAATCAAATTTCATTTCTGTCATCGTTTTTAACAAAGCTTCAAAAATGTCTGCTCTGATCACGGTTCCCTTCATGGGAATTAACTGAATAAACTCTTCAAAAATGTGAAAAGGAGAAGTCACTCCTCGCACAAAGACAGCAAGTTGTGCAGTGTCACTTGCGTCTGTGCTCTCATCGTCTGCAATGGAAAAATATTGCAATTCACTGCAGGTGTACATTAGTTTTAACATCTGCTGATATTTCTTCAACGCGCCGCGTGACCGTCCTCAGAGAAAGGCTGATAGTTTTTCAAATAAAGACTTTTTTTCTGGACAAACAATATCCAAAACTGCCAGTAAACATTCTTTAAAAAAATTACCATCTGTAAATGGTTTCATTTTTTATGCGTTTTGAAACTTCATAGCTGGCAATTGTATTTGCCACATTTTCGCCTTTTCTCTTTATAAAAAAAGAAGTTTGTTTTTCATATCGAGACTTCAACCGCTCAACTTCATCTTTCCTTGAGTGTGCAGTAAATTTCTTGAAACTTTCACAATGGTTCGTCACGTAATGTCGCCTAATATTTGCTACCTTATTCACAGCAAGGCTTTCTTGACATGAGACAAATCGGCTTCCCACTGCGCTCGATGAAGAAATAATCTAATGTCCAAGTATCTTTGAAAATTTGGCATTCAGCATCTATCTTCCTTCATTTTGCATTCATCGTCATCGATATTTTTTCCTACGAATAAGATTTAAATTTAAAAAAATAAAACTGTTACTGTTTTAAATCATAATTTTTATGACTATTCAAGCTTCATCTCTCTACATAAGTGACTTTTTATATCACAACTCATCTTTTGCTATGCCAGCATTCTCCAGCGGTAAGCAAATATTGTTGATCGGAAATTAAAGAACGAACCTGAACTGTTCCGAGAATTGTGGGTTCGAGTTCCACCCGATGTTTGTTCTTTATTTTCTGATCAACAATATTTGCTTACCGCCGGAGATTACTGGCATAGCAAAAAATAAATGACTTGCGATTAAACGTAACTTAGATGAATAGTCGTAAAAATTATGTTTTAAATTACCTCATCTACTAAAAACTTAAAATATGAAAACAATATACAGTTTTACTTTTTGTACAACAATATCCGAATGGCAAGAATATCGTCATTGTTTAAAAGGAATAATCCGATTTCTTTTACTAATTTTACATCTGAATAGATATGTCTTTAATGGTAGACCTTTTATTATATTTGAAAGTCTTGTAGCAGATATTTAAGTAATTATATCTATCAAAATGTGAGGACAGAGAAATACAATAAATAGTTATACAAAAACAAAGCATGGAATAATAAAAATGAGGTTTTAGCATCAATCGAATAGACAACGGGATTTTTAATTCAATACAATAAGTTTCCACAATATTTGAGTTTATAATAAATAATAAATGTAGATATTTATGAATAAATAATAAATAAGCAAGCAAAATGAAAACATGTGAATAAGCTGAATTAATTTTTTTTAAATAAATAAATTATAAATTTTGTCAATGTTTCCACATAATAAATATAGATAGCCATTCATAAATAATAATATATGCAAGCAAAATCAAAACAAGATACAACTTGGATTTATAATTTGTTTTAAATGTTTGATCACATGCACAGTCAAACTCGCGAGTCAGAAATCCTTGATTCACAGTTCCGTGATTGAAATTTCCATGTGTACCTCTTCAAGGTAAAATGTACTTTTGAGTGTATAAAATATGTTGAAAGAAAATGTTTTACAAAATGGGCTTTAAATGTAAACGAACATTAAAATACGAAATACTAAATGTATCTAGGGGTAAATGTTAGTTAAGTAAATTTACAAGTTGAATATTTTTACGAACCTTCAATTACTTTCCAATCTATCACCAACTGCTTGTATTCTTGTTGTTATATTAAAATAAATTAATGTTTATTTGTTGAAACTACGTTGTCTTTTCTACTGAATTTTATTCCTTCAATGAAAATCGTGTGATTATTTTAAACGGCCAAATTACGAGCAACCCTGTAACGATATTTTGTTATTGTATGGAATCCTGACACTCCAAATTTTAAGATTAAACGAAAAATACGAGTAGAAGGGTTCCTACAGACCCATACGTATCATAATAGCGACTTTTGCTTTTCGCTCAGTAACGATGAAATAAGGAAATCAAATCTGTAAAAATTATTTTTTTGTTTATATCCGGGAATCAAAAATTGCAATATATTTTATATTTTATGGGTTTACTTTCAATTTTCAAACATATTACTAAAACGAAACAAAATCCTGAATTTATTTCTTTTTGAATAAGTAAGAACGAAGAGCACTGATTACATTCATTCGAATTTTATTTCGGTATTTAAAACATTTCTAATTTTATTCAGTTTATTTGCAGAGTAACTAAGCTTTAAAAAGCGTGACATGTGGCCCATGTCGAGCCAGGCCGCATGCAAAAAAATCAGTGAAAGACTCTTGTTTGAGAGTTGAAGAGGGGTATGATAAGATAAGAACATGGCCCATTGAAAGATTCCAGCAACTTACATAGGGTAAGTGGCAGGGGTAAGCGATGGGGGGGATGGGGGCGCTGTTGGAGGAATGAAATAGAAAGCCGACTGAGACAACATTGTCCCTTTGAAGCTGTCGCCGGTCAGTCGGTCGGTCGAATCGGCTCTCGGTTTTTGTTTTATGTTTATTTTTTACGCTGAAATGGAGGTGATTGGGTTTTGATCGTGTTTTTGCGGTCATAGTATTCAAATTCGGTTGGGTGGATCAGAGGAAGATAACAGCAGGCCTTTTGTCGAATTCAAAAGCCTCGTCTCTAATGTTAAAAATAGAGTCATTGGTAATCAGGCTCGCGGGCCAGTCAAAATGCCTTTGCGGGCCGTAGGTTGCCGACCCTTGATTTAGTGATACAAGTAACTAATTAACCCATAGCTGGGGGAGATGAGTTGGATTCATACCTTTCTAAAGAGTATTTGTGCGTAAGTGAATATAACAAACCCAAATGGAATTGGAACTTGGCTGTCAGATTTCCAATTCCGAGCAGTTATCCATTACACCACCCACACATACAAGCTTACAGCACCTGGTATTCCCAAGCAGTCACCCAAATAGGTACTGACTAAGTTCAACTTGTCTTAACTTTGGTGATTGTATGGGAACTGGTGTTTCAATTTGATATCACTGTAAGCCCTGTTCATCTTATTTATTCCATTTAAAGAAAAAAAAGGAAAAAAGAGGAATTAAAATTTACAAACCTGAAATAATTTTCCATTCCTATAACAACCAGAGTAATTGAGCAATCAAAATACGTCTGTCGTACATTGTCAACATAGCCTTGTAAAGTTTGGAAATCTGCTACCATTTCACCTCGTTGTTTCTGAAAAGAAATCAGATGGAACTCGTATAGTCAGTGCCATTGTGAAAGAGGCTGGAAGAATGGTCAGTTCCTTGTATTGCTCCAGAAAGTACCAGACTCCTGCTGCCTTGCTTTTACAAGAGTTGAATCAGAGCAGGAATGGAGTATTGCAGGGCTCGGGCTGGTGCTGCCTAGGGCTGTGGAGTTAGAACACAAAACCTTTGACTCCAACTCCTTTATTTTTGGCACCTCTGACTCCGACTCCTCTTTCTGCAATTAAGTGATTATGGCCTACAAATCTCAAAGCCTATGTATACGCTATTAACTTGAGTAGGCCTATATCTTTTTAATCAAAGAATAAAGATATTGTGGCTTTTATATCATACCTAGTCATTCTTCAATATTTCTAACAGAATTAAAGACAAAATCTTTGAAAGGATATAGGAGAAATAATAATAAAAAAAATGCTATAATGTAAGACTTTTTACACATTATATATATATATATATATATATATATGCTTTTTATATTATATTCTTACTCTGTCCTGGACATTGAGTTCTACCTGGATTCTATCCTATTGGGAATTTATTATATATATATATATATATATATATATATATATATGATGAAAAATATGGAAAAGACAAAACAAAATCCGAATATGCAAGTTTACTGTTTTAATGTTGTTTTACTGTCGATATCAGATGTTTAGGTCTAGTAGACCATCCTCAGGACATGGTTATTAGAAACATACTTAGATTAGATGATATTTAAATCAACATGAAAAGACGATAGACACAAGACTAATCAGAAACAGAACAACTGAAATTCTACTAGACCGAAATGTCTGACGTCGACAGTAAAACAACATTAAAACAGTAAACTTGCATATTCGGATTTTGTTTTGATTTTCCATATTTTTCATCATACCGTCGGATCTAGATCCACATATTTGCTTACATATATATATATATATATTTGCAAATAAGAAATAAGTACAAAATAAGAATAAAACTACTTTATAACAGAAGTTGAAATATAATCTTTTACAGGACGTAAAAGACATAACAAAAATAAAAATTCTATTATATAAAATATATGTAATTTTTCAAATAGAAAATAACTACAAAAAATAAAATGACTTTAAAAAAAGTTGAGATGAATTTCTTTAAAGGAAATGCAGTAGAGGAAATAAAAAGAAATATTCTATAATGCAAGACTTTTGACATAAAATGTAAATTCATCTGGAATCAGAGTCAGTATAGTTTTACTGACTCCCACTCCAGTGACCCCCATAATTGCTGCCGACTCCACAGCCTTGGTACTGCCCAATCCTGTCCAGCCTTGACAGAGATCAAAAGTGATTACATGTGGGTGATGAAATGTTCCCCACCCTCAAACTCTTATCTCACAGATGAAATGATGCCAGCCTCTTACTCCTGCATCGTTACTACACCATGGTAAATATTCAAATAAAAAAAAGAAATTAAATTTTAATTGCAAAATTTGTTTTATTAGTTAAAAACAGGTCTCCTTGGAGAATGTAAATCATCACATTTTTTTCTCAAACAGTTACACATTTCCCCAAAATTTACACTGAATCATAAAAAAAAAAATGCAATAAAACTATGAAATTATTTAATTAGAAAAGCTTTTAATTGCTTTTATAAATAAGATTTTTTAAGGTCACTACTGTCTTAAAAAGTTTTATGGGCAGCCATACACGACATTATCATAAAATAAGAGTGATAACTAGTAAATTTAAAGTCAACATCCCTAAAATTAGATTACAAAATATATTTTCCAACATTTTGAAGATTACTAAGTACTTAAAAATTATATAAAAAAGGCGTTCACATCATTTTCTTAAATTATGTTTTACACAAAGTCTCCAGAGAACAACAATAATGCTGACATCACTTTTTCGTCACTTGGCTACTGTCAGTTAAAAAACACAGCTACTGTTTGTTTTAAAAATGAATTTCTCCATTATTTCAAACTTAAGTAAATAATATTTGTTTCAAATCAGATTAATAATATCTTAAATCAGCAAGTATTTTTCAAAGTTTCAGAAAAGTAGATTTTGTTTTTGGAAGATTTTTTAATACAGAGAATTTACATTGTGATGAAAGACGACTAAAAAAAAAAAAAAAAAAAAAATCGATTCCAATCAATATAATCTGTTTGAAATACACCAGAGTATTTAATCCTTTAGCTTTCAATTAAAGCTAAAATGAAAGCCTTTTCATTTTTTAAAATTCATTGTGGAGGTCCCTAAACTAAAGTATAAGGTACAGCAGACCTTTGGACACAATTTTGGATGAAAAAAAAACATGTTTTATACACACAGGATTACAGTATATACATGTTACCACTTCCAATTTGTTAAGATCAGAAGCCATGAGAGCCACCCCTGGTGTAGTAGCAAGGCATTTATTATTATTATTATTCAGAATCTCAAAACACTAGTATTTAAAGTGACTTAATTTTCTCAACATGTCAACAGCTACTAAAACTTTTCATTCTCAACACCTTCTCATAATTAGCAGCATGTGTGACAAACATCAAAGTCGGTAATTGGTTGTTTGCAAAACTTGCTAAAAGATGTTAATTGTGAAACAGTCATTGATTTTCTTACAATAAAATAATTGTTTGTGATGATTTCTATTTGGAAATTAGGCATTATTTTTTATTTTTTTTATCTTAAATTAAATGTTTTTACCGTTGAATGATTTCCAAACTCACGTAGGTATCTAAACTCAATGAAATCTGGAAAAAGTAAAGAACTGTACGGACTCGGTGTAACATCATGAAAGATTTATCTCCCTTTGTTGCAATACACCATTAGATAGACATCTTTCTGGTATACAAATAAATCCGGAAAAATGGGATTGTGCTCTAAACTAAAGTAGCAGATTTTGGGGCATGATTTTGGATGAAAAACCTGTGTTTTATACAAAGAAGATTATGGTAATTTCCACTCAGGCGGCAGCTTTTACAGAACGGTTACTTTGTGGAACAGACTCCCAACAGGATGCTTCCCTGAACACTACAATCTTAACCTCTTCAACTGATATCTATCCTACATATCCTCACAATATGCACTATTTACCACCTCCTTCCTCTACAACAATCTCTACCTTGAGTGCACCTTAGGCCTTGTACTTGGTGAAGTAAGAAAAATGATTTTCTGCTGTTTACATTGTTTGGACTACGGTCCTCATCTTCATTGCCATATTCCCGATGTTTCAGCTGTTGTATGCTCCAGCTTTCATCACATGATTGGAATTTCAAACTGAACCCTTTATTTCATCCACCAGGGTAGATTGTTCTAGTTCCACTTGCCATGCCTCTTCCTGATGTCTCAGTATCAGTTATCTCCCTTTAACTCAACTCTCCAAGTTTTTTTTTTTGTTTTTTTTTGTTCAGCTCAGCAGTAGCCAGGTATTGAACTCTCAATTCTTTGGGTCAAGTCACTGTATTTAACCAACGTTTTTATCCACTAGGCCATCACCTGAAGAAAGCTGGAGTGTAAAATGACCAAAACATCATGAATCTGTCAACAAAGATGAGGACAACAGTTCAGACAATGTAACTAGGGTAAATAATTACAATACCTCATCTCAGAAATATAGACAGTGATTGTCTACTGTATTAGAAAAAAACTCACTGTCCTTTTGCAGCCTCTTTCCCCACAGATATAACAATACAAGCCTATTGCTACTCTATCACTATTCCTATGGCAAATGTTTAGAGAATCTCCATTCTTTAGTTCTGCCAGTTTAAGCCTTTGTAGCTAGGACAGGCCGTTTCCATGGAGTCAAATCATCTTCATTTCTTCCATAATTCAATTGCAAGAAGGATGTTCCACTCGGATAACATTTTCCTAAGAAACAATACTTTGTGAAAGAGACCTTGTGGGTGCTTCTCCGAACACTTCAATTTTGACCTCGTCAAGGACCATCATCAATTTCTTCCTCATAATTTTCATTTCTTACTTCTCTTTTATTCATTCAGCACTTCAATTATCACAGTAACCATCTACCTTGAGAGGCTCTCAAGCCTGGTATTGAGCAAACTTTAGTAGACAAAAAAAAAAAATTAGATACATCTGAAAATCAAACAAAGCTGTTTAACTGTTCCCAAATCTGATAGATATTTTAATGCATCCTGTTTCAATAAAACCAAAACAATATTCATAAGTAAAAATTACACTACCAATAGTTTGAGTATAATTTTACTAAAATATATATAGGGTCTAAAAAAATCCTTCAGGCATACCACTATGGCTAATTGATTAGAATCTCCATTTGATATCCATTTTTTAGTAATTTATAATTACCAGTGGCCTGATCAGAGTGGATATTACTTTATTAACCAAGTTCGAGCATTTAAAATTATTGTGGTAATAAAAAAGTCGTACAATTTTGGCTGTGTTATAGGAACAAATAAGAGAACTAGAGGAAGTGCATCATTATGATGCAGATTGTAAATGAGAAAATTATTATTTGAAGCAATTAGCTCAATCTGATGACACTAATTGTAAGCAGAAGTGTTTGGATAATCTAGTCCAAGATAACAGTAATTGTTGTCATAACAAATTATGTTGAACAAGACTTCCTTACAAAGAAATGAGATTCTTTTTATTTAAAGTTTTTTTTTTCACTTCGATTACTTACCTGTTTTGCCCCGTACACAAGTTCAACAAAATAGTCTAAAGGTAAACAGACAAGAATCTCATCTTCATCAATATCTTTCTGGGCCGTCAGCACCTGCCAAAAAATAGGTGGGGGGTGTATTATGCTACAAACATCACTCTTTGCAATTGAGAAATACAACATAATTTTAATAGAGGAAAAAGAAATCCAATTCTTTATAGTTTTAAATAGTGGCCTATCCATTCCTAGCAGGACCCATGGAAATTCCGTCGTGGGCATCTTTGCAATTTAGGAATAGAATACAAAGGAATTCATAGATTTGAACAATTGAGCGTAAAGAAAAAAAACAGCAAGGAAAAGGAATTCAATTTTTTTTTTTTACAGTTTTTAACACACACACATTATATATATATATATATATATATATATATATATATTTATTAATGGAAGTTAATTTACTCTTCCCCCTTTTTGAAAACTTTGAATACCAGCTCTTTGAATTTTTTTTTCTTTTTCTGCTGACTCATGCAAATGGATGGCATGGGAATTCCAGTTTCACGGATGTGGAGTGTGCTTATTTAACAAGTAGTGCATGTTGGCATTTAAACTAAGCCGAAACTTTATATTTAGGCTTCAACTCTGAGTGCCATGCATTTTGTTCATGGGCTTCTTGTATGCTACTTATTTGTCTTTGTTTTCGTTTATGTATTAAGATTAGATAGGCTTGCCTATCACCCAATCAATACTCCCCCCCCTTCCTCTTGAACAGGCATAGAGGCTCATCCCTAGTTTCCTGTTTAGGAAGGGGGTTCCGAATATTTTCTTTTTCTCTGGCCTCCGTAATAATACTGTTAGAAATATCTTGTGACGTGTGCGGTCTGTGGCAACGTCCCCTCATACTGAGGGTATCGGGTGTACAGTTTTCCGACCCTCGCTGGCATCCAAACCCTTAGCTTTTCAATCATTCAATCCCTCACACAAGTGGTTGACACATTCCCCCAGTAACCCTGACCGTAAGGCTTCCCTTCTTGATCTCTGTTTTACCTCCATCCCTGACTCCTGTCGTGTCATGCAGCTCTGCCCTCTTGGCAACTTTGATCATGCTGCGGTGTCTGTTAACATTTCCTTCTACCCCTCCCCCATAAAGGAACCTCCTTTTAACAGAATATCTTTATGTTATCAATGCGCAGACTGGGACTCATTCTGTGATTTCCCTTGTGATGTCCCCTAGAACATGGTTTTTTAATCTCCCCATTCAAAAATGCGCCCGAGGTTTCCTCCTGAATTGAGGATTTCATCCTTGCAAAAAAATATAAAGTTAAATCACTTTTCTCCTTGGTTCACAGCCATTTGCTCAGCTGCCCATAGGAATCACTTCTTCCATCTGTACCGAAGTGACATGTCTGATCGAAACAGACGTCTCTTTGTCTCTGCCCGTAATGAGTGCATGTGTGTCCTCAATGAAGCAAAGTTACTTTTTGCTAGAAAAATGAGACAACATATTGCATCTCACAGGTTTGCTTCCAGAGATTATTGGCAGCTCTGCCAGAGCACACCGAACAACAGCAAATCCACAAACCTCCTCTCTTCAATCAATTTGAGGTCCTGACTTCATCAGCTGATAAGGCTGAATGCTTTGCTTGGAAATTCACATCCAATTCAATGCTTGACTCATCTGGAGTACGCACACCTGACTTTCCCCCTAGAACTGAGGCTCTATTGAGTGAGATAAACATAACCCCATTGATCGTTTTGGACATTGTCTCTAAATTAGACTCCCATAAGGCTAGTGGCGGGGATGGGATACCAGCTGTTCACCTGAAGAAATGTGCACCTGTACTGGCACCAGTCTTCTCCAAACTATATTGCCTCACTTGCTTTCCAGCCTATTAGAAGTCCTCATCTGTTGTCCATGTCTTTAAGACATCTGGTGACCCTTCTGACCCATCTAACTACTGTCCTATCAGTTTCCTACCACTCTTTGGAAAAGTCATTGAGGCTTTAATCAACGGCGAAGTGGTTAAACACCTTACATCCCATGATCTGTTCTCAGACAAGCAATATGGTTTCTGCTTTGCCCAGTCTACCGTTGATATGTTCACAACCATAATTGAATTTATTTACCAAGCACTTGACAATAATGGAGAAGCTCGAGCTGTAGCTTTAGATATCTCTAAAGCGTTTGGTAGAGTCTGGCACGTTGGCCTTTGTAAGCTTCAGGGATATAACATTACAGGATGATTACTTTACTTAATAAAATCATTCCTGTCAAACCGTGAAACGAAGGTCGTCCTAAACGGGTTCTCCTCCAGTTCCTTTCACACAAACCCTAGTGTTCCCCAACACTGTATACTGGGTCCTACACTTTCAGATCTTCAACGATCTTCTTGATGTCATCAATTCCCAAGTTGGCATCTACGCAGACGACACTACTATTCACTCCTGTCTCAATAGTAAATCTGGTATCACTAACAAAACTAACCTGGCCATAGGTCTTGAAAAGGATCTCCAATCTGTGGTTGACTGGGGGCAGGAAATGGCTTGTACACTTTAATGCCTCCAAAACGAAACTACGCTCAGTTACCCACCATAGAGACCCCTCCCTGCCTCCCATCAGGATGGCTAATGCCCAATTCCATGAGAGTGCCTCACGCTGACCACTGACCTGAGGTGGAAGAACTACATTGAATCTATAGCTTCATCTACCACAAGGAAAGTTGGTTCTGTGTTGCACCAGAAGGTTTTTCTCACCAAGTCCATCCTTCAAATCTACAAATCAACCATTTGTCCTTGCATGGAATATTGCTACCACATATGGTCTAGTGCTCCCGCTTTTCATCTTGAGGTCCTCGACAAAATCCAGAGACAGATATGTAACGTCATTGGTCCTAATCTGGCATCTCTCCTAAGGTCACTTTTTCACAGACGTGCTATGGCTTCCCTCTGTCTTTTCTACAAGTATTTTCATGGCAACTGCTCTGACGAGCTACTTTCGCTGGTTCTCAAACTGCATGAATTTTTAGTGTGCTTACGAGGTTGGCATCTCGGTCCCACACTTTCACTGTTGAAACACTAAATGTAGCCATCACTTCTACTCCAACAGATTCTTATCTGACACCTCTCGTCGGTGGAACTCCCTATCACTTGCCTCCCTGATAGCTATAATCTTCAAATGTAATGTCAATCGACATCTTCTGATGCCTTGATCCCCGTCCTTCTCTTTATCCTTTCCTCAAACACCCCTCTTTACTCTTGCTCTCACTCTCTGTAACCCCTTGCATGCTAGTGGCACTCCCACCTTGCTTGGGGTGATTTGGTTACCCCCCCCAAAAAAATTATATATATATATATATATATATAAATAAATAAATAAATAAAAAGACATTTTTGATATGCTTAACGTTCTTTTTATAGATACAAGTATTTAAGTAAATGCTCGGTTTATAATAAACAGTATTAAATAACATTTACCGGCCTGAATGTCCGAGAAATTTTCATAGAAAAGGTTAAGGCACGTCACGCGAAATGACGGTCCCGTATAGGATACAGGTTCGATTCCTATCAGAGAACGAAAATTTTCTATGAAAATTTCTCGGACATTCAGGCCGGTAAATGTTATTTAATACTGTTTATTATAAACAGAGCATTCACTTAAATACTTGTATCTATAAAAAGAACGTTAAACATATAAAAAATGTCTTTAAATAAATTGTCGAACTCTGTCCAATTCAAAAAAATATATATATATATATATATATATATATATATATATATTATATATATATATATGGTTATTCAAAAAAATAATAATATATAAAAATATATGCCAAGAGAGTGAAACACATGCAACGTTACTGGTTGGGAAAAGATTCAAAGTTTATTATTTTACGGTTTCACTTAGAACATTATAGTGCACAAAATGACTTTTCTTGTGGTGTTGACAGAAATTAGAACAATTTAAATTTAGACAAAAATCAGGGTAAAAAAAAAATGGGCAAAAAGAATCCCTTTAAATATTAAAATTAATGAAATTCTTTTTCAAATTTTGAATCATGTGTTGAATGTCTTACTTCTGTTAGTATTTGTTTGTATTTTAGTAAATTCCATCTATTGGATGCTTTAGTACACATCAGTGATGTTTCTAGCCGAGGTTCATTAGGAGTTTCGGGTCTTTCAAATTCATATCCCCCTCTCCACAGTGACCCAGTCGATACTGATTGGGTATCGACTTGTGTACCTTCCATTAGCTACAGTTTTACCATCTTTATAACTACACACTGTAACTCCACTTGGCAATTTATAGCCCACTCCCAGATAACTTCTGGTTCACCAGCAAAGTGCACTCTTCCATAAAAATGGAAGCAAACGCACACACAATTTCTATCTTGTCAGAAACATGGGTGCATGCTCGGCTTGAAGTGCTAAGTAATGATTTATTTTCCTCGCCAAAACATATACACATACATGTACACATACATATACATATACGAAAACGCGCTCAAGAATCATGTTCCATTTCTGTTCATGTTAATTATTCGCCCGAAGGATTAAATTGATCAAAATCTGCGCATTCTTTTCAAATAACCATATATATATATATATATATATATATATATATATATATATGTCTATCTATCAGGGCATCCCATAAGTTCTGTCCGAATTTTGAAACAAGTGGCCAAATGTTACATTTAATTACAGATTCAATCAACAATGTATTTTCCCTGATTATCTATGACTTCCTTTCATCTATTAACAAGCTTACTAATTCCATTACTGTAAAATTCTTTTGGCTTTGATTCAAAGAGCTCACAAATGTCAGTTTTAACCTCTTCCTGTGTTACAAATGATTCTGTAAGCTATGAAACAAATGGTAGTCTGAAGGAGCAAGGTCAGGAGAATAAGGTGGATGAGGAATTTTCTCCCAACCAAGTTCTTCGATCTTTTGTGATGTGATTCTTGCTGTGTGTGGTCACGCATTGTCCTGATGAAACATCACCTGTTTTCGATTCACTAGAGCAGGTCTTTTTTTCCTCAAAGCTTGGTTCAAACGCTCTAATTGCTGACAGTATATTTGAGCATTAATTGTTGCATTAGGTGGTAAGAATTCAAAGTGGATTATTCCTTGGCAATCCCACTAGATTGAAAGAACCTTTTGCCCATGACGTTCCCTTCTCGGCTGTGGCTGGGGTCCTTCCCCTTTACCAAGCCACTGTCTACGACACTTAACATTTCGCTAAAAGATCCATTTTTCGTCACAAGTCTATCCAAAAAAGGTGAAACAAGTTGGCGAGAATGGAGAGAAGAGCAGATGTCAACTCGGGATTTGAGGTTGTTTTCAGACAATTCATGAGGCACCCATTTTCCATGTTTAGGAACTTTTCCAAGTTGTTGAAGATGACGATAAACAGTTGTATGGTTTGAACTGAGAACCACTGCCAATTCCTCAACTGATAAAGCAGGATTTTCTTCAAGGGCTGCTTCAAGAAGCTTTTCATCAAACTCAACTGGACGTCCGGTTCGATCTTCATCTTCAAGGGTGAAATCTCCACCTCTGAATTTTGCAAACCATCTTCTGCAAGTTCTTTCATTCACACATTCCTCTCCATAAACTGAGTGAATGTTTCTAGCCGCTTCGGCTGCTGAGTTTCCTTTCTTGAACTCATAAAGCATTATGTGCCTCAAATGATTCTTGGGTACTTCCATGTTAGCAGGGTTTTAATCAAACAAAATTTAATTTTATTGTTCTCTGAAATAAAATTTGATCAGTTTAAATGCATCTAAACATAAAAATAATGTTCAGCTCCATTAGACATTATAAAATACTCTTTAAATTTCATTCATTTTAACAAAAAGTTAAAATTCGGACAGAACTTATGGTATGACCTTATATATATATATATATATATATATATATATATATATATATATAAGTAGAAAACTCTAAATTTGACATGTTTCGCTATTTATTTAGCTTCATTATAAACAAATAGGAAAAACTGTAAAATTTAAAAGGTTTTCCTACTTGTTTGTTATTTAATCCATATTTAAATCTACACATACACGTGTGTGCATATGTGTAACACTGTATCCTCACCCCAGTGGACCCACACATTCCACAAGACCAGTTGTTAGTCTGGTATGATCTAGTATTACAGGTTAGACACAAGTCTCTGGTTCCTAACATCAATTCAAAACCACCCTCCAGCCACATTGTGATCGTTTTGATCCTGGAGAGTGGTCATCAGATCGTTGAAATCCGGAAGCTCTCCATTGGTCCACCTGTGAGTTCATCGGGTGAGAATCGGGTTAACAGAAAAATAAATATAACCAAGTCGATTCAATTTTGAAAGGACAAAAGTTTTTTTATATATAAAAGCAAATGCACAAAAAAAAAAAAAGAGAAAATCCTTGTTGCACAAAGTTGAATGTTTCTTGTATGTGAACAATAACCAAACAAACACAAATACTTTGAATAATTTCGGTAAAGGAGGAGATGTGGCCTTCGTTTTAACCCTTTTTGGTCTGTTCTTAGCACAACTACTACAACTTTTGATGTTCCTGTTCTCAGTAGTATTAGTAGTAGCAGGGTTAGCGGTACTTAAAAGTTAGTGGCGGTATTTTGCTTCTTTGCCCTCGGCTCCAGCAACACACAGCAGACACTTCCTTTTCAATCTCTGATGTCTCTCCACTCAGTTCGACTGCATTCAAAGACAGACGAACCCAAAGCTCTCTCTCTTCCGGTTGGCTTGCCTCTTTATTGAGAGAACCGGCCTCACATGTCCCAGACTGGTGATGTACCTGTTCTTCTAGTGCGAATGTACTAACATACTACCAAAGTACAATTTCACTCCTCCGAGAATAAACAATTTACTTTTTCAATAATTGGTTTCCAAGTTTCACAACAAGACGCTATTGTTTATCACCTCGCTATTAATTATTCTGCTGCTCTTTGTAAACTACAAAGATTCTTGTTTTAAAAATAAATTCTAGATCAAAACATCCATGATTTTAACTTTGATTCTTATAGTGTCAAAATCCATTCCTTTTTTTAAAAGTTCCAAATTATCATTGTTCCAGTAATTTTCTATTAGTAATATGATATCCTTTGTACACTTACAAAAAGATTGCATTTCGTGCTCTAAATTAACTTTCTGTAATATTTACATTTAAAAGTCTTTACAGCATATTAACATCTTGGTTATTCGAAAATGCCTCTCTTTCACTTGGCATTTGCTGTTTTACAGCATGTCCCCCTTTATTACCATTATTATTATTTCGGGGGTGATATCAACTCTGCCACATATGTATGCATGCACCTATGTAGCTATTTGTTAAAATTTGCCTAAATCGCCAAGAGAAGAGTGCCTCATTATTAGAGGTAGAGTTTTTATACATATAGACAGTATTGACATAAGAATCAACACTGCATGGGGACTGGCAGTTTCACACTTCAATGTAATATTCTGACAATGTGAATATCACATTAGAGCATGAAATTGAAAGTCACCATAGTGTTGATCCCTATTACTCTCTCATATATATATATATATATAATTATTTATTTGAATATTACAACATAAATATGTTATAAAATCACGACAAAAGTAGCCATTTTGTTTCAACACTTCTTGTGTCTTGTCAAGTGATAATATATATATATATATATATATATATATATATATAGGGGTGTGATGGAAAGATTGTTGTAGGTATCAAACGAATGTCATGCAATCTGTTTTAAGAGGGTAATGAAAAGAATATTTCCAACAGATTGTTCTCTTGCTGGAAAAGTTTGACAGTTTTCCTGTAGGAATGTGTTAGATAGACTGTTACGAAACATTAATGGATCTGTGAGTAGTAAGTTAATTTCTGATTGCAGAGTTAATGCTAGATTTATGCGCATTGTAGGAAAATGGAGAGCAAGAAAAGAAAGATTAAAATATAGACAAGTAAACGATGGACATCTGTCCTTGTTTCATTGTAAAATGTCCTTACCTGGGCACCCATGTCACATACAATGAGAGATCTTCTCCATGATATGACAAAAGGAATCTGCTGTGACTGAATGAGATAGTTTGACCCCAGGTTTTCACAAATGTTGACAATAGCTGTTTCGAGGCCAGTGATACTAACAATGGCAGAGTCAAGGATCACAGACATATGCTGAAATGGAGAAGAGAAGGAATTGAAGAAAAATTTAAATGCAATATCAATCGTTATCGTCCGTTTACTTAATTACTGTCCTTTTATTGTGCTCTCTCCTTAATTCTGTTTTTTCTTTCACATTCAATAACATTGTGTGTCTTAGTAGTTTTATTGTCTTGACTTGAGTGAAAAGATTAAAAAAAAAAAGAAAAAAAAAAGGGGAAGATATTATTAGTGATCATATTATTATTATTATACACTGATTTATTCAAACTGTTATCCTCATCTTGGTTGTTATAGTCACCACATTTCTGCCATTTCTCAGATGAGGAATTATCATTATTATACACTGATTGATTCAAACTGTTATCCTCATCTTGGTTGTTATAGTCACCACATTTCTGCCATTTCTCAGATGAGGAATTATCATTATTATACACTGATTGATTCAAACTGTTATCCTCATCTTGGTTGTTATAGTCACCACATTTCTGCCATTTCTCAGATGAGGAATTATCATTATTATACACTGATTGATTCAAACTGTTATCCTCATCTTGGTTGTTATAGTCACCACATTTCTGCCATTTCTCAGATGAGGAATTATCATTATTATACACTGATTTATTCAAACTGTTATCCTCATCTTGGTTGTTATAGTCACCACATTTCTGCTATTTCTCAGATGAGGAATTATCATTATTATACACTGATTTATTCAAACTGTTATCCTCATCTTGGTTGTTATAGTCACCACATTTCTGCTATTTCTCAGATGAGGAATTATCATTATTATACACTGATTTATTCAAACTGTTATCCTCATCTTGGTTGTTATAGTCACCACATTTCTGCTATTTCTCAGATGAGGAATTATCATTATTATACACTGATTGATTCAAACTGTTATCCTCATCTTGGTTGTTATAGTCACCACATTTCTGCTATTTCTCAGATGAGGAATTATCATTATTATACACTGATTTATTCAAACGGTTATCCTCATCTTGGTTGTTATAGTCACCACATTTCTGCTATTTCTCAGATGAGGAATTATCATTATTATACACTGATTTATTCAAACTGTTATCCTCATCTTGGTTGTTATAGTCACCACATTTCTGCTATTTCTCAGATGAGGAATTATCATTATTATACACTGATTTATTCAAACTGTTATCCTCATCTTGGTTGTTATAGTCACCACATTTCTGCTATTTCTTAGGTGAGGAATTATCATTATTATACACTGATTTATTCAAACTGTTATCCTCATCTTGGTTGTTATAGTCACCACATTTCTGCCATTTCTCAGGTGAGGAATTATCATTATTATACACTGATTGATTCAAACTGTTATCCTCATCTTGGTTGTTATAGTCACCACATTTCTGCTATTTCTCAGATGAGGAATTATCATTATTATACACTGATTGATTCAAACTGTTATCCTCATCTTGGTTGTTATAGTCACCACATTTCTGCTATTTCTCAGATGAGGAATTATCATTATTATACACTGATTGATTCAAACTGTTATCCTCATCTTGGTTGTTATAGTCACCACATTTCTGCTATTTCTCAGATGAGGAATTATCATTATTATACACTGATTGATTCAAACTGTTATCCTCATCTTGGTTGTTATAGTCACCACATTTCTGCTATTTCTCAGATGAGGAATTATCATTATTATACACTGATTTATTCAAACTGTTATCCTCATCTTGGTTGTTATAGTCACCACATTTCTGCCATTTCTCAGGTGAGGAATTATCATTATTATACACTGATTGATTCAAACTGTTATCCTCATCTTGGTTGTTATAGTCACCACATTTCTGCTATTTCTCAGATGAGGAATTATCATTATTATACACTGATTGATTCAAACTGTTATCCTCATCTTGGTTGTTATAGTCACCACATTTCTGCTATTTCTCAGATGAGGAATTATCATTATTATACACTGATTGATTCAAACTGTTATCCTCATCTTGGTTGTTATAGTCACCACATTTCTGCTATTTCTCAGATGAGGAATTATCATTATTATACACTGATTGATTCAAACTGTTATCCTCATCTTGGTTGTTATAGTCACCACATTTCTGCTATTTCTCAGATGAGGAATTATCATTATTATACACTGATTTATTCAAACTGTTATCCTCATCTTGGTTGTTATAGTCACCACATTTCTGCTATTTCTTAGGTGAGGAATTATCATTATTATACACTGATTTATTCAAACTGTTATCCTCATCTTGGTTGTTATAGTCACCACATTTCTGCCATTTCTCAGGTGAGGAATTATCATTATTATACACTGATTGATTCAAACTGTTATCCTCATCTTGGTTGTTATAGTCACCACATTTCTGCTATTTCTCAGATGAGGAATTATCATTATTATACACTGATTGATTCAAACTGTTATCCTCATCTTGGTTGTTATAGTCACCACATTTCTGCTATTTCTCAGATGAGGAATTATCATTATTATACACTGATTTATTCAAACTCTTATCCTCATCTTGGTTGTTATAGTCACCACATTTCTGCTATTTCTCAGATGAGGAATTATCATTATTATACACTGATTGATTCAAACTGTTATCCTCATCTTGGTTGTTATAGTCACCACATTTCTGCTATTTCTCAGATGAGGAATTATCATTATTATACACTGATTGATTCAAACTGTTATCCTCATCTTGGTTGTTATAGTCACCACATTTCTGCTATTTCTCAGATGAGGAATTATCATTATTATACACTGATTGATTCAAACTGTTATCCTCATCTTGGTTGTTATAGTCACCACATTTCTGCTATTTCTCAGATGAGGAATTATCATTATTATACACTGATTAATTCGAACTGTTATCCTCATCTTGGTTGTTATAGTCACCACATTTCTGCTATTTCTCAGATGAGGAATTATCATTATTATACACTGATTAATTCGAACTGTTATCCTCATCTTGGTTGTTATAGTCACCACATTTCTGCTATTTCTCAGATGAGGAATTATCATTATTATACACTGATTGATTCAAACTGTTATCCTCATCTTGGTTGTTATAGTCACCACATTTCTGCTATTTCTCAGGTGAGGAATTATCATTATTATACACTGATTGATTCAAACTGTTATCCTCATCTTGGTTGTTATAGTCACCACATTTCTGCTATTTCTCAGATGAGGAATTATCATTATTATACACTGATTTATTCAAACTCTTATCCTCATCTTGGTTGTTATAGTCACCACATTTCTGCTATTTCTCAGATGAGGAATTATCATTATTATACACTGATTGATTCAAACTGTTATCCTCATCTTGGTTGTTATAGTCACCACATTTCTGCTATTTCTCAGATGAGGAATTATCATTATTATACACTGATTTATTCAAACTGTTATCCTCATCTTGGTTGTTATAGTCACCACATTTCTGCTATTTCTTAGGTGAGGAATTATCATTATTATACACTGATTTATTCAAACTGTTATCCTCATCTTGGTTGTTATAGTCACCACATTTCTGCCATTTCTCAGGTGAGGAATTATCATTATTATACACTGATTGATTCCAACTGTTATCCTCATCTTGGTTGTTATAGTCACCACATTTCTGCTATTTCTCAGATGAGGAATTATCATTATTATACACTGATTGATTCAAACTGTTATCCTCATCTTGGTTGTTATAGTCACCACATTTCTGCTATTTCTCAGATGAGGAATTATCATTATTATACACTGATTGATTCAAACTGTTATCCTCATCTTGGTTGTTATAGTCACCACATTTCTGCTATTTCTCAGATGAGGAATTATCATTATTATACACTGATTTATTCAAACTCTTATCCTCATCTTGGTTGTTATAGTCACCACATTTCTGCTATTTCTCAGATGAGGAATTATCATTATTATACACTGATTGATTCAAACTGTTATCCTCATCTTGGTTGTTATAGTCACCACATTTCTGCTATTTCTCAGATGAGGAATTATCATTATTATACACTGATTGATTCAAACTGTTATCCTCATCTTGGTTGTTATAGTCACCACATTTCTGCTATTTCTCAGATGAGGAATTATCATTATTATACACTGATTAATTCGAACTGTTATCCTCATCTTGGTTGTTATAGTCACCACATTTCTGCTATTTCTCAGGTGAGGAATTATCATTATTATACACTGATTGATTCAAACTGTTATCCTCATCTTGGTTGTTATAGTCACCACATTTCTGCTATTTCTCAGATGAGGAATTATCATTATTATACACTGATTGATTCAAACTGTTATTCTCATCTTGGTTGTTATAGTCACCACATTTCTGCTATTTCTCAGATGAGGAATTATCATTATTATACACTGATTGATTCAAACTGTTATCCTCATCTTGGTTGTTATAGTCACCACATTTCTGCTATTTCTCAGGTGAGGTATTATCATTATTATACACTGATTTATTCAAACGGTTATCCTCATCTTGGTTGTTATAGTCACCACATTTCTGCTATTTCTCAGGTGAGGAATTATCATTATTATACACTGATTTATTCAAACTGTTATCCTCATCATGTTTGGTACTCTACAACATCCCAGTCAAGTAGCATATCCTTCAACTTTGTACCTAAATGTGGTTCGGTTAGCACCTAGATGGGTGACTATTTGAGTGTAATGGATAACGATTCAGAACAAGAAATCAGAGAGCTGAGTTTGAATTCCGGTCAGGTTTGTTACATTGATTCACTTGTGTGCAAATATCCTTGGGCTATCATGCATCACATCTGACCCTATCAACACAAAGTGGATCACCATGATATATGATGTAGATCCTCCCCCACGAATCTGGGGAGGGTCTACATCCAACTGAAATCAGTCCCTGGCTGAGAAATGTTCAAATATTTATAATGTTTACTAATATTTATAATAATTCATTAATATTTTTTTAAATGAAATATTTCAACAGTATTACAGTATTTCTTATTTGTAGATTTTAAAATATAATTTGGTACTTGAAAAAGAAAAAAAAGATATTAAAAAAAAAAAAATTAATCCAAATTTGAAAAGTTGTCTCCCATTACTTTCAGGCATTCTTTCGGTTGGAAAGCTTTTCGACTCATCTGCTGAGCTTTTTTGATTTGAATGGATCTCTCCTTCTCCAGTCTCTTCGCCTCTCTTTCTCTCTGTCTTTCCTGCTTCTCTTTCGCTTTCTCTTCTGCCTTCAGCTGGAAAAAATTATAAGTCTTTCTTAAACTAATCTTACTTACATCTTAACAAATTCAGAAACGATTGAGAATGGAAAAAAAAAATAAAACTTACCTTGCCTTACTTTATTTCTTCAAAGAATTCATACTTTGGCATCAATTACCATGTTGTATTTACCTTATTATCATCAGCTCAGGAAAGAAAAGAAACCCTATTCATTATAGTATTAAATAGTGGCTTATCAATTACTAGCAGGGCACAGGGAAATTCATTCGTGGGCATCTTTGCAATTTAGGAATAGACTACAAAGGAATTCATAAAATAGAATAATAGAGAAAAAAAGAAACCCTATTCTTTATAGTTTTAAATAGTGGCCTATCCATTCCTAGCAGGACCCATGGAAATTCATTCGTGGGCATCTTTGCAATTTAGGAATAGAATACAAAGGAATTCATAGATTTGAATAATAGAGACAAAAAAGAAATCCTATTCTTTATAGTTTTAAATAGTGGCTTATCAATTACTAGCAGGACACAGGGAAATTCATTCGTGGGCATCTTTGCAATTTAGGAATAGAATACAAAGGAATTCATAGATTTGAATAATAGAGAAAAAAAGAAATCCTATTCTTTATAGTTTTAAATAGTGGCCTATCCATTCCTAGCAGGACCCATGGAAATTCCATCTTGGGCATCTTTGCAATTTAGGAATAGAATACAAAGGAATTCTTAGATTTGAATAATAGAGAAAAAAAGAAATCCTATTCTTTATAGTTTTAAATAGTGGCCTATCCATTCCTAGCAGGACCCATGGAAATTCCGTCTTGGGCATCTTTGCAATTTAAGAATAGAATACAAAGGAATTCATAGATTTGAATAATAAAGAAAAAAAGAAATCCTATTCTTTATAGTTTTAAATAGTGGCCTATCCATTCCTAGCAGGACCCATGGAAATACATTCGTGGGCATCTTTGCAATTTAGGAATAGAATACAAAGGAATTCATAAAATAGAATAATAGAGAAAAAAAGAAATCCTATTCTTTATAGTTTTAAATAGTGGCCTATCCATTCCTAGCAGGACCCATGGAAATACATTCGTGGGCATCTTTGCAATTTAGGAATAGAATACAAAGGAATTCATAAAATAGAATAATAGAGAAAAAAAGAAATCCTATTCTTTATAGTTTTAAATAGTGGCCTATCCATTCCTAGCAGGACCCATGGAAATTCCATCTTGGGCATCTTTGCAATTTAGGAATAGAATACAAAGGAATTCTTAGATTTGAATAATAGAGAAAAAAAGAAATCCTATTCTTTATAGTTTTAAATAGTGGCCTATCCATTCCTAGCAGGACCCATGGAAATACATTCGTGGGCATCTTTGCAATTTAAGAATAGAATACAAAGGAATTCATAGATTTGAATAATAAAGAAAAAAAGAAATCCTATTCTTTATAGTTTTAAATAGTGGCCTATCCATTCCTAGCAGGACCCATGGAAATACATTCGTGGGCATCTTTGCAATTTAGGAATAGAATACAAAGGAATTCATAAAATAGAATAATAGAGAAAAAAAGAAATCCTATTCTTTATAGTTTTAAATAGTGGCCTATCCATTCCTAGCAGGACCCATGGAAATACATTCGTGGGCATCTTTGCAATTTAGGAATAGAATACAAAGGAATTCATAAAATAGAATAATAGAGAAAAAAAGAAATCCTATTCTTTATAGTTTTAAATAGTGGCCTATCCATTCCTAGCAGGACCCATGGAAATTCCATCTTGGGCATCTTTGCAATTTAGGAATAGAATACAAAGGAATTCATAGATTTGAATAATAGAGAAAAAAAGAAATCCTATTCTTTATAGTTTTAAATAGTGGCCTATCCATTCCTAGCAGGACCCATGGAAATACATTCGTGGGCATCTTTGCAATTTAGGAATAGAATACAAAGGAATTCATAGATTTGAATAATAAAGAAAAAAAAAAGAAATCCTATTCTTTATAGTTTTAAATAGTGGCCTATCCATTCCTAGCAGGACCCATGGAAATACATTCGTGGGCATCTTTGCAATTTAGGAATAGACTACAAAGGAATTCATAAAATAGAATAATAGAGAAAAAAAGAAATCCTATTCTTTATAGTTTTAAATAGTGGCCTATCCATTACTAGCAGGACCCATGGAAATTCCATCGTGGGCATCTTTGCAATTTAGGAATAGAATACAAAGGAATTCATAGATTTGAATAATAGAGAAAAAAAGAAATCCTATTCTTTATAGTTTTAAATAGTGGCCTATCCATTCCTAGCAGGACCCATGGAAATTCCATCTTGGGCATCTTTGCAATTTAGGAATAGAATACAAAGGAATTCATAGATTAGAATAATAAAGAAAAAAAAAGAAATCCTATTCTTTATAGTTTTAAATAGTGGCCTATCCATTCCTAGCAGGACCCATGGAAATTCCTTCGTGGGCATCTTTGCAATTTAGGAATAGAATACAAAGGAATTCATAGATTTGAATAATAGAAAAAAAAAAGAAATCCTATTCTTTATAGTTTTAAATAGTGGCCACTTCATTACCTGCAGCATCATTACTCATATAGATCAATCACCAGGAAAAGTAAAAAAAAAAAAATGTTTCTGTAATAATTTTTGTACAGTGGCATTCTTTTAGCCCTTCCATATATTGCAACACTTGACCGATTTGAAAAAAATATTGATATTTTTTTCTATTGAATTACAAGGGTAGTGCTGTTTATGATATTGATAGAATGTGGAATTGATCTTTGACTTTTGCATAGAAAAACAGATTGTGGAGGCAGGTGTTACAAATAGATTTCTTTTAAGTAAAGAACAAAGGGATATATATATATACATACACACACACACTTTTTATTAAGGAACAAAAATTTACATAAAAGTATGTAACTATTTATTCGTCATTTAAAGTAAATAATTATTAAACTCAACGGCTTGTGCATGCACTGCTGAAAAATTACCATATATTTTTTTTTTTTTAAATGTTTAAAAATGTTCTGAAAGTTAAAAAAAAATTTATACAGACATCAGTGTTATCACAGTTTCAAAAAAACTTGTAAAGATGAACTCTGTAAAAGTCAAAGATTGATTTTACATTCTTAATTGTCAATTTGTCTGAGGAAGGTCAAAAGAATGCTAATATTCAAAAATTAGACCATCTTTAACCTTTGTGTCCACAAAAAAGAAACTGTGCCAAAAGTAGAGTTTTTCTTTTGACACCACTATTATTATTATTATTTTAACTACCTTCACTCCTCAGCAATGTTAGTTTTAAAAAGTGGTTAGAATTGTAATAAAACCTAAACATATGATGAAAGTGAATTTATACACATTTTCGTTCTTCAGAATTTACAACAAAATATTAAGCAGCATTAATTTATTAAATTATTTTTAAGAATATTTTATATTTACAACATTCTGAAAACTAATGCAATATTTATCATTTACCAACTTATAAAGAAATACAAAAACAATTTCTTTTTCATAAATTTATAAACATTTATAAATTATTAAAATATGTGAACCAATTATAAGGAAATGCTTATTATTTTATAAAGTTCAAATCAATTGGCAGTTAGCCAATATTTTGTCAACCAATTCCAATAAACAATACTGTTGATTATGTTTGTTGTCAATTCTCAAAAACAAAGAAAAACAATTTTTTTTTAGATGTGACCAGTTTATTTAAGTAGTGCCTTAGCAAAACTCATGGAAATTTCATTATACATCTATATAACTGTAAAACTCTGATCTTGTATACAAGTATGTATGTTCTTGAGCTATAGCTTAAATGATACATAATACCCCAACGAATTTAGGAGCACATTGTACCTTGAACCCCTGCCAAGTACAGTGCCAAATTTCATTAAAATCAGACAAGGGTTCTATGGCCGTTTTTCTGTTCTAACTGCATTTTTAATAGGAAATTCAGTTTTTGTTTCCAGTACACATTCTTATATCAATCCATGTATATAAACAAACACTTGCATATTATATTCCAATTATTATGTGTGCAAATACACATACATAATACATTATAACAACATTATTAAATACATAACACAACCTATGTTTATACAATTCACTACACTACATTAGAACTTTTTCTATAAACAAATATATAAGACATTTGGCAAGTACTTGATAAAGATGCGATATAGGTGTGTAACTGTAAAACCCAATCTGTATGGCTGAAAAATTGTGTCACATGACTTGATGGTAAATAAATAGATCCATGCTGATTTGCTGCTATTACATATTTTGAAATAAATGCAAGGAAGAAACATGTATGTATATTAAAAAAATATACTTATTATTTTGAAAAAGACTCCAGCTGTTGTTTTTTGGCTTTTACTTCAAATGCAATGCGTTAACCATAAAGCCCAGTGGAACAATAATTCTTTTACCATCTAAAATATGGAATTAATAATAAAATTGATTATATTGTTACCTCATCATTTGGTATCATGAACAGCTTTTAAAAGAAACCCAACGGGTTTATGTATGGTCTAGTCCAAATTAAAAGCAAATAAAATAAAGATTGGATAGATACTAGTCTAAGTCGTGGAAAGTAATGTGGATGACTTATACGCAGCATAAAATACATGAATTAGTTTAACAATTGAAAGATGACTAAATAATAAACAGCTCAACACTTTCTCATGGATTACAGCAAGTATACCCAGGGTCAGTGGATGGGTGTCATGGGTTTACCTCTGAAATGCTCCCACACCATTCTATGATACCCTCCTCTACATCTCAATTTCCATAAGGTAATATTCATATAAAATACAAATTTTATTATAAACCTAATTATATACAATAATGGATCCTATGCAACATAGGTGAACAATTTAACTAGAAAAATTGAAAATAAATCCAATGTATCTAAATACAAATTAGAGACATGTCATAATAGATCATTCCATCTTAAATAGATCAACAATGTTTTTTGCAGCAATTTTTATCAACTTTAGATTTTTCTTGTTAAAAAGTTAAATAATTTTAACACATTCAACATTATGGGGGGGGGGAGAAAAAATTGATATTATATAGTTTGTGTTTTTTTTTTTTTTTTAGAAACTTAGTATGAACAAAAAATAATTTATGGATTCTGACAAAGAAAAAAAAAAGACCCCAGAATTACATCAAAATCTGCAAAACTTTTCCACCCTTTAATCAGTCAGTTGTACTTCGTTTAATTTGTAATGTACATAAGTAGAAAAAAACAAAACAAAGGGTCACAAAGCACGGTGGGTGTGTTCGGAAGTAGTACTCAGCGGCCCTATTGAAATAATTTTAACACATTCAACATTGGGGGGGGGGAGTGGATATTATATAGTGTTTTTTTTTTGTTTTTTTTTAAACTTAGTATGAACAAAAAATAACTTATGGATTTTGACAAAGAAAAAAAAGACCCCAGAATGACATCAAAATCCGCAAAACTTTTCCACCCTTTAATCAGTCAGTTGTGCTTAGTTTAATTTTTAATGTATATAAATCTAGATAGAAAAAAAAAATGTTGATAAGATAGTGAGAATAACAAAGCACTCCCTAGGGCCCCCAATCAGGCTCCCTATCCAATCAGAGGTCTTGTGGGTAGTACGCACTGGCCCCGAGTCTACTCACCAGTTAGATAAATGGTAGTTTCAAAAAAAAAGAAAATGAATGATAGTCATTAACTGTGACTGTTCAAACTAAAACCTGAAAATCATTCGACACTTAATGAATGTTATCCAGAAGTTGAATTAAAATCATGCATTTAATCAAAATAGTTAAACTTACTTTGGCTTGAAGCTTTTTCTCGACGCCTATTTCAGAACAGTGTCGTCCTCTTTTCTGGCCTTTCGTTGCAGTGTCTTTAATCTCAGGAAGAGGCACTACTTCTGAAAAGTCTTGCACATCTCGGTTTTTGGTTAATTTGAGTCGATCCGCCAGGGTTTCAGCAAAAACTTCACAGGGTAAATCCAGATCTGAACTATTGCTTGCTGATTCTGTATTCGAAATACGATGGAGATAGATGGACCCTGATAAAGCTGCATCTGTTTCTGGATATGTTCCACAGAATTCATGTGGGATTTTGGGGGCATTTTTAGGAGAGCCAACTTTGAGACGAGTAAAACTGTTGTCTTGAACATTGGAAGTTAAATCGATTTCAATTGATTTCAGATCTTTCAAAGTGAAGGTGGATGTGTCGTGTTGACTGGAATTGAGGTCCTGAGGTCTGGTTCCAGAAATTAACTGAATGGCATCTGTAGATACTTCAGATGTTTCAGAAAATGTCTCCTTATAAAGTCCGCAGGGTAACTCAGAATCGGAACTGTCGTGAACAGATACAAAATTGGTGCTTGGCTGCAGATTGATACCTCCTGAGAAATCTTCGACATTCTCAGAAACATTCTCATCAAAATTGGTAACATGATTATTTGGGGTGTCGCACGTGAGATCAATTACAGTTGATTTTGATTGTTTTGACGTAAAGATGGACGTCTTGTCTAGATTGGGATTCAGAAGCATCAGTCTTTTACGGAGACAGATGTCTGTATCTTCCATTATTTCACGGTGAAATCCGTTTAAAATTTTACGGACAGATTAAAACATCAACGGAGAAAAATCCGAACCTGAAACAGAATATGTACGAAAAATCTTAATTTTCAGACGAGTTTTTATCATTATTTATACAAGGTTTTCAAACTTTTCCCATTGGTGACACGTCTAGAAAATAGAGTATTTTGTGACATATTACTCTGATTTTATTAGCCAAGCCAAATATATAACTCAGCATTTCTATCAAGAGAAAATAATTCAATGAGAAATTTAGGACAAAGCCTTTTCAATTATTTCATTGGAGAAACAATTTGGGTTTTTCTTTAGCTAAATCAAATATACACTATAGATTAGTGTTTGGGTCCACCCTTTGGATTTACTAATTAATAAGTTTCCTACCTACTTTGGTTTAATTAATGCCTACTAAGCGAGGATACTGAAACTATTCAATTCATTAGTATGTAGGAAATTCAGTCGTTCAGGTTCTTTTTATATGAAAATATGAACGTCCAAATTCGAAACAATAAAAATAAAGAAAACATGGTCTCATGCCTGTTAATTAAATCCTTTGTATTTACAAACATATGTACATGAATTCAAGAGTTGAAAAGGAGTAAAAATAGTCTCTAGTCGAGTCTTTGTGGTTGGTCCACAGGAAAAAAAAAAAAAGTTGTAGTTTAGAAAAAAATTTTAGTAATTGGTTCACAATAAAAAGCTGTGACAAAAAAAGAAAAAAAGAAAAAAAAAAGAAAAAAAAAAGAAAAAAAAAAGAAAAAAGAAAAAAAAAAGAAAAGAAAAGAAAAAAAAAGAAAAGAAAAAAAAAGAAAAAAAAGAAAAAAGAGAAAAAAGAGAAAAAGAAAAAAGAGAAAAAGAAAAAAGAGAAAAAGAAAAAAGAGAAAAAGAAAAAAGAGAAAAAGAAAAAAGAGAAAAAGAAAAAAGAGAAAAAGAAAAAAGAGAAAAAGAAAAAAGAGAAAAAGAAAAAAGAGAAAAAGAAAAAAGAGAAAAAGAAAAAAGAGAAAAAGAAAAAAGAGAAAAAGAAAAAAGAGAAAAAGAAAAAAGAGAAAAAGAAAAAAGAGAAAAAGAAAAAAGAGAAAAAGAAAAAAGAGAAAAAGAAAAAAGAGAAAAAGAAAAAAGAGAAAAAGAAAAAAGAGAAAAAGAAAAAAGAGAAAAAGAAAAAAGAGAAAAAGAAAAAAGAGAAAAAGAAAAAAGAGAAAAAGAAAAAAGAGAAAAAGAAAAAAGAGAAAAAGAAAAAAGAGAAAAAGAAAAAAAAGAAAAAGAAAAAAAAGAAAAAGAAAAAAAAGAAAAAGAAAAAAAAGAAAAAGAAAAAAAGAAAAAAAAGAAAGAAAAAAGAAAAAAAAAGAAAAAGAAAAAAAGAAAAAGAAAGAAAAGAAAAAAAAAGAAAAAAAAGAAAAAGAAAAAAAAAGAAAAAGAAAAAAAAGAAAAAGAAAAAAAGAAAAAGAAAAAAAAAGAAAAAGAAAAAAGAAAAAAGAAAAAAAAGAAAAAGAAAAAAAAGAAAAAGAAAAAAAAGAAAAAGAAAAAAAAAAAAAAAGAAAAAGAAAAAAAAGAAAAAAAAAAAGAAAAAGAAAAAAAGAAAAAAAAAAAAGAAAAAGAAAAAAAAGAAAAAAAAGAAAAAAAGAAAAAGAAAAAAAAAGAAAAAGAAAAAAAAAAAGAAAAGAAAAAAAAAAAGACTTATTAGCAAAGAATCGCTAACCATTTTTATTGCCATTGGAGATGATTCACTGACTGTCCAAGCTGTTGTTGTAGCTGATTTGTTTGAAGTTGCAGACACGTTTCTTTCAGCATGTGCTAGGCAGAAAGAAAAAAAGGTTGATATAGATACATCTCTTTTGTTTGAACAGCATGGAGACAGTTGCATATCTGCTCCTTGAAAGTCAAAATCTGTGGGCTTTTATAAGAAAATTTTCCCAAAAGTAGGCATGAGAAAAATAGGGTTTTAGTTTTCTCTGATTGGTCAAATATTTCACATGGTGATGTTCATTTCTAGCCAATAGACACTTTGATTTTTAAACAGCATGTGTTGTATTTTGGTATGTTTGTAATATTGTCTGTTATTGGATAGAAAATAAAGTTTGGGCGTGTTTTATGTATGTCGGTACATAGCTGTGTTGGAAATAGGGTTTATCTCCTATACATGCACAGTGTCCAATTCTTTTAGAGAGGGGATTTCCTAAAATTTAAAAATTCGCCAGTAAGGTAGATTAGGAATACAGAGCTAAAATTTTTCAGAAACTTTACGCAGTAATGGGTGAATTATTATTATTCGTCATATATATGTATGATAAAACTCTTTGAGAGAAACTCCCTTTGACCCAAGGTGAGGTAGTGAATTAGTTTTGAAAAAAGCATGAAACCTTCAATTTTTAGATGATTCTTTGAAATCCAGTGACCCTTAACTTTTGACCTATAGTTCAAAATCTCTCTCTAAAAAAAAAAAAAAAAAAAAAAAAATTAAGACAAAGCCTTTGAAACGTTTTGCACTGAGGACACTTTTTAAAAATGTTTTGTGGCACCAATTTTGTTTGACAAGCCAAATATATCATTCAAAATTTCTATAAAAAAAACATAATTCAATGAAAAATTTAGGATAGAGCTTCAAACCCTTTTCTGTGGGTAATGCCACCGACCCATTGGTATCCAGACCTTTAAATTCTCTATTACTCAATCACTCAAGGAGTTCTACATGCATTACCCCCAGTAATTATGATGAACACGTTTTTCTACTTGATCACTTCCTTACCTCCTTCCAGAACTTATGTTATGCTCTACAACTGTCTTGCAATGTCGGGTTCAATATCGACATTAGTTACCTTCATCCAGCAAAAGGAATCCACTAACCCGATCTACTCACTGTGTGCTTCACAAAGAAGCACTGGTATCAAAAACTCTTCCAAGGTCCCTTTGTGATAACTTGTTGATCATGATTAAAGTGATCAACTACATCAAATGTTCCACTCTAAACACAAGACAGTTCCAGCAATTCTGTCAAGATTTGGAAGCAAGACATGATGCCTTGATTTTTCATACACAAGTCCAATGGCTGTCTGATGTTTGATGATACATTACTTAAATTTTGTTAGCCAAAGCAACAACAAGAATAATGAATAAATAAATTCAGCCTTAAGATTTGGTTAACTTAATAAGCTTTTATACCAAAATGCATTTTCCTTATGTCGTTTGCTTTGCTCAAACATGACATTCATTTATTTTGAAAATCTTTCATTTTTGAAAAGAATTAAGTTGGCCATCTACAGTAAATTTATTGTATAAATTGAATGTAAAACTGGACGTTGACTTTGTGCCTGTTTATGCTTTTATGTTTGTGGGTGCAAAACGGGGTATACTAATTCCGTTGTTACTATCATGAGAAAAAATGAGTACCTTGACATAGGGTAATGCTTAGTAAGTTTGTCTTGCAAAATAGTAGTGAATTTGATTCTCTGTGCTCCATACTTTCGGCCTTGTGTCACATCTAAGCTGCACTTAATAAATTGCTATGAGAAAAAAGTGAGAAGGGAGTCCTTAAATTCAAAATAAATATCAATTTCATTCCTGTGTTGTATTTTTTAAAACTTTTCTGTTATTGTTTGTCGTTTCTCCAATAGTTGTGCAAAGAAGCACGAAACCATTGCCCAGTTTTACAGTCAATTCACATCTTAATGTATTAGATCATTGCGAAAGTTTGTGCTTGATTTTTATTGTTAATATAAAAAGACTGCAATTTGAAACTGGTGTTTGTTTTTCGTGTAAATTTCTGGTGGATTCGAGGTTGAAACATTGCATAATTCAGTTGCGAGTCAGAATTTGTTGAATGTTGACGTTTTGTCCACAAATAAAAGTCTTAAAGATGGAAGATGAAAAATTCTATTTTTTGCCATTTTAAGCTCTATGAATTTTGGAAAGGAGTAATAATCGGCGCTGTGATAAAGAACTTCAGAAGGCTTATTTGGATTGTGATTCACCTCTTCAGATAGTCAAAAAGTGGTTTGGCAGATTTCTGACATCAACGAAAATCCTCTGCTTAAAATCTAAAGATTTCAACAGCAGAGATAGCTAAAAAAAAATGATTAAAAAAAGGATTGATTTTTGTTTTTTAATCAGTCCACTCCAAACAAGGTGATGATGTCACTAATATGCAAAGGGCTACTTACTGGAAGTGAAAGAGAAGGAAAAGACTTTAGAAGGAACTGGAAACTGACCCTAAACATGAAGCAAGAGATACACCTTTATAAATACTTTCATGGTAATTGTTGGGCTGAACTCTTTGCTATCATACCCAGACTTTATGAATTTAAGTACAGAACTAGATTGACAGTAGGGTCTCATCATTTTACAGTTGAAATGGCTGCAAGATGGAACTGTAAATTCTATGTTAAGTTTCTTTTCTTGCTTCATGCTTTCCAGCCAATTTTGATCTTGGTTTGGTTTGTTTTATGGCATATCAACCTCAATGGGTTATTTAATGCTTTTCAAATAAGTATTGTCGGTAATAATTTTTCCAAAAAAAGTATTGCTGGTATTAAAACTTATTTTTATACTTTCATAGTGTTTTGACCCCAGTTTGGGAATTAACTATTTGCTCATAGCTGGGACCCTAACAGGTGTTATCACCCAGGGTGAGGGTGGACCTGGGAACACCAGCAATTAAGAGGTGGTTCCACAATGTCATTATCTGTCGTCGTCTTGATTACTCTTCTATTGTTCTCACTCCTTAATAATGTTTCCCTTTTTTCCCTATTCTTTCATGCTCAGTAACCCCTTTTGACTTAGTGGCTTTACTGCCTTGTATGGAGTGAGATGATTAAAAAAAAAAATTCAAATTGAATTTTCAGTACTTTTTCATTAATGAATGAATTGTATACTAAATTTTATTTTTATTAATATTGTGGGGGTCAGTTTTACCACCCCATCTTTTCAATATTTTGTGCATGCCTTTTAATTTCAGGGGGTGTTTGTCAATTTGTTTTTAGTTATAAAGAAAAATCACTGAAGATGTTATTTTAATAAATATTTTATGCAATATCAAGTGGGGAAAATACATAAAATGTGTCTTTAATCTTACCAAAAATAATACATATTTTCTGACACTTGGTGCTTGCTAATTTAATAAAACTTATTTTCTTTCAGATTGGACAGAAAAAATTGTACACTTAATATTTATTTTTTAAAGATTACTAGGAATTTTCATGCTGTTTTGTAATTCATCCTGTTGCTGTTTAAATTTTGTTTGAAGAATAAAAAAAAATGTAAAGTTTAATGCCATTTTCAAATGTGAAATGTTTTTATTTTTGGTATGGATGTTCAAAAAGGAAATAATTCTGAATTTTTGACTCCTATTGGAAGGGTAATATGATATATAATAATTCCATAACTCTTTCAAAATAATTACCCCCCCCCCAAAAACAACACATGTGCAATTAGATATTTCATAACATCAAACAGGTTTGTTTGTTTAAATAAATAAAATAAAAGCAATTTATTAAACTCAAAAGTATCATTAAAGTATCAGTAAAATAAATAAATAAAAATATATATATATATATATAATATAAATAAAAAAGGAAGAGGTTATAGTAGTTACGAGAGAAAAGTGTGTATATTAAAAAGAAGAGAGAAACCACAAACGTTTTTGGTTGTAATGTGGATTTAAAAAAAATATTATGCTTTATTTTCCATAATTTTGCTACATAGGTTTCCGGTCTCGCGAGCGTCATCAGGCAAATCATTAAAAATAATACTTGAAGCAATCAAATGTCTAGCCACACTGAGGAACTCTAATACAGCAAAACAGTATATATATATATATATATATATGGTCCCGGATATCCAGTTAAGCTAGGGAAAAACAGCGGCTCCTACTGCTATTAAGTATTACTCTACAAGTAAATTGAATTGAGTTCTCCAAGCTGTTGGCATATTTCGCATAGTGAAAAGTTAAAATTCCCTTCCTTTCTGCTGTATGACAATGGTCTAGAGGTAAGATATCTCATTCAGCCAAGTTTCATAAAATATATTAACAAATAATACATATTTATTTAATTGACTTCGATTGGGGAAGAGTCGTTTGTAATTAGAGTTGCAAAAGGTTGTTCGGTTGGATAGTTGATTGTTTTATGAATCAGACTTTGACAGGAGTCAGGAGTGTGGTTACTTTGGAAACAATAGTATAATAATTAAAATTATTCATTCTGCTAAGTTTCATAAAATATATAGAATAAAAAAAATATAAACTATTTGTTATATAATTATTGCACTACTATGGGGTCTTGTTTTTCTGATGTGTTACATTCGATTGATGGCCGAATGTGTTCATAGTTAAGTATGGTGAAGCAGACGATAAATTTTGAAGTTTTTATTGCCGTAAGAGGGACAACCCTTAAAACAAGTAACCTTTAAATGCTTGATTTATTGGTTTGTACATCCATACTTCAGAAATTCTGCATGTAATCACACATGCAAAAACAATCGAAATTCATTTAAAAATATCCGGGGTAGTCAGATTGTAATAAGCTTTGCTTTTAATACATGATTAGTTTTTTTTACTTAATAACAATATTTTCTAAGAATTTTAAAAGATTTAAAAACTTTATAAATTATTCAATTTAAAATTGTAAAAAAAATGAAAACAAATCTTGAAAATTTTTTTCTTCTTCAGACAATATTGTCTTTAAATTTATAAAAGCAAAAAAACTTATCTAATTAAATAATGTCTTAGTTTTATAACGTTTTTTTTTTTTTTGGAAAAACATTCAGAACAGATTTTTTGGTAAAACGGGGTTCGATTTTGCAAAAAAAACAAAAAACAAAACAAAAACCGGGGATTTAAATTCTTCAAAGAATTCTGCTTTTAGTTTTAACTAATATAGTCACTAAAAAAAATTATCTCGATGAATTTCTCAAGTTTTCAAAACTAAGGGGCTGAAATACATGTTAAAAAAAAAAAAAAAAAAAAAAAAAAAATTACTAAAATTTTATAATAAAAAAATTTCAAAAGTAATTTCATTCATTTGTGAATAAGTCCTGAATATTTCATTAAAATCCGACAATTATTTGATTTTTGTAAGAATTTCCAAATTAATGTGTCTGTCACCATAAAAAGGGGGAGAGGCTAAAAATTTGTTATGCTAGCGTTTTTCGTGTAGGTACCTATAAAATACGTCTTTCGGGGTTTTTATGTGTGTGTGTGTGTGTGTGTGTGTAGAGGGGGGGGGGCGTGGCGGTACCTTTATCTACCGAATCAAAATATAAACAAGCATTATTTGTTTTTTAAATCCATTCCTGAACGAAGTACATGCTTACAGACTCAACACAAATGTTTCAATATTCAATGAATCAAACTAAAAATTTTGAAATGCAAACGACCAATTTATGAACCAAATAATAAATGATTACATATTCAAATAAAAATGACTAATATTTTAATTGGTAAATTTGCTTTTTAACGCCCGCGCTAAAATGTTTCCAAATCGTCATAATTCCGTGTATAAATGTACATGCTGAACTAGAATTATTAATTAACAATTATGAAAAAACCTACCGTTTTGTGTTTTGGAGTTATCGACAAGAAAAAAATCGGTCTTCTTGTTTGTCATTCGTCCACCATTACTGCCATTTACCATTTTATTTTTACCTGTCCATAAACAACTAACATTTTACTTGTTCCCGAACAAAGTACGTAAATAAAAACATTACGACATTTAAGTCATAAAGTAGTTAAGTTAACGGTTAACCCAACAACAGTTGGCATTTTGTAAAAATCAATTTTAACCCAAACCAGATATATCTACGTTCGTATATAAATTAGATGAATAAACTAATTTTTATATAATAAACAATTATATAAAGTTTATAAATTAAAAAGGTATCCACTTTTATTAGAAACTTTATGGTTTTTGTTTGGCTACGTGCGACATTTTAATGTAGTTCCACTTTTTAGCGGAAAAAAAACTGAATACGTGAATAGCATGATAAAAAAAGACACCAAATTCAATAAAAACAAAGCTTTGTCATCAAAATGTTTCTATTATTATTAAGAGGAAAGACCAAAGTATTTTTTAATTATTTTAAAAATTTTTTAAATCCTTTCTAGCACTTTCGAAAGTTTGGTTAAAAATCTTTTGAAAGTTTATGTCAGCGGCCGAAACACGCTTTAAGTTTTTTTTTAGTCTTTGTAAACTAAAAAAGTAATTTTACATTTACAAGCACCCAAAATAATCATATAGTTCCGACTTCCTAACATCGAAAAAAAAAAAAAAATCGAATTTTACTTTTCACAAAAAATAATTAAAGACAATTGTATTGAATTTTAAATTCCAAATAATTAAAAAGACAAATGAAATGCCATTTTTAAATTAACTTATCAAAAATATTAAAATAAAAACCATTCTTGTTAAATATAACCTACCAGTTTTCCTGAAAGGTCTTCTTCTTAAATGACAACTTCACTGTTTAATTTTCTACCCAGCAAAAACAAAATACTATCTTAAAGATTTAAAAACTGTCAACATTTTCAAATTTCCCCGAAACACATGGACCGGTGTAAAGCAAATTTAGTAGCCGTTTAACAAAATGACCATATATTTGTTACAGCCAATATCTTTTAAATACGTATCTAAGAAATAAAATAAATAAAAACTGATGCAATGAAATTAAAATAATTTTCTTTTCTTTATTGATGCAATATGTTTTTGATTAGTGATCGATTCCTATTAATCAGTTCTTAAGTATTACAAATAAATTTAAATATCTATATATAACTTAAGTGAAATGAAATTTATTTCACATAAAAATATTTCAAAAGTTTAACATAAATTGATGAATAAGTCATAATACCCGTAAAAGTGAATATATATTATTTCTATATAAACCGGTCCAACTTTGGAGGTATCACTTGCATCATCTACATTATTCGGACTGTTATTCTTCTCTTCAGTGCCATATTCACAACGTTTCGGCCTTCTTCAGGTGATTGGAACTTTGAACTGAACCCTTTATTTCATCCACTGGAGTAGGTTGTTCTAGTTCCACGTGCCATGCCTCTTCCAGATGTATCAGTAATTTCACTTTAACTCAACTTTCCACTGCTGTAACTTGGTACCCTTTTATCGAACTCACAACTCTGGGTCTAATCACTGGATCTAACCAACACCTTTATCCACTGGGCTATGTGTCCTTGAGGACATCTGTGCATGAATTTTTGGGGACTTATAAACCTAATGCCTCAGCACATTTTTTTTTTACCAGTGTTCATATTGCAATTTTTTCTGTTATTATTATTGCATTTTTTACCAGAGCTCATATTGCAATTTTTGTTGTTATTCATTGCTTTTCTCTAACACTACTTATTATTGATTCCCATATTGTATTTATATCTATGCTTGGCCGGCTTAGGAGATTATTACGACTTAGCATATGTGCTGATTCCTTAAGTTTTCGTATTTTCCAGTGATGCTCTCTATTATTTCAACCTCATCCCATAGGGGGTGGTGATCTCTCTTTTCCCTCCATTTGTGGTCAGCTACGCCTGATTTTTCTATATCTTCTCATGTTACTGCTTTATGATGTTCTTGTAGTCTTACCTTAAGGGGGTGGCCTATTTCTCCTTTGTATTTCTTATCACAGCTGCATGGGATGGCGTACACACAGTTCTTAGTCATGTTCTCCTCTATAGGGGTCTTACTCGGAAGAGGAGTCTGCGAAATGTTGAACCACTTTTGAAGATTGTCCTGATGTTATATGGACAACATATCCTTTGTATTTTCTCCAATAATCCCTTCACATAGGGTAGGCAGACTGAAGCTGTTTTCTGAGTGCTGTTATCCTCTTGTACCTTTCTATGTCAGTTTGTTGGAGCTGATGCCTTGTAGCCAGGGCAGTTATGTTGTAGGGTACTGCTTATACTGACTATTTCTTGTTTGTATGTTTCTGGGTCACCACTTATGACTTTTGCTTGATGTTGCAAGCAGCAGATAATCCCTTTCTTTACGCTGAATCTGAATGGGTGGTGGAAGTTGAAGTTGAGGTATTGTTGGGTGAATATTGGCTTGTGGAATATGGATATCTTGAACCCCTACTCTGTCCAAAATATTAGTACAGGAAAGCGAGTTTGTTGTCATTTTCTTGCCCCACTGTGAACTATATCAATGATCTTGAGTTCATATGGTCCAGTAGTAGCTGGACGTCTTCCTGGTGTAGCCAGAGTAGGAAGGTGTCATCTACGTATCTCAGCCATAGGGTTGGCTTTAGTGATGTTGATTCTAATGCCATTTCTTCAGCAGTGATGAACCAAAAAACTTGGAGATTTGAGTTAAAGAGAAATAACTGAGACATCAGGAAGAGCTATAGCATGTGGAAATAAAACAATCTACCCCGATGGATGAAATAAAAGCTTTGGTTCAAAATTCCAATCACCTGAAGAAGGCTGGAGCATACAACAACCGAAACGTGAATATGGCAATGAAGATGAGGATAACAGTCTGAATAATGTAAATAATGCAAGTAATCATAATACCTTATCTCAGAGATCCAATCACCTGAAGAAGGCCAGAGCGTACAACGGCCGAAATGTTGTGAATATGGCAATGAAGATGAGGATAACAGTCCAAATAATGTAAATAATGCAAGTAATCATAATACCTCATCTCAGAGATCTAATCACCTGAAGAACACTGGAGTGTACAATGGCCAAAAACATTGTCAATATGGCAATGAAGATGAGGATAACAGTCTGAATAATGTAAATAATGCAAGTAATGATAATACCTCATCTCAGAGATATAGACAGATTTTGGAGGTATTATAGGAAATAAACCTTATTTCCAACACAATTACATAGCCACATACATACCATATTAAAATGTGGTGAGTACAAAATAATAATAACTCCCTTCAAATTCTGGTGAGCTGAGGAAAAAAATGAAAAGAAATTCATGAGCCTGTATGAAGTTTTCTTCAGACCAATGAAAACCTTGTTTTCATAGGAATTAGTTGTTGAGTCTAGAAAATGAAAGTAAAGAAAATAGTGAGACTGTGCAAAATCCATTTTTTATATAAAACAAGGAAAAAAAATTAAATCAACAAAAGAAGAGTCTTTGAAGTCATGTGGAAAGTTTCATTTCTGTTCATGTGTTTCGTGTTCAGATTTTCACCTGTGTCAAATTAATCGCAAATTATATTATCGGCCTTATCCATGCACATGGAACTTCAGAGAATTTTCTTTCAACAATCCAAGAAAGCTAAGTATTATAAAATATCTTTCTTTGTCTACTTTTGAACGTATGCAACCATATATCACTTCTATGAACAACAAAACTTTTTACCTTTGACTTAAAAATTTTTAAATATTATTTTGTGTCAGAGGATTTAATCTGTTTGAATGAACATTTCGTCTTCACGACAATTTGTTAAAACTACGGACTTTAAAAATTTCTGATTTATTTTCCTGAAACGAGCTACAGACACTACTTCAAGTGTGTAAATTGGTAAATAAATTCCTTATCTTGTTTTGTTAAATTTATCCGTGTGTCCTCACTTATCTGCCTCCATTAATCTTCTTGGCATAGGTAAACCAACTGTTCATTTTAATCCCGAAGTCCCACCCCACTATAAGAACAAGAAAATTTATCTGTGTGTCCTCATTATTATCTGCCTCCATTAATCTTCTTGGCGTAGGTAAACCAACTGTTCATTTTAATCCCAAAGTCCCACCCCACTATAAGAACAAGAAAATTTATCCATGTGTCCTCGCTATTATCTGCCTCCATTTATCTTCTTGGCATAAGTAAACCAACTGTTCATTTTAATCCCAAAGTCCCACGCCACTATAAGAACAAGAAAATTTATCTGTGTGTCCTCACTATTATCTGCCTCCATTAATCTTCTTGGCATAGGTAAACCAACTGTTCATTTTAATCCCAAAACTCTACATCACCATTAAACAATAACCAAACTTTATTTTCTACCCAATAACAGACAATATTACAATGGTCTACATATGAGTCTTGGGTATGACGATAAACTACATCTGGCAACATGGCTTCAGATTGGGAGATTGGAGATTGTGAAGAGTGTGGAACCACCTCTTAATTGCTGTTGGTCTCAGGTCCACCCTGACCCAAGGTGGTAGCATGTGTTAGGGTCCCAGCTATGAGTAAATAGTGAACCCCAAACAAAAACAAAAAAACTATAATAAAAATTCCAGCAATACATATTAATACAAAAACAATTACCAACAATGCATCAGTCAATATGAAAGAACTCTTTCATGTCATTAGTCCATATAATATCCAACAATTTCTTAAAGAAATCAAACTGTATTCCAAAATATAACTTCAACAAAACTACAACATCAAACACACATATCATTGCCTCTAGTAATTATGTCCACATAAACATGTATGCACACACAAGCTGAGTATCATCTACCATGTATTCTATTGTGAAAGCAGAATAACAAAACTACAACATAAACACACATATCATTGCCTCTAGTAATGATGTCCACATAAACATGTATACACACAAAAGCTGAGTATCATCTATCATGTATTCTATTGTGAAAGCAGAATAACAAAACTAAAACATAAAACACACATATCATTGCCTCTAGTAATTATGTCCACATAAACATGTATGCGCACAAAAGCTGAGTATCACCTACCATGTATTCAATTGTGAAAGTAGAATAACATATATATTTTTATTACTTCAAAACTTTCTAGAAAATTAAACTTTGGCATTAAATGGCCCACAATGAGTTGATGTGCTGTTAAGTAAACCAAATCAAATCAATGAAATGATTTACATATGACAATGTTTAACACTAGATGTGTAGGAATATTTTTTACAAACATCACAACTCACAAGCAGCAGTAGCATATGGAAACAAACAAACACCCGCACAAACCATCTACACACATACACACAGCAGTCATCCCCCCTCACACACACAGAAAGTTCTAGTCAAGACAGAGGCAGCTATAAAAACTGCACAACATCCTGTATAAACAGCTTTTTTTGTACTGGCCATTCAGAGGTTGAACATGAGCTGATCAATGAAAGAACTTTCGATTTATAAAGTAAGTCACTTATAAACTCTACATGAAGCAAATATATAGATTCTACAGTACAAACAAACAGAATGGACCTTTGTAGGAAATACAGTTGTCCAGGTTTTTTTTATATCAAAAATCCAAATTCCAGACAGTAATAAAATAAAAAAAAACATGTGTATGCCTGTTAAATAAATCATTTATATTTACAAATGTATTTAAAAACATATGTGAAAAAAAGTCGAAAAGGAGTAAAAATAATCTTTAGTTGAGTTAAAATCTTTGGGTAGTTGGTCCACAGAAAAAGCTATGTTTGAGAAAAGACTTTTATCATTAGTGAAAATTCATCTTTGTTGTTGTTGCTGTTGGAGATGGATTAATTTGAAGTTGCAAACACATAATCATCACCCAAAATTCACTGACCATTCAAGCTGTTATTGTTGTAGCTGATTTGTTTGAAGTCACTGATACATATTTCAGCACATGCTTGGGTTGGGAAGGGAAGCAGAGCCACATCTTCTCTTCGGCTTGGAGACAGTTACATCTCTGCTCTCTGAAAGTCAAAATCTATATTTTTTGTGAAAGTAAGTTAAAGAAATATAGGGTTTTATTTTTCTCTAATTGGTCAATTATTTCACTTGGTGATGTTAATTTCTAGCCAACTGAGACTTTGACTTAAATGGTGTGCGTTGTATTGTGAAATCTTTTTTTGGTATGTTTGTAACGTTGTCTGTTATTAGGTAGAAAATAAAGTTTAGACATGTTTTAAAATGGTATGTATGTGGTAAGTGGTGGCATTCTACTACTTTACACAAACCAATTCTTAAAATTATAAAAGCTTAATGTTGTTGGTTTATCTGAAAATAATCTTATATTTTTTTTTTTTTTTTTTTTTTTTTTAAGCGTATCACCCCAAGCAAGGCTGGAGGCCACTATCACGCATGGGGTTATAGAAGGGTTGAAGGAAGAGCAGATAGGAGTGGTAAAGGAGAGGATGTGGAGAAAGAGAAAGACGGTGGGTCGATCAAGGCAAGGGGGTTACAGAAGATTTGGAGCGAGAGCAGATAGGAATGAAAGATGAAAGGATGTGGAGAAGGGAAGTGGATAGATCAAGGCAACTGGAGATGTCGATTGACACTACACTTAGCCAATATATAATAGCTAAAAATATAATTAATACCTTTGCTGTAAGTTATGCGGAGACTGAAAGTGTGTTTTCTGTGATGAACATAATTTATTCTGACAAAAGAAATCATCTTGAAGTTAAAAATGTCTCTTCTACTCCAATAGCTTCATGTCTCGCACATCTCGCCTGTGGAACTCCCTTCCTGATATCTGTTTCCCTGACAAATACAATCTCCAACTATTTAAGTGTAGCGTCAATCGACATCTCCAGTTGCCTTGATCTATCCACTTCCCTTCTCCACATCCTTTCCCCTTTCATTCCTATCTGCTCTCGCTCCAAATCTTCTGTAACCCCCTTGCCTTGATCGATCCACTATCTTTCTCCACATCCTCTCCTTTACCACTCCTATCTGCTCTTCCTCCAAACCTTCTGTAACCCCTTGTGTGCTAGTGGCTTCCAGCCTTGCTTGGGGTGATAAGCTTAAAAAAAAAAAAAATCTTTTAGTCATAAATTTGATAGGTCTTCTATTGGATCTTTGGTACTGCAGCGATTTACTTTGAATGTGGCTAAGAAACCATAACACAGCTGATGACACGAGTCAAAAAGCATCAGATATTTGAACAGAAATATGATGAAAAATCAATTTCGTTTAGAAATATCTTAATAAATAAATGTTTTCTATTAAAATATCAAAATGGTTTAATTCTTTTTGATACTGTGGGGTCACTCACATCATAGCAGCAGAGATAACCTCGTGTTCACGTGAATAAAAACATACACAGAAATAATGCTAAAAGCATGTTAAATTGTAAATTAAAATCATACAATTTATTTATTTTGTTTACTGGTGTGTGTGTGTGTGTGTGTGTGTGTGTGTGTGTGTGTGTGTGTGTGTGTGTTTCAGTTACAAGTGTTTTAAGGTTGCAGGTGATAAAAGGAAGAAGTCATTTCGTATTATAACAAGCAATGTTCTGGGGAGAGAAGATGGACGTCTTGACTTTCCAACAGTCATTAGCGAAGAGACTGAATTCAGTGTCTTTTGGCACAAAGTCCATTTTCTGACAGGAAATGCTTCTGTTGCATTCTGGGAGAACTTTTCTTTTTAGTTTTGGTTTTATCTAATTTATTGTAAACAATGTTTTAATGTTGTTTGTTTTATTTTATTTTATTTATGATATTCCTTATTATTAGTATTTTATATTTTTATTTTTATTTATTATTAATAATAGTAATAATAATAATAAAAATGATGGCCTTACAATACTATAAAGTAATTTATTTCCATTCTCAGATAGAAAAGAAAATAAGCAGAATAGGTTCCTAAAGATTACCTACCTTTATAGAACCGGTTCCTGGAAATTTGAAATGCCATTATTGTATGTGTGTATGTAATTCTGTTGGAAATAGGGTTTTATTTCCTGTGAGTTCTTTGAAAATTTGTCTTTTAATAACTCTAGCTTTTTTCAAAATTGTTCTCATTATCATTTCTTTTCAGATAAATGACAAACATCAAAGCTAACTCAGCAAGTGAAAAAGGCGTGCTGTTAATCAGAAGACCTATCAAAAACAGAGCACATCGGTTAAGAGATTGCTTGCTTCCTGAAAGTTGTACAGTCATTTGTTGTTGATGTTCACAAAGAACTGGAAATCGCGGATAGAGATTCTTCTTTAGTAGCCAAACGGAAAATGCCTGCCAAGCATCTTAATACAACCAGAAAACGCAAATTTGTAGAAAAGGTCCTGGAAATTATTTATTAGAATCTCAGAAATTCAAATAATGCCATTGCTAAGGAGGTCAAGATTTCAAGGCACTCTATTGGAAGAATTGCGAATGAGGACCTTCAATACAAATCAAATGTCAAGCAGAGAAATCAATTCATGTCTGTAAAGACAAAAGATAACCATTTGATCCATGCAAAGCACTTGGTGAGCAAGCTGAAACATGAAAAACCTGGAATGCTTTGGGTTTTCTCTGGTAAGAAAAAGACTAAAAGGTAAACAAAACGGATGCAGAAAAGATGTTCCTATACCCAAAGTTTTTGGCAATTGTGATAGTTCTGGACTTAAAGGTCAATGCTGCTGATTATAAAGGAGGTGTTAGAGAAGGTTGCAAGGCTTTGGATAGGGAGTGCGAGGAAAGGAAAGTGGTACACCTACCAACAAGGCTGCATCGTCTCATAAGGCCAAGTTAACCCAAGAATAGACGAGTTACAATCTCCATGATAACATCATTCCAAATATATGGCCTCATATCCCTCCACACCAGAATCAGTTGCATTGCTACATATTGAGCATATATAAAAGGGAGGTCAACAAATGCGTCATAATACGATAAAATCTCTGAAGTCCGCCATAACTAGCACAATGTCGAAAATAGATAAAGATCATCTGAGCCAAACAGATTTCAGAACCTCTATTTAAGCAGTCGTCAATGCTAACAGCAGATTAATTAAATAGATGCATCAAGAAGTGTCTCAAGCTTATTCCTGCCATTTTTTTCTCAAATAAAGCTCATCTTTCATGACTTACACATCTTTTATTAAATCCAGGTTTGGTTCGTGTCGGGGACACAATTTTTCATTCGTTGGGCTCTTCAAATTAGACTAGTGGTTACTAATTTCACTGTTTAATAAAATAAAATAAAAAATCAAGGATAGCAAGTGAAATACGTTTCCCCACCAAAAATAACATTTGTTGTAATAAGAAATAAGATAAAAAATCCTTTAAAAAAATATTCTTTTTCCTGTAAACATTTCACCCCATGCAAGGCAGTAGAGCCACTAAGACATAAGAGGTTACTGAGTGCTAGAGAATGAGAGAAAAAGAGAATTACTATTAAGGATTGAGAACAATAGGAGAGTGATCAAGAGGGCTGTAAATAACAATTGGCATTGCATCTAAATTTTGGAGACCTTGCTTATTACTGTGCTTAAATTCATAAAGACTAGATACCATTGTAAATGAAAGTATTTATGTAAAAGGCAAAGTGAAACTACATTATAGTGATGAGAAAGTGATGTGATGGAATAACCTGCCACCGCCATGAGTGGCAACAATACAGGTGGTAACCACCTATAAGTATCTGTTAGGACAGCAGACAGGAGGGTCGAGCTGGGATCTGTGAGACTAGCAGCCTTCCAATAGCAGCACCCACACAACTGTGCACATAACTATTACTTCCTGGCTTGTTGTACTGGTTTCTACAATAAACCTGTTACTATTTATCCACCGTGTTTGTCCATTCCATATTCCTATTACTTCCTTGCTTGTTGTACTGGTTTCTACAATAAACCTGTTACTATTTATCTACCATGTTTGTCCATTCCATATTCCTATTACTTCCTTGCTTGTTGTACTGGTTTCTACAATAAACCTGTTACTATTTATCTACCATGTTTGTCCATTCCATATTCCTATTACTTCCTTGCTTGTTGTACTGGTTTCTACAATAAACCTGTTACTATTTATCCACCGTGTTTGTCCATTCCATATTCCTATTACTTCCTTGCTTGTTGTACTGGTTTCTACAATAAACCTGTTACTATTTATCTACCATGTTTGTCCATTCCATATTCCTATTACTTCCTTGCTTGTTGTACTGGTTTCTACAATAAACCTGTTACTATTTATCCACCGTGTTTGTCCATTCCATATTCCTATTACTTCCTTGCTTGTTGTACTGGTTTCTACAATAAACCTGTTACTATTTATCCACCGTGTTTGTCCATTCCATATTCCTATTACTTCCTTGCTTGTTGTACTGGTTTCTACAATAAACCTGTTACTATTTATCTACCGTGTTTGTCCATTCCATATTCCTATTACTTCCTTGCTTGTTGTACTGGTTTCTACAATAAACCTGTTACTATTTATCCACCGTGTTTGTCCATTCCATATTCCTATTACTTCCTTGCTTGTTGTACTGGTTTCTACAATAAACCTGTTACTATTTATCTACCATGTTTGTCCATTCCATATTCCTATTACTTCCTTGCTTGTTGTACTGGTTTCTACAATAAACCTGTTACTATTTATCCACCGTGTTTGTCCATTCCATATTCCTATTACTTCCTTGCTTGTTGTACTGGTTTCTACAATAAACCTGTTACTATTTATCTACCATGTTTGTCCATTCCATATTCCTATTACTTCCTTGCTTGTTGTACTGGTTTCTACAATAAACCTGTTACTATTTATCCACCGTGTTTGTCCATTCCATATTCCTATTACTTCCTTGCTTGTTGTACTGGTTTCTACAATAAACCTGTTACTATTTATCCACCGTGTTTGTCCATTCCATATTCCTATTACTTCCTTGCTTGTTGTACTGGTTTCTACAATAAACCTGTTACTATTTATCTACCATGTTTGTCCATTCCATATTCCTATTACTTCCTTGCTTGTTGTACTGGTTTCTACAATAAACCTGTTACTATTTATCCACCGTGTTTGTCCATTCCATATTCCTATTACTTCCTTGCTTGTTGTACTGGTTTCTACAATAAACCTGTTACTATTTATCTACCATGTTTGTCCATTCCATATTCCTATTACTTCCTTGCTTGTTGTACTGGTTTCTACAATAAACCTGTTACTATTTATCTACCATGTTTGTCCATTCCATATTCCTATTACTTCCTTGCTTGTTGTACTGGTTTCTACAATAAACCTGTTACTATTTATCTACCATGTTTGTCCATTCCATATTCCTATTACTTCCTTGCTTGTTGTACTGGTTTCTACAATAAACCTGTTACTATTTATCCACCGTGTTTGTCCATTCCATATTCCTATTACTTCCTTGCTTGTTGTACTGGTTTCTACAATAAACCTGTTACTATTTATCTACCATGTTTGTCCATTCCATATTCCTATTACTTCCTTGCTTGTTGTACTGGTTTCTACAATAAACCTGTTACTATTTATCTACCATGTTTGTCCATTCCATATTCCTATTACTTCCTTGCTTGTTGTACTGGTTTCTACAATAAACCTGTTACTATTTATCCACCGTGTTTGTCCATTCCATATTCCTATTACTTCCTTGCTTGTTGTACTGGTTTCTACAATAAACCTGTTACTATTTATCTACCATGTTTGTCCATTCCATATTCCTATTACTTCCTTGCTTGTTGTACTGGTTTCTACAATAAACCTGTTACTATTTATCTACCATGTTTGTCCATTCCATATTCCTATTACTTCCTTGCTTGTTGTACTGGTTTCTACAATAAACCTGTTACTATTTATCCACCGTGTTTGTCCATTCCATATTCCTATTACTTCCTTGCTTGTTGTACTGGTTTCTACAATAAACCTGTTACTATTTATCTACCATGTTTGTCCATTCCATATTCCTATTACTTCCTTGCTTGTTGTACTGGTTTCTACAATAAACCTGTTACTATTTATCTACCATGTTTGTCCATTCCATATTCCTATTACTTCCTTGCTTGTTGTACTGGTTTCTACAATAAACCTGTTACTATTTATCTACCATGTTTGTCCATTCCATATTCCTATTACTTCCTTGCTTGTTGTACTGGTTTCTACAATAAACCTGTTACTATTTATCCACCGTGTTTGTCCATTCCATATTCCTATTACTTCCTTGCTTGTTGTACTGGTTTCTACAATAAACCTGTTACTATTTATCTACCATGTTTGTCCATTCCATATTCCTATTACTTCCTTGCTTGTTGTACTGGTTTCTACAATAAACCTGTTACTATTTATCTACCATGTTTGTCCATTCCATATTCCTATTACTTCCTTGCTTGTTGTACTGGTTTCTACAATAAACCTGTTACTATTTATCCACCGTGTTTGTCCATTCCATATTCCTATTACTTCCTTGCTTGTTGTACTGGTTTCTACAATAAACCTGTTACTATTTATCCACCGTGTTTGTCCATTCCATATTCCTATTACTTCCTTGCTTGTTGTACTGGTTTCTACAATAAACCTGTTACTATTTATCTGCCATGTTTGTCCATTCCATATTCCTATTACTTCCTTGCTTGTTGTACTGGTTTCTACAATAAACCTGTTACTATTTATCCACCGTGTTTGTCCATTCCATATTCCTATTACTTCCTTGCTTGTTGTACTGGTTTCTACAATAAACCTGTTACTATTTATCTACCATGTTTGTCCATTCCATATTCCTATTACTTCCTTGCTTGTTGTACTGGTTTCTACAATAAACCTGTTACTATTTATCCACCGTGTTTGTCCATTCCATATTCCTATTACTTCCTTGCTTGTTGTACTGGTTTCTACAATAAACCTGTTACTATTTATCTACCATGTTTGTCCATTCCATATTCCTATTACTTCCTTGCTTGTTGTACTGGTTTCTACAATAAACCTGTTACTATTTATCCACCGTGTTTGTCCATTCCATATTCCTATTACTTCCTTGCTTGTTGTACTGGTTTCTACAATAAACCTGTTACTATTTATCCACCGTGTTTGTCCATTCCATATTCCTATTACTTCCTTGCTTGTTGTACTGGTTTCTACAATAAACCTGTTACTATTTATCTACCATGTTTGTCCATTCCATATTCCTATTACTTCCTTGCTTGTTGTACTGGTTTCTACAATAAACCTGTTACTATTTATCTACCATGTTTGTCCATTCCATATTCCTATTACTTCCTTGCTTGTTGTACTGGTTTCTACAATAAACCTGTTACTATTTATCCACCGTGTTTGTCCATTCCATATTCCTATTACTTCCTTGCTTGTTGTACTGGTTTCTACAATAAACCTGTTACTATTTATCTACCATGTTTGTCCATTCCATATTCCTATTACTTCCTTGCTTGTTGTACTGGTTTCTACAATAAACCTGTTACTATTTATCTACCATGTTTGTCCATTCCATATTCCTATTACTTCCTTGCTTGTTGTACTGGTTTCTACAATAAACCTGTTACTATTTATCCACCGTGTTTGTCCATTCCATATTCCTATTACTTCCTTGCTTGTTGTACTGGTTTCTACAATAAACCTGTTACTATTTATCTACCATGTTTGTCCATTCCATATTCCTATTACTTCCTTGCTTGTTGTACTGGTTTCTACAATAAACCTGTTACTATTTATCTACCATGTTTGTCCATTCCATATTCCTATTACTTCCTTGCTTGTTGTACTGGTTTCTACAATAAACCTGTTACTATTTATCCACCGTGTTTGTCCATTCCATATTCCTATTACTTCCTTGCTTGTTGTACTGGTTTCTACAATAAACCTGTTACTATTTATCTACCATGTTTGTCCATTCCATATTCCTATTACTTCCTTGCTTGTTGTACTGGTTTCTACAATAAACCTGTTACTATTTATCTACCATGTTTGTCCATTCCATATTCCTATTACTTCCTTGCTTGTTGTACTGGTTTCTACAATAAACCTGTTACTATTTATCTACCATGTTTGTCCATTCCATATTCCTATTACTTCCTTGCTTGTTGTACTGGTTTCTACAATAAACCTGTTACTATTTATCCACCGTGTTTGTCCATTCCATATTCCTATTACTTCCTTGCTTGTTGTACTGGTTTCTACAATAAACCTGTTACTATTTATCTACCATGTTTGTCCATTCCATATTCCTATTACTTCCTTGCTTGTTGTACTGGTTTCTACAATAAACCTGTTACTATTTATCTACCATGTTTGTCCATTCCATATTCCTATTACTTCCTTGCTTGTTGTACTGGTTTCTACAATAAACCTGTTACTATTTATCTACCATGTTTGTCCATTCCATATTCCTATTACTTCCTTGCTTGTTGTACTGGTTTCTACAATAAACCTGTTACTATTTATCTACCATGTTTGTCCATTCCATATTCCTATTACTTCCTTGCTTGTTGTACTGGTTTCTACAATAAACCTGTTACTATTTATCCACCGTGTTTGTCCATTCCATATTCCTATTACTTCCTTGCTTGTTGTACTGGTTTCTACAATAAACCTGTTACTATTTATCCACCGTGTTTGTCCATTCCATATTCCTATTACTTCCTTGCTTGTTGTACTGGTTTCTACAATAAACCTGTTACTATTTATCTACCATGTTTGTCCATTCCATATTCCTATTACTTCCTTGCTTGTTGTACTGGTTTCTACAATAAACCTGTTACTATTTATCCACCGTGTTTGTCCATTCCATATTCCTATTACTTCCTTGCTTGTTGTACTGGTTTCTACAATAAACCTGTTACTATTTATCTACCATGTTTGTCCATTCCATATTCCTATTACTTCCTTGCTTGTTGTACTGGTTTCTACAATAAACCTGTTACTATTTATCTACCATGTTTGTCCATTCCATATTCCTATTACTTCCTTGCTTGTTGTACTGGTTTCTACAATAAACCTGTTACTATTTATCTACCATGTTTGTCCATTCCATATTCCTATTACTTCCTTGCTTGTTGTACTGGTTTCTACAATAAACCTGTTACTATTTATCCACCGTGTTTGTCCATTCCATATTCCTATTACTTCCTTGCTTGTTGTACTGGTTTCTACAATAAACCTGTTACTATTTATCTACCATGTTTGTCCATTCCATATTCCTATTACTTCCTTGCTTGTTGTACTGGTTTCTACAATAAACCTGTTACTATTTATCTACCATGTTTGTCCATTCCATATTCCTATTACTTCCTTGCTTGTTGTACTGGTTTCTACAATAAACCTGTTACTATTTATCTACCATGTTTGTCCATTCCATATTCCTATTACTTCCTTGCTTGTTGTACTGGTTTCTACAATAAACCTGTTACTATTTATCTACCATGTTTGTCCATTCCATATTCCTATTACTTCCTTGCTTGTTGTACTGGTTTCTACAATAAACCTGTTACTATTTATCCACCGTGTTTGTCCATTCCATATTCCTATTACTTCCTTGCTTGTTGTACTGGTTTCTACAATAAACCTGTTACTATTTATCCACCGTGTTTGTCCATTCCATATTCCTATTACTTCCTTGCTTGTTGTACTGGTTTCTACAATAAACCTGTTACTATTTATCTACCATGTTTGTCCATTCCATATTCCTATTACTTCCTTGCTTGTTGTACTGGTTTCTACAATAAACCTGTTACTATTTATCCACCGTGTTTGTCCATTCCATATTCCTATTACTTCCTTGCTTGTTGTACTGGTTTCTACAATAAACCTGTTACTATTTATCTACCATGTTTGTCCATTCCATATTCCTGTTAGCATGGAATATAACAGGAAGTAATTGACATTGCATTTAATTTTTTGCAGATTAAAGTTGTCTGGAAAGCATGGAGCTCGAAGTGAGTTTCACAAGCAAGAAGTGTGAGAAAAGAAACTTAACATAGAATTTATGGCTACATTTAGCCAGCACAACTGTAAATTGATGAGATCGCAACAACGGCCTTGTATTGCACTTAAATTCATAAAGTTTATGTACCATAGTGTAAAGAAAAAAGACTGGGAAAACAAGTCTTGGCTTATTTTACTCAGTTCAAACTGGAAAAGAAAGAAAAGCAGAAGTAAATAATATTAATGGTCAAATTAAAACATATATCGGCTTCCCAGAAGCCCCTTTCAAGTACAGATGCTACAATCACACATTGTTTTTTAAGATACCAAACCTTAGAAATACTCCACCAAACTTGCCAACCACATGTAGAATTCAAAAGAAAAAGTAACAGGGACCTGGTCATAAGGTGGATAATTTTAAAAAAGGTAAAAACATATAACAATTATACCCATATTTGCAAACTATGTCAATATGAGAAATTAGCAGATATGACATTCCCAGATCTAAAAAGTCTTTTAAACAAAAAAAAAAAAAAAAAATTTTAAGTCCTTGCCCTTGCATAAAAATTTTTTTATTAAGTGAATATGAAGCTGGTTAAAAAAATCTAATTCAAAACCCCACTGTTACTTTTTACTCCCCACCTCCATAACAAATAAATTACACATTTGCCTTCCCTCTTCACTGTATACATCTACAATACACTTTCATTTCCCATTTGTTTCCATTCTATTTTTTTGAACCTTCCTTTTTCCCTTCCTTTCCATTAAACTCAATGTCTGGCCTTTCAATCATTATGAGCCTGTTATTTATTTTGAAAGATAATTATGTAGCGTTCTTTGCGGTTTTTTGAAATAAAGCATTAAAGACTTTGTTTTACAAGTATCACCTGAAGGGAACGTTAGGTCGAAACCAGGGTCGCATATTTTAATTGACCTCCTGATTTTAAAGTTTATATATATATAATATATATATATATATATATATATAATATATATATATCTATATCTATATATATATATATATATAATATATATATATATATATATATCTATATATATATATATATATATATATATATCTAATGTGTATGTATGTGTGTGTGTGTGTGTGTGTTAAAAACTGTAAAAAAAAAATTGAATTCCTTTTTCTTTCTGTTTTTTTTCTTTACGCTCAATTGTTCAAATCTATGAATTCCTTTGTATTCTATTCCTAAATTGCAAAGATGCCCAAGACGGAATTTCCATGGGTCCTGCTAGGAATGGATAGGCCACTATTTAAAACTATAAAGAATAGGATTTCTTTTTTTTTCTTTATTATTCAAATCTATGAATTCCTTTGTATTCTATTCCTAAATTGCAAAGATGCCCAAGATGGAATTTCCATGGGTCCTGCTAGGAATGGATAGGCCACTATTTAAAACTATAAAGAATAGGATTTCTTTTTTTTCTCTATTATTCAAATCTATGAATTCCTTTGTATTCTATTCCTAAATTGCAAAGATGCCCACAATGGAATTTCCATGGGTCCTGCTAGGAATGGATAGGCCACTATTTAAAACTATAAAGAATAGGATTTCTTTTTTTTCTCTCTTATTCAAATCTATGAATTCCTTTGTATTCTATTCCTAAATTGCAAAGATGCCCACGACGGAATTTCCATGGGTCCTGCTAGGAATGGATAGGCCACTATTTAAAACTATAAAGAATAGGATTTCTTTTTTTTTTCTTTATTATTCAAATCTATGAATTGCTTTGTATTCTATTCCTAAATTGCAAAGAGGCCCAAGACGGAATTTCCATGGGTCCTGCTAGGAATGGATAGGCCACTATTTAAAACTATAAAGAATAGGATTTCTTTTTTTTCTCTATTATTCAAATCTATGAATTCCTTTGTATTCTATTCCTAAATTGCAAAGATGCCCACAATGGAATTTCCATGGGTCCTGCTAGGAATGGATAGGCCACTATTTAAAACTATAAAGAATAGGATTTCTTTTTTTTCTCTCTTATTCAAATCTATGAATTCCTTTGTATTCTATTCCTAAATTGCAAAGATGCCCACGACGGAATTTCCATGGGTCCTGCTAGGAATGGATAGGCCACTATTTAAAACTATAAAGAATAGGATTTCTTTTTTTTTTCTTTATTATTCAAATCTATGAATTGCTTTGTATTCTATTCCTAAATTGCAAAGAGGCCCAAGACGGAATTTCCATGGGTCCTGCTAGGAATGGATAGGCCACTATTTAAAACTATAAAGAATAGGATTTCTTTTTTTTTTCTTTATTATTCAAATCTATGAATTTCTTTGTATTCTATTCCTAAATTGCAAAGATGCCCACGATGGAATTTCCATGGGTCCTGCTAGGAATGGATAGGCCACTATTTAAAACTATAAAGAATAGGATTTCTTTTTTTTTTCTTTATTATTCAAATCTATGAATTCCTTTGTATTCTATTCCTAAATTGCAAAGATGCCCACGATGGAATTTCCATGGGTCCTGCTAGGAATGGATAGGCCACTATTTAAAACTATAAAGAATAGGATTTCTTTTTTTTCTCTATTATTCAAATCTATGAATTCCTTTGTATTCTATTCCTAAATTGCAAAGATGCCCAAGACGGAATTTCCATGGGTCCTGCTAGGAATGGATAGGCCACTATTTAAAACTATAAAGAATAGGATTTCTTTTTTTTTTCTTTATTATTCAAATCTATGAATTCCTTTGTATTCTATTCCTAAATTGCAAAGATGCCCACGATGGAATTTCCATGGGTCCTGCTAGGAATGGATAGGCCACTATTTAAAACTATAAAGAATAGGATTTCTTTTTTTTCTCTATTATTCAAATCTATGAATTCCTTTGTATTCTATTCCTAAATTGCAAAGATGCCCAAGACGGAATTTCCATGGGTCCTGCTAGGAATGGATAGGCCACTATTTAAAACTATAAAGAATAGGATTTCTTTTTTTTCTCTCTTATTCAAATCTATGAATTCCTTTGTATTCTATTCCTAAATTGCAAAGATGCCCAAGACGGAATTTCCATGGGTCCTGCTAGGAATGGATAGGCCACTATTTAAAACTATAAAGAATAGGATTTCTTTTTTTTTTTCTTTATTATTCAAATCTATGAATTCCTTTGTATTCTATTCCTAAATTGCAAAGATGCCCAAGACGGAATTTCCATGGGTCCTGCTAGGAATGGATAGGCCACTATTTAAAACTATAAAGAATAGGATTTCTTTTTTTTCTCTCTTATTCAAATCTATGAATTCCTTTGTATTCTATTCCTAAATTGCAAAGATGCCCACGACGGAATTTCCATGGGTCCTGCTAATAATGGATAGGCCACTATTTAAAACTATAAAGAATAGGATTTCTTTTTTTTCTCTCTTATTCAAATCTATGAACTCCTTTGTATTCTATTCCTAAATTGCAAAGATGCCCACGACGGAATTTCCATGGGTCCTGCTAGGAATGGATAGGCCACTATTTAAAACTATAAAGAATAGGATTTCTTTTTTTTTTCTTTATTATTCAAATCTATGAATTGCTTTGTATTCTATTCCTAAATTGCAAAGATGCCCACGATGGAATTTCCATGGGTCCTGCTAGGAATGGATAGGCCACTATTTAAAACTATAAAGAATAGGATTTCTTTTTTTTTTCTCTATTATTCAAATCTATGAATTCCTTTGTATTCTATTCCTAAATTGCAAAGATGCCCATGATGGAATTTCCATGGGTCCTGCTAGGAATGGATAGGCCACTATTTAAAACTATAAAGAATAGGATTTCTTTTTTTCTCTATTATTCAAATCTATGAATTCCTTTGTATTCTATTCCTTAATTGCAAAGATGCCCACGACGGAATTTCCATGGGTCCTGCTAGTAATGGAAAGGCCACTATTTAAAACTATAAAGAATAGGATTTCTTTTTTTTTTCTTTATTATTCAAATCTATGAATTGCTTTGTATTCTATTCCTAAATTGCAAAGATGCCCACGATGGAATTTCCATGGGTCCTGCTAGGAATGGATAGGCCACCATTTAAAACTATAAAGAATAGGATTTCTTTTTTTTCTCTCTTATTCAAATCTATGAATTCCTTTGTATTCTATTCCTAAATTGCAAAGATGCCCAAGATGGAATTTCCATGGGTCCTGCTAGGAATGGATAGGCCACTATTTAAAACTATAAAGAATAGGATTTCTTTTTTTTTTCTTTATTATTCAAATCTATGAATTCCTTTGTATTCTATTCCTAAATTGCAAAGATGCCCAAGATGGAATTTCCATGGGTCCTGCTAGGAATGGATAGGCCACTATTTAAAACTATAAAGAATAGGATTTCTTTTTTTTTCTTTATTATTCAAATCTATGAATTCCTTTGTATTCTATTCCTAAATTGCAAAGATGCCCAAGATGGAATTTCCATGGGTCCTGCTAATAATGGATAGGCCACTATTTAAAACTATAAAGAATAGGATTTCTTTTTTTCTCTATTATTCAAATCTATGAATTCCTTTGTATTCTATTCCTAAATTGCAAAGATGCCCATGATGGAATTTCCATGGGTCCTGCTAGGAATGGATAGGCCACTATTTAAAACTATAAAGAATAGGATTTCTTTTTTGTCTCTATTATTCAAATCTATGAATTGCTTTGTATTCTATTCCTAAATTGCAAAGATGCCCAAGATGGAATTTCCATGGGTCCTGCTAGTAATGGATAGGCCACTATTTAAAACTATAAAGAATAGGATTTCTTTTTTTTTTCTTTATTATTCAAATCTATGAATTCCTTTGTATTCTATTCCTAAATTGCAAAGATGCCCAAGATGGAATTTCCATGGGTCCTGCTAGGAATGGATAGGCCACTATTTAAAACTATAAAGAATAGGATTTCTTTTTTTCTCTATTATTCAAATCTATGAATTCCTTTGTATTCTATTCCTAAATTGCAAAGATGCCCAAGATGGAATTTCCATGGGTCCTGCTAATAATGGATAGGCCACTATTTAAAACTATAAAGAATAGGATTTCTTTTTTTCTCTATTATTCAAATCTATGAATTCCTTTGTATTCTATTCCTAAATTGCAAAGATGCCCATGATGGAATTTCCATGGGTCCTGCTAGTAATGGATAGGCCACTATTTAAAACTATAAAGAATAGGATTTCTTTTTTGTCTCTATTATTCCAATCTATGAATTGCTTTGTATTCTATTCCTAAATTGCAAAGATGCCCAAGATGGAATTTCCATGGGTCCTGCTAGTAATGGATAGGCCACTATTTAAAACTATAAAGAATAGGATTTCTTTTTTTCTCTATTATTCAAATCTATGAATTCCTTTGTATTCTATTCCTAAATTGCAAAGATGCCCAAGATGGAATTTCCATGGGTCCTGCTAGTAATGGATAGGCCACTATTTAAAACTATAAAGAATAGGATTTCTTTTTTTCTCTATTATTCAAATCTATGAATTCCTTTGTATTCTATTCCTAAATTGCAAAGATGCCCAAGATGGAATTTCCATGGGTCCTGCTAGGAATGGATAGGCCACTATTTAAAACTATAAAGAATAGGATTTCTTTTTTTTTTCTTTATTATTCAAATCTATGAATTCCTTTGTATTCTATTCCTAAATTGCAAAGATGCCCAAGATGGAATTTCCATGGGTCCTGCTAGTAATGGATAGGCCACTATTTAAAACTATAAAGAATAGGATTTCTTTTTTTTTTCTCTATTATTCAAATCTATGAATTCCTTTGTATTCTATTCCTAAATTGCAAAGATGCCCAAGATAGAATTTCCATGGGTCCTGCTAATAATGGATAGGCCACTATTTAAAACTATAAAGAATAGGATTTCTTTTTTTTTTTCTCTATTATTCAAATCTATGAATTCCTTTGTATTCTATTCCTAAATTGCAAAGATGCCCAAGATGGAATTTCCATGGGTCCTGCTAATAATGGATAGGCCACTATTTAAAACTATAAAGAATAGGATTTCTTTTTTTCTCTATTATTCAAATCTATGAATTCCTTTGTATTCTATTCCTAAATTGCAAAGATGCCCATGATGGAATTTCCATGGGTCCTGCTAGTAATGGATAGGCCACTATTTAAAACTATAAAGAATAGGATTTCTTTTTTGTCTCTATTATTCAAATCTATGAATTGCTTTGTATTCTATTCCTAAATTGCAAAGATGCCCATGATGAAATTTCCATGGGTCCTGCTAGGAATGGATAGGCCACTATTTAAAACTATAAAGAATAGGATTTCTTTTTTTCTCTATTATTCAAATCTATGAATTCCTTTGTATTCTATTCCTTAATTGCAAAGATGCCCACGACGGAATTTCCATGGGTCCTGCTAGTAATGGAAAGGCCACTATTTAAAACTATAAAGAATAGGATTTCTTTTTTTTTTCTTTATTATTCAAATCTATGAATTGCTTTGTATTCTATTCCTAAATTGCAAAGATGCCCACGATGGAATTTCCATGGGTCCTGCTAGGAATGGATAGGCCACTATTTAAAACTATAAAGAATAGGATTTCTTTTTTTTCTCTCTTATTCAAATCTATGAATTCCTTTGTATTCTATTCCTAAATTGCAAAGATGCCCAAGATGGAATTTCCATGGGTCCTGCTAGGAATGGATAGGCCACTATTTAAAACTATAAAGAATAGGATTTCTTTTTTTTTTCTTTATTATTCAAATCTATGAATTCCTTTGTATTCTATTCCTAAATTGCAAAGATGCCCAAGATGGAATTTCCATGGGTCCTGCTAGGAATGGATAGGCCACTATTTAAAACTATAAAGAATAGGATTTCTTTTTTTTTTCTTTATTATTCAAATCTATGAATTCCTTTGTATTCTATTCCTAAATTGCAAAGGTGCCCAAGATGGAATTTCCATGGGTCCTGCTAATAATGGATAGGCCACTATTTAAAACTATAAAGAATAGGATTTCTTTTTTTCTCTATTATTCAAATCTATGAATTCCTTTGTATTCTATTCCTAAATTGCAAAGATGCCCATGATGGAATTTCCATGGGTCCTGCTAGGAATGGATATGCCACTATTTAAAACTATAAAGAATAGGATTTCTTTTTTGTCTCTATTATTCAAATCTATGAATTGCTTTGTATTCTATTCCTAAATTGCAAAGATGCCCAAGATGGAATTTCCATGGGTCCTGCTAGTAATGGATAGGCCACTATTTAAAACTATAAAGAATAGGATTTCTTTTTTTTTTCTTTATTATTCAAATCTATGAATTCCTTTGTATTCTATTCCTAAATTGCAAAGATGCCCAAGATGGAATTTCCATGGGTCCTGCTAGGAATGGATAGGCCACTATTTAAAACTATAAAGAATAGGATTTCTTTTTTTCTCTATTATTCAAATCTATGAATTCCTTTGTATTCTATTCCTAAATTGCAAAGATGCCCAAGATGGAATTTCCATGGGTCCTGCTAATAATGGATAGGCCACTATTTAAAACTATAAAGAATAGGATTTCTTTTTTTCTCTATTATTCAAATCTATGAATTCCTTTGTATTCTATTCCTAAATTGCAAAGATGCCCATGATGGAATTTCCATGGGTCCTGCTAGTAATGGATAGGCCACTATTTAAAACTATAAAGAATAGGATTTCTTTTTTGTCTCTATTATTCAAATCTATGAATTGCTTTGTATTCTATTCCTAAATTGCAAAGATGCCCAAGATGGAATTTCCATGGGTCCTGCTAGTAATGGATAGGCCACTATTTAAAACTATAAAGAATAGGATTTCTTTTTTTCTCTATTATTCAAATCTATGAATTCCTTTGTATTCTATTCCTAAATTGCAAAGATGCCCAAGATGGAATTTCCATGGGTCCTGCTAGGAATGGATAGGCCACTATTTAAAACTATAAAGAATAGGATTTCTTTTTTTTTTCTTTATTATTCAAATCTATGAATTCCTTTGTATTCTATTCCTAAATTGCAAAGATGCCCAAGATGGAATTTCCATGGGTCCTGCTAGTAATGGATAGGCCACTATTTAAAACTATAAAGAATAGGATTTCTTTTTTTTTTCTCTATTATTCAAATCTATGAATTCCTTTGTATTCTATTCCTAAATTGCAAAGATGCCCAAGATAGAATTTCCATGGGTCCTGCTAACAATGGATAGGCCACTATTTAAAACTATAAAGAATAGGATTTCTTTTTTTTTTTCTCTATTATTCAAATCTATGAATTCCTTTGTATTCTATTCCTAAATTGCAAAGATGCCCAAGATGGAATTTCCATGGGTCCTGCTAATAATGGATAGGCCACTATTTAAAACTATAAAGAATAGGATTTCTTTTTTTCTCTATTATTCAAATCTATGAATTCCTTTGTATTCTATTCCTAAATTGCAAAGATGCCCATGATGGAATTTCCATGGGTCCTGCTAGTAATGGATAGGCCACTATTTAAAACTATAAAGAATAGGATTTCTTTTTTGTCTCTATTATTCAAATCTATGAATTGCTTTGTATTCTATTCCTAAATTGCAAAGATGCCCATGATGGAATTTCCATGGGTCCTGCTAGGAATGGATAGGCCACTATTTAAAACTATAAAGAATAGGATTTCTTTTTTTTTTCTTTATTATTCAAATCTATGAATTCCTTTGTATTCTATTCCTAAATTGCAAAGATGCCCAAGATGGAATTTCCATGGGTCCTGCTAGTAATGGATAGGCCACTATTTAAAACTATAAAGAATAGGATTTCTTTTTTTTTTCTCTATTATTCAAATCTATGAATTCCTTTGTATTCTATTCCTAAATTGCAAAGATGCCCAAGATGGAATTTCCATGGGTCCTGCTAGGAATGGATAGGCCACTATTTAAAACTATAAAGAATAGGATTTCTTTTTTTTTTCTTTATTATTCAAATCTATGAATTCCTTTGTATTCTATTCCTAAATTGCAAAGATGCCCAAGATGGAATTTCCATGGGTCCTGCTAATAATGGATAGGCCACTATTTAAAACTATAAAGAATAGGATTTCTTTTTTTCTCTATTATTCAAATCTATGAATTCCTTTGTATTCTATTCCTAAATTGCAAAGATGCCCATGATGGAATTTCCATGGGTCCTGCTAGGAATGGATAGGCCACTATTTAAAACTATAAAGAATAGGATTTCTTTTTTTCTCTATTATTCAAATCTATGAATTCCTTTGTATTCTATTCCTAAATTGCAAAGATGCCCAGGATTGGAATTTCCATGGGTCCTGCTAGGAATGGATAGGCTATATACGTACAAACACACACACACACACGTATATATATATATATATTCATAGGGCACCCCAAGTTGGCCTAATGGTTAGCAAGCTTGTCTCGCTAGATCATTTACGACTGAGTAGTGAGTTCAATCTTCATTGGGTGCCCCATACTTTTGGCCTTGTTCCGCATCTAAGCTACGCCTGGAAAATCACTATATATATATATTCAAGAGTGGAACTGGTATAAGTGTGACATTGTTACCAGAAAACACCATAAACATGAATATTTCGGGCATCAAAGACAGATGCCAAACCAACCATAAATTCCTTAGGCGCTGCAATCCGTTTTAACACACAGACAAACACACATACACGTGCGCATTTTACTCACATATTCATAAATTATTATTTGCAAAACAATAATAAGATAAAATCTGAAATAATTATAAATTTTTATTTAAGAGCCATTAGAATTTTTAGTTCCAAATATCTGCATGTTAAAGAAAAATACATTGAAAATACTTTTCAAATTCTCCACTATCAGAGTTATTTCATATGCAATGCCAAAAGAAAAGCATACAAACTCTACAAAATCATAACAAATAAAGAAACCTCAGTTAGTTAAGTGCCACATGTTATACACACTACCCACAGTGGGTTGCTATGTCTCTCTGTGGTAGATATGTTGCCAACGAAAGCTATAGAACCCAACCTGTCCTGCTACTCAAGAGAAGAGATGGATTCAGGCCTTTCCAAAGGGTATTTGTGTGTAAGTGAATGCAATGAATCCAACTGTAAAAAAACAACAGTAAATGAAGTTAGGCTACAGTATACAATAACCTGTGCCAGAACTACATAAGGTCACATCACTTACCTGTAATATTGAGACACTGATATCTTTCTATATGTGTTGTATAACAAACAACCTACAACACATATTGGTAGGTACCGTATATTGTATCACTATAAATTAGCAAACATTTAAAATTTGTCATCTCTACTGATAAATACATTGAAGTTAACATCAACTGCTATAACATATTAATACTAGAGATTACACATAATACCAGGTAGTTTTTTTTTATATTACTACCATGTCAAAAGAAGAATTGGATTCATGCCTTTCCCAAGGGTATTTGTGTGTAAGTGAATGCAATGAATCCAACTGGAAAAAAACAACGGAAAAACTAGGCACATAATATTACTTACAAACCCCATGATGAACTCAAAAGAAATTTGGTTCAGTACAATATGAAAATTATCAAACAATACAAAAACATCAACATTTCAAAAACTTTAATCAATGTAAACGTGAACATGTTAATAAATTTACACAATAAAATTTAAACAATTCCCCCCCAAAAAGACATTAGTGAAACACTCAGAAAGCTGAAGAAAAGAATATGCAAATAGAAATGGGATTTACTGTAAATTGTGGCTTACAAGTCGACATGGTGTACAAGTCAACCTCAAGATCTTTAGCTCAAAGTTCTGAGTTAGACCTATACCTACCATATAGGCCGACGCCCCCTTCAAGCATACAGTAGGCTACCAGTGGCCCAAAACTTAGTCTTATCAGTAAATGAAGTTAGGCTACAGTATACAATAACCTGTGCCAGAACTACATAAGGTCACACCACTTACCTGTATATTGAGACACTGATATCTTTCTATATGCGTTGTATAGCAAACAACCTACAACACATATTGGTAGGTACTGTATATTGGTATAACTTGGCAAACATAAAATTTGTCATCTCTACTGATAAATACATTAAAGTCGACATCAACTACTATAAAATTAATATAGATTACAGGTTTTTTGGTTGGTTTGTTTTTGTTTTCTTTTTTTATATTACTGCCATGAAACGTTTGTTAAAAAAAACAGTATCATCCATCTGCCATTTGTATCGGCGATGTAAACAAACAACCAGTGATACCACTGTTGTTGGACATGTGCTGTGGCATTGATAGAATATTGAATTTGTCACTATTTTCTATGAATTTCTGTATTAATATGGCCAATATATTCCCTAAACGCAAATTTCCCTGGGGTCTATTTGTGACCGCCTGCTGGAAGTATGGTTAAGTGGTGTACAGTAATTGCCAGGATTACTGTCTATACTTTATTTATAGCTAGGTGGTACGGTCTGCATTTTATACCTGCTATGTAAGTTGATACCTTTAAACTTGAAAGCTACTTGTACGCTGCAATTTACAGTCAAATGAAGCAGTACACACGGTACACTGGTGTGCCACTGAAGCCTTCATGGTTACAATTTTGTCCTGGAAAATAGCAAATGAATATAACTTAGTCTGATGAAGATGCATTGAATGTGCCATGAATGATGTGTTCCTTTGTAATATATTGGTCAGGTGATCTCAGCCTCCTGTCATCTGTCCTTACTAAGTTAATACAGAATGAATGTGCAATGTATAAGTTCACTTTCATATATATATATATATATATATATATATAGACTTTATTATAATTCTAATCAGCACTTTTTTAAATCGATAAACTTAGCCAAGGAGGGAAGGAAGTTAAAATGAGTGGTGGCGATTCTTTTTTTTTTTTTCCTTGTAAAACAGCCCATATTTACCAAAAATTCCAAACATTGTACTGGTTTTTATAATTTCTATCTCAATATTTTATTTTGATATCACAGTCTGACAGAAAATGGTTTTTGATGTAGAGTATAGGTTATTTTGGGCAATTTTAAACAGTTCCGTGATACTGAGTACCAAAATAATATCCATTTTCCACTTTGTAGTTTTCCTGCTCCACACTATCTTCTTCTATATACCACACATAGGCGATCATGGCTCTCCACAACTTCCTATCCGTTACAGCTCTTAGCCGTGTTTCTCTTTTCGCTATGCTCATGTTTCAGCTGCCATTCCCACAAGCTCACCAGGTAGGTAGCTGGTGGCCTTCTATCACCGCTTACGCCCTGTGAGGGTTAAATTTTCCAAGCCTTCTTTTCTAATTATGTGTCCAAGACATTTTATCTCTCTATTTCTGAATGTGAGTAAAGTGGTTTTATTTTGTTTTTTTTGGTAACCATTTTATTTAAGACTTTGTTGTTGAAAAAAAATAAATAAATAAACACACAATGTAAGAAGAAGAAGAAGAAGAAGAAAGTTTTGAGATTTCTGACATTTTGTCTATTTATTATTGTTTCTAAATTACAAGTGCAACTATAGCTTAATTTACCTGCATTTTTATTGAATGTTTTATATAATTCTGAATTTTTGGGGAAGTGTTTAGCAAGTAACTTGAAAAATAATTTCCGTATTTTACATTTTACCTTTAAGTTAAAAGGGGAGTTAAACCAAATAATATTTTTTCTTTTCCATGAATTGTTCTTCATATGTTGTTTAATTTAATAATAATATATGTGAATATTAGATCTAATGACCCTGCGAACATAATAAAACACATCCCTAAAGGAATAGAGTCTAGGTTATACAAAATAACTTAAACTCTATAAATTTTGCAGATAAAAGAAAGAGTATGAGAAGAACTTAAAAGGTAGAGGGTCACAAAACCAAACTAGAAAATTTAAACCTCAAATTAGACAACATATGAAGAACAATTCAAGGAAAAGAAAAAATGTTATTTGGCTTAACTCCACTTATAATTTAGAGGTAAAATGTGAAATAGGGAAATTATTTTTCAAGTTACTTACTAAACACCTCCCCCCGAAATTCAGAATTACATAAGATATTGAATAAAAACACATTTAAATTAAGCTACAGCCACACTAGTAATTTAGAAACAATAATAAACAGACAAAATGCCAAAGAGATATGAGCAGCAGAACAAAAACAGTGTACCCCTTTATTTTGGAATTCCCTGTAGGTTACTCAGATCAATATATACCAGACTTAGTGGAAACAGAGCAAGCAATAACAGAACAGTACTAAAAATAAGAGCTAGATGATATATCCCTAGAGTATGGGCAGAACAGTTTACCCCAAAGATTAAATAAAGGGTTCAGTACAGAATTCCCTGTAGGTTACTCATGTTGACTGACATACATCAGATGAAGGCCGGAGGGGGACAATGGCCGAAATGCTGTGATAACAAACACAAAGCCCAGAACAGAGAGATGATACATGCACAGTGTAAATGAAATTATCTGGTTTACTTCCAAGAAAGTGTATGTTTTGGTTCAGTAAAAAGATGTAATATTATCTGAAGATTTGTAATCAATTTGGCTCCATTTCAGGCTTTATTTTACAGAAGTGAACTTACTGAATCCAAACAGAAACACACTTTGATGTCAACAAGAAATATTAATTACAATTTTTACAGAATAAAACTTTAACATTTTTAGTAAATATATATATATATATATATATATATATATATATATATGTATATATAAATAAAAAGGAAAGAACAGTAAGATATAAAATCCGGTGTTCTTATAGATATTTTTATTTTTACACAATAGTGCTCTATGTAAATTTAAATTTACAGAGCATTAATATTATAAATTAATAGATTTAAAATACTGTGTAGCGGTAAAACCATATTTTAAATCTATTAATTTATAATATATATATATATATATATATATATATATATATATATATATATATATATATATATATATATATATATACATAAATTCAGAATTACATAAGATATTGAACAAAAACACGTTTAAATTAAGCTACAGCCACACTAGTAATTTAGAAACAATAATAAACAGACAAAATGCCAAAAACTTCAAAACTAATACACAGCAAAATATACTTAACACTAGTAATTGATGCAACTGTAGAAATAAGAATAAATGTCCATTAGATGGAGCTTGTAAATCCAAAGCAATAATCTATAAAACAGAAGTAATAGATATTAATGGTCTGAATAAAATGTACATAGGATGTACTGAA
>OZ038514.1:5943599-6081099 GCA_964036315.1 Acanthosepion esculentum
AGAAAATGATTGATTGATTGAATTACTTTCTATGGCTTATCAACCCTTTTCAGGTTATTTAAAGCCAGAAAACATTTTTAGATTGTAAGAATTTTTTTTAAGACATAATGATGGTTTAATGATCTTACTATTTAACCCATAGATGGATTCATACCTAATCAGAATTTGATAAACTAACAAGAAATTATGTGGATATGAAGTGGGGGATCAATTCTATATTACAGTCAATATATAAACTGATCCCTCACTTTGTGACCACGGTAGTTTCTATACGTTTATATTCCAGAGAATGTAAATAAATCTAAAAGACATACCTGTGTAGCTAATCACTATTTGATTAATTCATTTTCTATGGCTTATCAACCCTTGGCAGGTTATTTAAAGCCAGAAAATATTTTTAGATTGTAAAAATGTTTTTGGAGGGGATAATGGTTTTAGTGATACAAGTCTTACTAATTAACCCATATCTGAGGAGAGACGAGGTGGATTCACACCTTTCTAAAGGGTATTTGCATGTAAGTGAATATAATGAACCCAACTGGAATTGGAACTCTCCGATTAACAATTATCCAATACAACACCCACACATCCAAACTTAGGGCACCTGGTACTCCCAAATGATCACCAATCTAAGTACTGACAAAGCTCAACATTGCTTAACTTCGAATACCATATGGGAACCAGTGCTTCAATGTGATGTGGCAAAAGCTTGAAAATATTTGAATTTAACCCTCTAGATCAGTGCATTCAGGTACACTAATCTGTCCTGGGTATGATGATAAACTACGTCCAGCAGCAAGGCCTCTGATCAGGAGGTTTTGAGGAGTGTGGAACCACCTCTTAATTGCTGGCGTTTCCAGGTCCAACCTGACCCAGGGTGGTAGCACCTGTTAGGGTCCCAGCTATGGGCAAATAGTTAACCCTGAAACTGAGGTAAAAATCACTATGAAAGTGTAACAAATAGGTTTTAATATCAGAAATACTTTGCAAAAAAATTATTACTAGAAATAAATTTTTGAAGAAAAAACTATTACCAGAAATAAATTTTTGAAGAAAAATATTACCAGCAATACGTTTTTGAAAAGAAAATTATAGTGAAGAAAAAAAATGGCGACAGTGCATCACATGTATCCTATGACGGAAAATGTGGCAAAAAAGAAAATTATTTACCAAAAAAAGGGGGCACATATTCCACATGACATGCTGAAGTTGGAATATGTAAATTAAAAACAAGTCCGTTGCAGGAGTCGCTGTAAAAGTACTTTGATATGGAAAAATTGGGCATCCTCTCCCAGTTGTTGATGAATGGAAAAAATGCTTGGCCGATAAAAGCAGTTATGTGTTCTTGAATCGGGAAGAAAAATTGGGGGCATTTTGGCTACCGTGTTTGTCGGAGATTGAGTTAATTTTTCTGACTGGTTGTGTGCATTGTGATTCGTGAGAGAGTACCTGTGAATCGAGTTTTCGACATTTCTTTCTGCCCCTGATGTTCAAATCTGAACTTAGTGATTTATTCTCTGCCTTGTGGAAGTAATCTGCGACAAATATTTCCTTTGCAATCCCATATCACTTACCAACTATACATTTTTAAGGAAAAAAAATATTACCAGAAATAGATTTTTGACAAAACAAAATATGAAGAAAAAAGTTTTCGGCAGTAAATAATCCAGTGAGGTTGATATGCCGTAAAACAAAACAAACAAACCAGGAACACTAATGTACCCTGAAAGGTAGATAGGTGTACCCCAAGTTAACAGAAAAGTAATTTATGAATTATTTTAATATTTAAAACAAAATTTTAATTTAAAAAGCTAGAAGCAAGCTTCCATTGTTATGTGATATTTTACAATGGATGCTAAATTCCTTAAATTTTAAGGAGTAGATAATCCTTTTCCTTTTACCTTCCCCAAGGGATTTAAATTAGTCATCATCAGCCACTCTAAAAAAAAAAAAATTACACATAAAAAGTCCATTTTAATGAAAACTGTACCATTAATCTTTTTTGGGGATGCTGAACGAAAAATTTCCTGTTTTCAAATTTCATGACAAATTTTTCCTTATTAAAGTTTGAAGTGTGACCCCCCCACCCACCAGTTTTAGTTATTCTTCAAATGTGTCCTAAAGTAAAAAAGGTTGAGAAATACTGGTCTTGATATTATTTATACACAGATTATGAAATCATGGGCTAAGACAAAAAATAATTTTAAAACATTGTGTTCTCAAAAATTAAAATGTTGACCATGGTATTCTATATTTAGAAAGATCCAGAACATTAGTATCTGTCTATATTTCTGAGATGAGGTATTAAATACACTATTTACATTATTTGGACTATTGTCCTCATCTTTGTTGCCATATTTATTACAACGTTTCGGCTGTTGTACGCTCCGGCCTTCTTCAGGTGGTTGGAATGTCGAACCGAACCCTTTATTTTGCTCACTGGGGTAGACTGTTCTAGCTCCACGTGCCATGTTTAAAAGATGTCAGTTATCAGTTATCTCCTATTAATTCTCCTCTCTAAGTTCTTGAGGACACATGGCACAGTGGATTAGATCCAGTGACAGGACCCAAAGAGTGTGAGTTCAATAGCTGGTTAAAGCAGTGGAGAACTTGGAGAGGGGAATTAACAGAAGATAACTGACATCCATTAAACATGGCATGTGGAACTAGAACAGTCTACCCCAGTGAGCGAAATAAAGGGTTCAGTTTGACATTCCAACCTCCTGAAGAAGGCAGGAGTGTACAACGGGCAAAATGTTTTAATAAATATGGTGACAAAGATGAGGAAATAGTCCGAATAATGTAAATAGTGTCCAGAACATGGGATCCCATGCAATGCTTCACACAATTTACAGAGAACTGAGACCAAATCTCTCTTAATCTCAAACGAAAACAATTACAGTTTGCTGGCCACTGCCACCAAGCGGACAGGGAAATCATCTCATCTTTATTCCTACGGCATCCTTCTGGAAGTGTCTTCTCATGAAGATTGACTTTCCCAGACACCATAGCTAGGGACCCAGGGTTAGACATTGGAGACCTCGGGACAGCAATGCAGGACTGAACAGTGTGGAAAAGGATTGTCAATGGAGTTCCGACCAACTATAGGGAGGTGGAATGATGATGATGTAGTAGTAGTAGTAGAAGAAATTTCTTCTTGAAACGTGACTGGATGGAGCATATAGAAATCTACTAAGAAAAATCCAGAACATCAGTTGGAGATCCCATGCAATGCTTAACAATTTACAGAGAACTGAGACCAAATCTCTCTTAAGCTCAAACAAAAACAATTACAGTTTGCTGGCCACTGCCACTGAGCGAACAGGGAAATCATTTCATCCTTATTCCTATGACATCCTTCTGGAGGTGTCTTCTCATGAAGATTGACTTTCCAAGACACCATAGCTAGAGACCCAGGGTTGGACATTGGGGACAGCAATGTAGGACCGAACTGTGTGGAAAAGGATTGTCATTGGAGTTTTGACCAACCATAGGAAGGTCAAAGTATGATAATGATGATTCTATACTACATGTCTACTTATGGTGCAACTAAGGGCCAAAACTGGAGGCCTATTTCAAAGATTCTTTGTTTCGCTGGGAGTGACGCATCTTAGTTTTAGTTTACTGCTGTAGTCAGGTTGAGAAATTCAAAGAAATCTTTGCTTTTTACACTTGGAATAACTTTAGCTAATTTAACTGAAGTAAATATAAGATTTATTGATTTTTTCTTCAAACTTATGATATTGTTTTATGTTTTTATTGTAATATCGAACATTTTCTGTGTGAAATTCACTAAATAAATATAATTTAGGAAACTTGGTCTTGTTACTTGGAAACCAATTTAGTATTCTTCTCTATAAAATTTTCATTCATAAAAGCAAAAGCACTAACAACCAACTTTATTTTTGTGGCATCTGTATTTGTTTCTAACAAAGGAAAAACATGTTGAATTTTTACCAGGCTTCATATAGTGAAATATAACATTTTAATGTTACTTGATTTAAAGAAAGAATTTATTAATTCTAGTTTTCTAGTTTTTCTTATTACAAATATTACAAAGTCTCTCCCAAGAAAGTTAATTTTAATGATTTTTCATGTTTTTTAACTTTTCTTCTGGAGAATTTTCTTTGCCGATTCCGTTTTTACACTGCAAAATTTATTTAAAAATGTTAATGCTACGTAAAGTTAATTTAATTTTTTTCTCTATATTTTTATTCATAACAACAAATATATTGATGATAAAATTTGATATTTTTAGGAGCAATTTGCATTTGTTTTTTAAAAAAAGCATGTTCGGTCTTAGTCTACACTGTTACATAACATAAAATAGAAGTAAACGATATTTCATACCACAAAAATAATGAAACGTCTTTTATTAAGAATGTTATGTAAAGTTAATATGAAATAATTAAATCCTATAAATTTAATCCAATATTTTTAGATATTGTAAGGATGTATTAAAACAAGATCTTACTCAATAAATTGAGTGTCAGCACTTCACCAAGCAGAAAAAAAATGTTCACGGAGGGGAAATTAAAGTAGTATATTAAATTTTAATTTAGTTTACCATTAAAAAACACAAAATAGAAGTAAACAAAATTTTATACAACAAAAATAATGAAACGTCTTTTATTAAGAATGTTATGTAAAGTTAATATGAAATAATTAAATCCAATAAAACAAATGAAAAACATGTTGAATTTTTACCGTGCTTCTTAGAGTGAAATATAACATTTTAATTCTATTTGATTTAAAGAAAGAATTTATTAATTCTATTTTTCTAGTTTTTCTTATTACAAATGTTACTAAGTCTCTCCCAAGAAAGTTAATTTTAATGTTTTGTTATGTTTAATTTTTAATAAACTTTTCTTCCAAAAGCATTTTTCTTTGATTTTGTTTAAATTTACCGTATATACTCATATAACACGTGATCCTGAGTATCATGTGAACCCCAAATTTAAAAAACGATTTTATCATGTATCGCGTGTTTTATGCGAGTTCCTTTTTTGAGAGAAATTACAGAATACAGAAATTGCTAAATTACAATAGACTAACCTCTTCTCCTCTATCTCTTTATCTGATGCAAAAAATGACCTTCAGTCTGTTGTTAACTGGGGCAAAGAATGGCTTGTTAATTTTAACTCCTCCAAATCTAAACTGCTCTTTCTTAACCGCCTGAGAGACCCCTTTCTGCCTTCCATCAGCATGGCTGATGCTAACCTCCAGCAGAGAGTCACTCATTGTACCTTTTCGGGCTAACATTCTCAGTGGACATGAAGTGGGTAGACTATATTTGGGACACCATGTGACACTGATAAGGGGAAAGGGTTAAATTAGAATATGAGCTGGGACGAACCAAAAGGGCTAAAAGTACAGAATAAGATCTAAACTGAAGGAAGGAAGAAAAGACAGACCCGAGGGGGGAAAAGATATTATCAACGGGCCATCTAGAAGATTTAAACTCACACGGGATGGGGAGAATTAGTGAAAATACATTCGAATTCAGTTGGAAATGTTGGAAACAAAGCAGAAATGAAGGAATTCATTTATGCCCGCTTACTAAAGTGCAAGTTATGAAAAAAACAAGTCTTCTGACTACCAGGTGGAAGAAGGGGTCAATTGTGATATAATATTTGGCAATTTTGAAGATGAAGGCAGAATTGGAAAACTGATTGATGCCTGTCTTTCGAAGAGTGGAAATGTAAACAAATCAAGAAATAGGATTTTTTTGAGATAAGAAACAAACCTATAAGGTTCATAAGTATGAGTAAGTGAATGAGATATGGAGACAAATACTTGCTAATAGCATGTCGAAGGAAAGAGCTGGTAAAGTTCTGATTGAATAAACAAAACCAGGGGATGAGAAAAAAATTTGCTGTTGAAAAATGAAAGATAATTACAATTAATGATTAAAAGTTAAGACAGCCTTTTCACTTATGCAGTTGAAAAAATCAATTGAGGTGACAAGCTTAGATGAGATACTAAGAGATATGGAGGAATTACCTACACCTATCTTGAAGTAACGGTATAGGAGGTGTGTGGCAAGGGTCAGATCATTTGGTCACTGATGACCAGGTTGAGCTTGGAACAACCACCAGTATGCGTTGTTAAAATATTGAATCCATTGCCAGGACAGCTGCTAAGAAAGTAGTTTCACTGTGTTGTGCAAGACAATTTTTTGCTCCAGAATCTATCTTACATATCTATGAGTCTACCATTTGTCCATGCTTAGAATATTGCTGACACATATAGTCTGGTGCAATTTTCTTGGAAGAATCAGTAATATTATTGGTCCTGATCTTGTGTCTTGGCTTCAGTCATTTGCCCGCTGCCATAAGGTTGCCTCCCTGTGCCTTTTCTATAAATACTTTCATGGCAATTATTTGGATGAGTTCTTTGCTATGGTACTTAGACCTTATAAGCAGAAGTGCAGTGCTAGAATGGTGATGAGGTCTCACCAATTTACAGGTGAGTTGATTAGATGCAACTGTAAGTTAACAGCAAACAATTTATTTACTTGCACTTCTCACCTGTGGAAATCACTTCTGGCTTCTTGCTTCCCAGTCAATGTTGTTCTTCAAAAATTTAAATGCAAGAGCAATCATTATCTTCCTTTAAGTCTTCTTAATTCTTGTTCAGAACACATGGAAATTCCATTGTGGGCATCTTTGCAATTTAAGAAGAGAATACAAAGGAATTCATAGATTTGAATAATAGAGAAAAAAAGAAATCCTATTCTTTATAGTTTTAAATAGTGGCCTATCCATTCCTAGCAGGACCCATGGAAATTCCATCTTGGGCATCTTTGCAATTTAGGAATAGAATACAAAGGAATTCATATATTTGAATAATAGAGAAAAAGGAAAACCTATTCTTTATAGTTTTATCCATTACTTGCAGAACCCATGAAAATTCCAACTTTTCTCAGAATTCTTGATAAAAAAATATGGTTTTTGAAACTCTGACACCCTCACATTTGACAATAATTCAGCTCTTGCTTCAAATTCTTAAATATAAGACCAGTGAAGAACATTCTACCTGATTACCTTTCATTTATGCTTACCTGTGAGATGTAAGAATAAGTGTCCGTCCACTATCACGAATATTAATCAATGTATTCCAGAGCTTTCGTCTTGTGCCTGGATCCATACCTGTGGTTGGTTCATCCAAAAGTACCAATGGTGGGTTTCCCACTAAAGCTACTGCTGTACTAAGCTTCCTTTTATTTCCGCCACTAAAGAGAAAAGAGAAAAGAAATAAAAAGAGAACGACATGTTTGCATTATTAATCAGTCACTAGAGCTGTGAGTTTAATTCTAGGGTTAGGGAGTAGAGAAGGAAGCACAGAAAATGGAGGAATTTTTATTACTAAGCATATGATAAAAATTTACTATGTACTAAAACATTCAGGGTGAAAAATTTGATAAAAAAATAATGAATGTCTCTGTGTGTGTCTGTATGTGTGTCAGTGATTGTGTATTATTTCATATATATGGAATTTGCAGATAAGAGAGATATAAGGGCTTCTCATATGAACAACAGATTTTTACATTTAATATTCCAGTATGATGGAGTGAGGGAAAGAACAAGTACTGCTAGTCTATCGCATGTGGCTAAACATTAGCCTACCAGATCCCTAAACTTTGCATATAAACCTCCCCTATTTACATTTAATATTCCAGTATTATGGAGTGAGGCTAGTTACAAGTACTGGTAGTCTATGGCATCTGGATAAACATTAGCCTACCAGATCCCTCAACTTTGCATATAAACCTCCCCTATTTACATTTAATATTCCAGTATTATGGAGTGAGGCTAGCTACAAGTACTGGTAGTCTATGGCATCTGGGTAAACATTAGCCTACCAGATCCCTCAACTTTGCTGATAAACCTCCCCTATTTACATTTAATATTCCAGTATTATGGAGTGAGGCTAGCTACAAGTACTGGTAGTCTATGGCATCTGGGTAAACATTAGCCTACCAGATCCCTCAACTTTGCTGATAAACCTCCCCTATTTACATTTAATATTCCATTATTATGGAATGAGGCTAGCTACAAGTACTGGTAGTCTATGGCATCTGGGTAAACATTAGCCTACCAGATGCCTCAACTTTGCTGATAAATCTCCCCTATTTACATTTAATATTCCAGTATTATGGAGTGAGGCTAGCTACAAGTACTGGTAGTCTATAGCATCTGGCTAAACATTAGCCTACCAGATCCCTCAACTTTGCATCTAAACCTCCCCTATTTACATTTAATATTCCAGTATTATGGATTGAGGCTAGCTACAAGTACTGGTAGTCTATGGCATCTGGGTAAACATTAGCCTACCAGATCCCTCAACTTTGCCTATAAACCTCCCCTATTTACATTTAATATTCCAGTATTATGGAATGAGGCTAGCTACAAGTACTGGTAGTCTATGGCATCTGGCTAAACATTAGCCTACCAGATCCCTCAACTTTGCATATAAACCTCCCCTATTTACATTTAATATTCCAGTATTATGGAGTGAGGCTAGCTACAAGTACTGGTAGTCTATGGCATCTGGCTTAACATTAGCCTACCAGATCTCTCATCTTTGCATCTAAACCTCCCCTATTTACATTTAATATTCCAGTATTATGGAATGAGGCTAGCTACAAGTACTGGTAGTCTATGGCATCTGGGTAAACATTAGCCTACCAGATCCCTCAACTTTGCATATAAACCTCCCCTATTTACATTTAATATTCCAGTATTATGGAATGAGGCTAGCTACAAGTACTGGTAGTCTATGGCATCTGGCTAAACATTAGCCTACCAGATCCCTCAACTTTGCCTATAAACCTCCCCTATTTATATTTAATATTCCAGTATTATGGAATGAGGCTAGCTACAAGTACTGGTAGTCTATGGCATCTGGGTAAACATTAGCCTACCAGATCCCTCAACTTTGCCTATAAACCTCCCCTATTTACATTTAATATTCCAGTATTATAGAATGAGGCTAGCTACAAGTACTGGTAGTCTATGGCATCTGGGTAAACATTAGCCTACCAGATCCCTCAACTTTGCATATAAACCTCCCCTATTTACATTTAATATTCCAGTATTATGGAGTGAGGCTAGCTACAAGTACTGGTAGTCTATGGCATCTGGCTTAACATTAGCCTACCAGATCTCTCATCTTTGCATCTAAACCTCCCCTATTTACATTTAATATTCCAGTATTATGGAATGAGGCTAGCTACAAGTACTGGTAGTCTATGGCATCTGGGTAAACATTAGCCTACCAGATCCCTCAACTTTGCATATAAACCTCCCCTATTTACATTTAATATTCCAGTATTATGGAATGAGGCTAGCTACAAGTACTGGTAGTCTATGGCATCTGGGTAAACATTAGCCTACCAGATCCCTCAACTTTGCCTATAAACCTCCCCTATTTACATTTAATATTCCAGTATTATGGAATGAGGCTAGCTACAAGTACTGGTAGTCTATGGCATCTGGCTAAACATTAGCCTACCAGATCCCTCAACTTTGCATATAAACCTCCCCTATTTACATTTAATATTCCAGTATTATGGAGTGAGGCTAGCTACAAGTACTGGTAGTCTATGGCATCTGGCTTAACATTAGCCTACCAGATCTCTCATCTTTGCATCTAAACCTCCCCTATTTACATTTAATATTCCAGTATTATGGAATGAGGCTAGCTACAAGTACTGGTAGTCTATGGCATCTGGGTAAACATTAGCCTACCAGATCCCTCAACTTTGCATATAAACCTCCCCTATTTACATTTAATATTCCAGTATTATGGAATGAGGCTAGCTACAAGTACTGGTAGTCTATGGCATCTGGCTAAACATTAGCCTACCAGATCCCTCAACTTTGCCTATAAACCTCCCCTATTTATATTTAATATTCCAGTATTATGGAATGAGGCTAGCTACAAGTACTGGTAGTCTATGGCATCTGGGTAAACATTAGCCTACCAGATCCCTCAACTTTGCCTATAAACCTCCCCTATTTACATTTAATATTCCAGTATTATAGAATGAGGCTAGCTACAAGTACTGGTAGTCTATGGCATCTGGGTAAACATTAGCCTACCAGATCCCTCAACTTTGCATATAAACCTCCCCTATTTACATTTAATATTCCAGTATTATGGAGTGAGGCTAGCTACAAGTACTGGTAGTCTATGGCATCTGGCTTAACATTAGCCTACCAGATCTCTCATCTTTGCATCTAAACCTCCCCTATTTACATTTAATATTCCAGTATTATGGAATGAGGCTAGCTACAAGTACTGGTAGTCTATGGCATCTGGGTAAACATTAGCCTACCAGATCCCTCAACTTTGCATATAAACCTCCCCTATTTACATTTAATATTCCAGTATTATGGAATGAGGCTAGCTACAAGTACTGGTAGTCTATGGCATCTGGCTAAACATTAGCCTACCAGATCCCACGACTTTGCATATAAACCTTCCCTATTTACATTTAATATTCCAGTATTATGGAGTGAGGCTAGCTAAAAGTACTGGTAGTCTATGGCATCTGGCTAAACATTAGCCTACCAGATCCCTCAACTTTGCATATAAACCTCCCCTATTTATATTTAATATTCCAGTATTATGGAATGAGGCTAACTACAAGTACTGGTAGTCTATGGCATCTGGGTAAACATTAGCCTACCAGATCCCTCAACTTTGTATATAAACCTCCCCTATTTACATTTAATATTCCAGTATTATGGAATGAGGCTAGCTACAAGTACTGGTAGTCTATGGCATCTGGCTAAACATTAGCCTACCAGATCCCTCAACTTTGCATATAAACCTCCCCTATTTACATTTAATATTCCAGTATTATGGAATGAGGCTAGCTACAAGTACTGGTAGTCTATGGCATCTGGCTGAACATTAGCCTACCAGATCCCTCAACTTTGCATATAAACCTCCCCTATTTATATTTAATATTCCAGTATTATGGAATGAGTCTAGCTACAAGTACTGGTAGTCTATGGCATCTGGGTAAACATTAGCCTACCAGATCCCTCAACTTTGCCTATAAACCTCCCCTATTTACATTTAATATTCCAGTATTATGGAATGAGGCTAGCTACAAGTACTGGTAGTCTATGGCATCTGGGTAAACATTAGCCTACCAGATCCCTCAACTTTGCATATAAACCTCCCCTATTTACATTTAATATTCCAGTATTATGGAGTGAGGCTAGCTACAAGTACTGGTAGTCTATGGCATCTGGCTAAACATTAGCCTACCAGATCCCTCAACTATGCATATAAACCTCCCCTATTTACATTTAATATTCCAGTATTATGGAGTGAGGCTAGCTACAAGTACTGGTAGTCTATGGCATCTGGCTAAACATTAGCCTACCAGATCCCTCAACTTTGCTTATAAACCTCCCCTATTTATATTTAATATTCCAGTATTATGGAGTGAGGCTAGCTACAAGTACTGGTAGTCTATGGCATCTGGGTAAACATTAGCCTACCAGATCCATCAACTTTGCATATAAACCTCCCCTATTTACATTTAATATTCCAGTATTATGGAATGAGGCTAGCTACAAGTACTGGTAGTCTATGGCATCTGGCTAAACATTAGCCTACCAGATCCCTCAACTTTGCATATAAACTTCCCCTATTTACATTTAATATTCCAGTATTATGGAATGAGGCTAGCTACAAGTACTGGTAGTCTATGGCATCTGGGTAAACATTAGCCTACCAGATCCCTCAACTTTGCCAATAAACCTCCCCTATTTACATTTAATATTCCAGTATTATGGAGTGAGGCTAGCTAAAAGTACTGGTAGTCTCTGGCATCTCGGTAACCATTAGCCTACCAGATCCCTCAACTTTGCATATAAACCTCCCCTATTTATATTTAATATTCCAGTATTATGGAATGAGGCTAGCTACAAGTACTGGTAGTCTATGGCATCTGGCTAAACATTAGCCTACCAGATCCCACGACTTTGCATATAAACCTTCCCTATTTACATTTAATATTCCAGTATTATGGAATGAGGCTAGCTACAAGTACTGGTAGTCTATGGCATCTGGCTAAACATTAGCCTACCAGATCCCTCAACTTTGCATATAAACCACCCCTATTTATATTTAATATTCCAGTATTATGGAATGAGGCTAGCTACAAGTACTGGTAGTCTATGGCATCTGGGTAAACATTAGCCTACCAGATCCCTCAACTTTGCCTATAAACCTCCCCTATATACATTTAATATTCCAGTATTATGGAGTGAGGCTAGCTACAAGTACTGGTAGTCTATGGCATCTGGCTAAACATTAGCCTACCAGATCCCTAAACTTTGCATATAAACCTCCCCTATTTACATTTAATATTCCAGTATTATGGAGTGAGGCTAGCTACAAGTACTGGTAGTCTATGGCATCTGTCTAAACATTAGCCTACCAGATCCCTCAACTTTGCATATAAACCTCCCCTATTTATATTTAATATTCCAGTATTATGGAATGAGGCTAACTACAAGTACTGGTAGTCTATGGCATCTGGGTAAACATTAGCCTACCAGATCCCTCAACTTTGTATATAAACCTCCCCTATTTACATTTAATATTCCAGTATTATGGAATGAGGCTAGCTACAAGTACTGGTAGTCTATGGCATCTGGCTAAACATTAGCCTACCAGATACCTCAACTTTGCATATAAACCTCCCCTATTTACATTTAATATTCCAGTATTATGGAATGAGGCTAGCTACAAGTACTGGTAGTCTATGGCATCTGGCTGAACATTAGCCTACCAGATCCCTCAACTTTGCATATAAACCTCCCCTATTTATATTTAATATTCCAGTATTATGGAATGAGTCTAGCTACAAGTACTGGTAGTCTATGGCATCTGGCTAAACATTAGCCTACCAGATCCCTCAACTTTGCCTATAAACCTCCCCTATTTACATTTAATATTCCAGTATTATGGAATGAGGCTAGCTACAAGTACTGGTAGTCTATGGCATCTGGCTAAACATTAGCCTACCAGATCCCTCAACTTTGCATATAAACCTCCCCTATTTACATTTAATATTCCAGTATTATGGAGTGAGGCTAGCTACAAGTACTGGTAGTCTATGGCATCTGGCTAAACATTAGCCTACCAGATCCCTCAACTTTGCATATAAACCTCCCCTATTTATATTTAATATTCCAGTATTATGGAGTGAGGCTAGCTACAAGTACTGGTAGTCTATGGCATCTGGGTAAACATTAGCCTACCAGATCCATCAACTTTGCATCTAAACCTCCCCTATTTACATTTAATATTCCAGTATTATGGAATGAGGCTAGCTACAAGTACTGGTAGTCTATGGCATCTGGCTAAACATTAGCCTACCAGATCCATCAACTTTGCATATAAACTTCCCCTATTTACATTTAATATTCCAGTATTATGGAATGAGGCTAGCTACAAGTACTGGTAGTCTATGGCATCTGGCTAAACATTAGCCTACCAGATCATTCAACTTTGCATATAAACCTCCCCTATTTATATTTAATATTCCAGTATTATTGAATGAGGCTAGCTACAAGTACTGGTAGTCTATGGCATCTGGGTAAACATTAGCCTAGCAGATCCCTCAACTTTGCCTATAAACCTCCCCTATTTACATTTAATATTCCAGTATTATGGAGTGAGGCTAGCTACAAGTACTGGTAGTCTCTGGCATCTCGGTAACCATTAGCCTACCAGATCCCTCAACTTTGCATATAAACCTCCCCTATTTATATTTAATATTCCAGTATTATGGAATGAGGCTAGCTACAAGTACTGGTAGTCTATGGCATCTGGCTAAACATTAGCCTACCAGATCCCACGACTTTGCATATAAACCTTCCCTATTTACATTTAATATTCCAGTATTATGGAATGAGGCTAGCTACAAGTACTGGTAGTCTATGGCATCTGGCTAAACATTAGCCTACCAGATCCCTCAACTTTGCATATAAACCACCCCTATTTATATTTAATATTCCAGTATTATGGAATGAGGCTAGCTACAAGTACTGGTAGTCTATGGCATCTCGGTAAACATTAGCCTACCAGATCCCTCAACTTTGCCTATAAACCTCCCCTATATACATTTAATATTCCAGTATTATGGAGTGAGGCTAGCTACAAGTACTGGTAGTCTATGGCATCTGGCTAAACATTAGCCTACCAGATCCCTAAACTTTGCATATAAACCTCCCCTATTTACATTTAATATTCCAGTATTATGGAGTGAGGCTAGCTACAAGTACTGGTAGTCTATGGCATCTGTCTAAACATTAGCCTACCAGATCCCTCAACTTTGCATATAAACCTCCCCTATTTATATTTAATATTCCAGTATTATGGAATGAGGCTAGCTACAAGTACTGGTAGTCTATGGAATCTGGGTAAACATTAGCCTACCAGATCCCTCAACTTTGCATATAAACCTTCCCTATTTACATTTAATATTCCAGTATTATGGAGTGAGGCTAGCTAAAAGTACTGGTAGTCTATGGCATCTGGCTAAACATTAGCCTACCAGATCCCTCAACTTTGCATATAAACCTCCCCTATTTATATTTAATATTCCAGTATTATGGAATGAGGCTAGCTACAAGTACTGGTAGTCTATGGCATCTGGGTAAACATTAGCCTACCAGATCCCACGACTTTGCATATAAACCTTCCCTATTTACATTTAATATTCCAGTATTATGGAATGAGGCTAGCTACAAGTACTGGTAGTCTATGGCATCTGGCTAAACATTAGCCTACCAGATCCCACGACTTTGCATATAAACCTTCCCTATTTACATTTAATATTCCAGTATTATGGAGTGAGGCTAGCTAAAAGTACTGGTAGTCTATGGCATCTGGCTAAACATTAGCCTACCAGATCCCTCAACTTTGCATATAAACCTCCCCTATTTATATTTAATATTCCAGTATTATGGAATGAGGCTAGCTACAAGTACTGGTAGTCTATGGCATCTGGGTAAACATTAGCCTACCAGATCCCTCAACTTTGCATATAAACCTCCCCTATTTACATTTAATATTCCAGTATTATGGAATGAGGCTAGCTACAAGTACTGGTAGTCTATGGCATCTGGCTAAACATTAGCCTACCAGATCCCTCAACTTTGCATATAAACCTCCCCTATTTACATTTAATATTCCAGTATTATGGAGTGAGGCTAGCTACAAGTACTGATAGTCTATGGCATCTGGCTAAACATTAGCCTACCAGATCCCTCAACTTTGCATATAAACCTCCCCTATTTACATTTAATATTCCAGTATTATGGAATGAGGCTAGCTAAAAGTACTGGTAGTCTATGGCATCTGGCTAAACATTAGCCTACCAGATCCCACGACTTTGCATATAAACCTCCCCTATTTATATTTAATATTCCAGTATTATGGAATGAGGCTAGCTACAAGTACTGGTAGTCTATGGCATCTGGGTAAACATTAGCCTACCAGATCCCTCAACTTTGCATATAAACCTCCCCTATTTACATTTAATATTCCAGTATTATGGAGTGAGGCTAGCTACAAGTACTGGTAGTCTATGGCATCTGGCTAAACATTAGCCTACCAGATCCCTCAACTATGCATATAAACCTCCCCTATTTACATTTAATATTCCAGTATTATGGAGTGAGGCTAGCTACAAGTACTGGTAGTCTATGGCATCTGGCTAAACATTAGCCTACCAGATCCCTCAACTTTGCTTATAAACCTCCCCTATTTATATTTAATATTCCAGTATTATGGAGTGAGGCTAGCTACAAGTACTGGTAGTCTATGGCATCTGGGTAAACATTAGCCTACCAGATCCATCAACTTTGCATATAAACCTCCCCTATTTACATTTAATATTCCAGTATTATGGAATGAGGCTAGCTACAAGTACTGGTAGTCTATGGCATCTGGCTAAACATTAGCCTACCAGATCCCTCAACTTTGCATATAAACTTCCCCTATTTACATTTGATATTCCAGTATTATGGAATGAGGCTAGCTACAAGTACTGGTAGTCTATGGCATCTGGGTAAACATTAGCCTACCAGATCCCTCAACTTTGCCAATAAACCTCCCCTATTTACATTTAATATTCCAGTATTATGGAGTGAGGCTAGCTAAAAGTACTGGTAGTCTCTGGCATCTCGGTAACCATTAGCCTACCAGATCCCTCAACTTTGCATATAAACCTCCCCTATTTATATTTAATATTCCAGTATTATGGAATGAGGCTAGCTACAAGTACTGGTAGTCTATGGCATCTGGGTAAACATTAGCCTACCAGATCCCTCAACTTTGCCTATAAACCTCCCCTATATACATTTAATATTCCAGTATTATGGAGTGAGGCTAGCTACAAGTACTGGTAGTCTATGGCATCTGGCTAAACATTAGCCTACCAGATCCCTAAACTTTGCATATAAACCTCCCCTATTTACATTTAATATTCCAGTATTATGGAGTGAGGCTAGCTACAAGTACTGGTAGTCTATGGCATCTGTCTAAACATTAGCCTACCAGATCCCTCAACTTTGCATATAAACCTCCCCTATTTATATTTAATATTCCAGTATTATGGAATGAGGCTAACTACAAGTACTGGTAGTCTATGGCATCTGGGTAAACATTAGCCTACCAGATCCCTCAACTTTGTATATAAACCTCCCCTATTTACATTTAATATTCCAGTATTATGGAATGAGGCTAGCTACAAGTACTGGTAGTCTATGGCATCTGGCTAAACATTAGCCTACCAGATACCTCAACTTTGCATATAAACCTCCCCTATTTACATTTAATATTCCAGTATTATGGAATGAGGCTAGCTACAAGTACTGGTAGTCTATGGCATCTGGCTGAACATTAGCCTACCAGATCCCTCAACTTTGCATATAAACCTCCCCTATTTATATTTAATATTCCAGTATTATGGAATGAGTCTAGCTACAAGTAATGGTAGTCTATGGCATCTGGCTAAACATTAGCCTACCAGATCCCTCAACTTTGCCTATAAACCTCCCCTATTTACATTTAATATCCCAGTATTATGGAATGAGGCTAGCTACAAGTACTGGTAGTCTATGGCATCTGGCTAAACATTAGCCTACCAGATCCCTCAACTTTGCATATAAACCTCCCCTATTTACATTTAATATTCCAGTATTATGGAGTGAGGCTAGCTACAAGTACTGGTAGTCTATGGCATCTGGCTAAACATTAGCCTACCAGATCCCTCAACTTTGCATATAAACCTCCCCTATTTACATTTAATATTCCAGTATTATGGAGTGAGGCTAGCTACAAGTACTGGTAGTCTATGGCATCTGGCTAAACATTAGCCTACCAGATCCCTCAACTTTGCTTATAAACCTCCCCTATTTATATTTAATATTCCAGTATTATGGAGTGAGGCTAGCTACAAGTACTGGTAGTCTATGGCATCTGGGTAAACATTAGCCTACCAGATCCATCAACTTTGCATCTAAACCTCCCCTATTTACATTTAATATTCCAGTATTATGGAATGAGGCTAGCTACAAGTACTGGTAGTCTATGGCATCTGGCTAAACATTAGCCTACCAGATCCCTCAACTTTGCATATAAACTTCCCCTATTTACATTTAATATTCCAGTATTATGGAATGAGGCTAGCTACAAGTATTGGTAGTCTATGGCATCTGGCTAAACATTAGCCTACCAGATCCCTCAACTTTGCCTATAAACCTCCCCTATATACATTTAATATTCCAGTATTATGGAGTGAGGCTAGCTACAAGTACTGGTAGTCTATGGCATCTGGCTAAACATTAGCCTACCAGATCCCTAAACTTTGCATATAAACCTCCCCTATTTACATTTAATATTCCAGTATTATGGAGTGAGGCTAGCTACAAGTACTGGTAGTCTATGGCATCTGTCTAAACATTAGCCTACCAGATCCCTCAACTTTGCATATAAACCTCCCCTATTTATATTTAATATTCCAGTATTATGGAATGAGGCTAGCTACAAGTACTGGTAGTCTATGGAATCTGGGTAAACATTAGCCTACCAGATCCCTCAACTTTGCATATAAACCTTCCCTATTTACATTTAATATTCCAGTATTATGGAGTGAGGCTAGCTACAAGTACTGGTAGTCTATGGCATCTGGGTAAACATTAGCCTACCAGATCCCTCAACTTTGCCTATAAACCTCCCCTATTTACATTTAATATTCCAGTATTATGGAATGAGGCTAGCTACAAGTACTGGTAGTCTATGGCATCTGGGTAAACATTAGCCTACCAGATCCCTCAACTTTGCATATAAACCTCCCCTATTTATATTTAATATTCCAGTATTATGGAATGAGGCTAGCTACAAGTACTGGTAGTCTATGGCATCTGGCTAAACATTAGCCTACCAGATCCCTCAACTTTGCATATAAACCTCCCCTATTTATATTTAATATTCCAGTATTATGGAATGAGGCTAGCTACAAGTACTGGTAGTCTATGGCATCTGGCTAAACATTAGCCTACCAGATCCCTCAACTTTGCATATAAACCTCCCCTATTTATATTTAATATTCCAGTATTATGGAATGAGGCTAGCTACAAGTACTGGTAGTCTATGGCATCTGGCTAAACATTAGCCTACCAGATCCCTCAACTTTGCATATAAACCTCCCCTATTTATATTTAATATTCCAGTATTATGGAATGAGGCTAGCTACAAGTACTGGTAGTCTATGGCATCTGGCTAAACATTAGCCTACCAGATCCCTCAACTTTGCATATAAACCTCCCCTATTTATATTTAATATTCCAGTATTATGGAATGAGGCTAGCTACAAGTACTGGTAGTCTATGGCATCTGGCTAAACATTAGCCTACCAGATCCCTCAACTTTGCATATAAACCTCCCCTATTTATATTTAATATTCCAGTATTATGGAATGAGGCTAGCTACAAGTACTGGTAGTCTATGGCATCTGGGTAAACATTAGCCTACCAGATCCCACGACTTTGCATATAAACCTTCCCTATTTACATTTAATATTCCAGTATTATGGAATGAGGCTAGCTACAAGTACTGGTAGTCTATGGCATCTGGGTAAACATTAGCCTACCAGATCCCACGACTTTGCATATAAACCTTCCCTATTTACATTTAATATTCCAGTATTATGGAGTGAGGCTAGCTAAAAGTACTGGTAGTCTATGGCATCTGGCTAAACATTAGCCTACCAGATCCCTCAACTTTGCATATAAACCTCCGCTATTTATATTTAATATTCCAGTATTATGGAATGAGGCTAGCTACAAGTACTGGTAGTCTATGGCATCTGGGTAAACATTAGCCTACCAGATCCCTCAACTTTGCATATAAACCTCCCCTATTTACATTTAATATTCCAGTATTATGGAATGAGGCTAGCTACAAGTACTGGTAGTCTATGGCATCTGGCTAAACATTAGCCTACCAGATCCCTCAACTTTGCATATAAACCTCCCCTATTTACATTTAATATTCCAGTATTATGGAGTGAGGCTAGCTACAAGTACTGGTAGTCTATGGCATCTGGCTAAACATTAGCCTACCAGATCCCTCAACTTTGCATATAAACCTCCCCTATTTACATTTAATATTCCAGTATTATGGAATGAGGCTAGCTAAAAGTACTGGTAGTCTATGGCATCTGGCTAAACATTAGCCTACCAGATCCCACGACTTTGCATATAAACCTCCCCTATTTATATTTAATATTCCAGTATTATGGAATGAGGCTAGCTACAAGTACTGGTAGTCTATGGCATCTGGGTAAACATTAGCCTACCAGATCCCTCAACTTTGCCTATAAACCTCCCCTATTTACATTTAATATTCCAGTATTATGGAATGAGGCTAGCTACAAGTACTGGTAGTCTATGGCATCTGGGTAAACATTAGCCTACCAGATCCCTCAACTTTGCTTATAAACCTCCCCTATTTATATTTAATATTCCAGTATTATGGAGTGAGGCTAGCTACAAGTACTGGTAGTCTATGGCATCTGGGTAAACATTAGCCTACCAGATCCATCAACTTTGCATCTAAACCTCCCCTATTTACATTTAATATTCCAGTATTATGGAATGAGGCTAGCTACAAGTACTGGTAGTCTATGGCATCTGGCTAAACATTAGCCTACCAGATCCCTCAACTTTGCATATAAACTTCCCCTATTTACATTTAATATTCCAGTATTATGGAATGAGGCTAGCTACAAGTACTGGTAGTCTATGGCATCTGGCTAAACATTAGCCTACCAGATCATTCAACTTTGCATATAAACCTCCCCTATTTATATTTAATATTCCAGTATTATTGAATGAGGCTAGCTACAAGTACTGGTAGTCTATGGCATCTGGGTAAACATTAGCCTACCAGATCCCTCAACTTTGCCTATAAACCTCCCCTATTTACATTTAATATTCCAGTATTATGGAGTGAGGCTAGCTAAAAGTACTGGTAGTCTCTGGCATCTCGGTAACCATTAGCCTACCAGATCCCTCAACTTTGCATATAAACCTCCCCTATTTATATTTAATATTCCAGTATTATGGAATGAGGCTAGCTACAAGTACTGGTAGTCTATGGCATCTGGCTAAACATTAGCCTACCAGATCCCACGACTTTGCATATAAACCTTCCCTATTTACATTTAATATTCCAGTATTATGGAATGAGGCTAGCTACAAGTACTGGTAGTCTATGGCATCTGGCTAAACATTAGCCTACCAGATCCCTCAACTTTGCATATAAACCACCCCTATTTATATTTAATATTCCAGTATTATGGAATGAGGCTAGCTACAAGTACTGGTAGTCTATGGCATCTCGCTAAACATTAGCCTACCAGATCCCTCAACTTTGCCTATAAACCTCCCCTATATACATTTAATATTCCAGTATTATGGAATGAGGCTAGCTACAAGTACTGGTAGTCTATGGCATCTGGGTAAACATTAGCCTACCAGATCCCACGACTTTGCATATAAACCTTCCCTATTTACATTTAATATTCCAGTATTATGGAGTGAGGCTAGCTAAAAGTACTGGTAGTCTATGGCATCTGGCTAAACATTAGCCTACCAGATCCCTCAACTTTGCATATAAACCTCCGCTATTTATATTTAATATTCCAGTATTATGGAATGAGGCTAGCTACAAGTACTGGTAGTCTATGGCATCTGGGTAAACATTAGCCTACCAGATCCCTCAACTTTGCATATAAACCTCCCCTATTTACATTTAATATTCCAGTATTATGGAATGAGGCTAGCTACAAGTACTGGTAGTCTATGGCATCTGGCTAAACATTAGCCTACCAGATCCCTCAACTTTGCATATAAACCTCCCCTATTTACATTTAATATTCCAGTATTATGGAGTGAGGCTAGCTACAAGTACTGGTAGTCTATGGCATCTGGCTAAACATTAGCCTACCAGATCCCTCAACTTTGCATATAAACCTCCCCTATTTACATTTAATATTCCAGTATTATGGAATGAGGCTAGCTAAAAGTACTGGTAGTCTATGGCATCTGGCTAAACATTAGCCTACCAGATCCCACGACTTTGCATATAAACCTCCCCTATTTATATTTAATATTCCAGTATTATGGAATGAGGCTAGCTACAAGTACTGGTAGTCTATGGCATCTGGGTAAACATTAGCCTACCAGATCCCTCAACTTTGCCTATAAACCTCCCCTATTTACATTTAATATTCCAGTATTATGGAATGAGGCTAGCTACAAGTACTGGTAGTCTATGGCATCTGGGTAAACATTAGCCTACCAGATCCCTCAACTTTGCTTATAAACCTCCCCTATTTATATTTAATATTCCAGTATTATGGAGTGAGGCTAGCTACAAGTACTGGTAGTCTATGGCATCTGGGTAAACATTAGCCTACCAGATCCATCAACTTTGCATCTAAACCTCCCCTATTTACATTTAATATTCCAGTATTATGGAATGAGGCTAGCTACAAGTACTGGTAGTCTATGGCATCTGGCTAAACATTAGCCTACCAGATCCCTCAACTTTGCATATAAACTTCCCCTATTTACATTTAATATTCCAGTATTATGGAATGAGGCTAGCTACAAGTACTGGTAGTCTATGGCATCTGGCTAAACATTAGCCTACCAGATCATTCAACTTTGCATATAAACCTCCCCTATTTATATTTAATATTCCAGTATTATTGAATGAGGCTAGCTACAAGTACTGGTAGTCTATGGCATCTGGGTAAACATTAGCCTACCAGATCCCTCAACTTTGCCTATAAACCTCCCCTATTTACATTTAATATTCCAGTATTATGGAGTGAGGCTAGCTAAAAGTACTGGTAGTCTCTGGCATCTCGGTAACCATTAGCCTACCAGATCCCTCAACTTTGCATATAAACCTCCCCTATTTATATTTAATATTCCAGTATTATGGAATGAGGCTAGCTACAAGTACTGGTAGTCTATGGCATCTGGCTAAACATTAGCCTACCAGATCCCACGACTTTGCATATAAACCTTCCCTATTTACATTTAATATTCCAGTATTATGGAATGAGGCTAGCTACAAGTACTGGTAGTCTATGGCATCTGGCTAAACATTAGCCTACCAGATCCCTCAACTTTGCATATAAACCACCCCTATTTATATTTAATATTCCAGTATTATGGAATGAGGCTAGCTACAAGTACTGGTAGTCTATGGCATCTCGCTAAACATTAGCCTACCAGATCCCTCAACTTTGCCTATAAACCTCCCCTATATACATTTAATATTCCAGTATTATGGAGTGAGGCTAGCTACAAGTACTGGTAGTCTATGGCATCTGGCTAAACATTAGCCTACCAGATCCCTAAACTTTGCATATAAACCTCCCCTATTTACATTTAATATTCCAGTATTATGGAGTGAGGCTAGCTACAAGTACTGGTAGTCTATGGCATCTGTCTAAACATTAGCCTACCAGATCCCTCAACTTTGCATATAAACCTCCCCTATTTATATTTAATATTCCAGTATTATGGAATGAGGCTAGCTACAAGTACTGGTAGTCTATGGCATCTGGGTAAACATTAGCCTACCAGATCCCTCAACTTTGCATATAAACCTTCCCTATTTACAATTAATATTCCAGTATTATGGAGTGAGGCTAGCTAAAAGTACTGGTAGTCTATGGCATCTGGCTAAACATTAGCCTACCAGATCCCTCAACTTTGCATATAAACCTCCCCTATTTATATTTAATATTCCAGTATTATGGAATGAGGCTAGCTACAAGTACTGGTAGTCTATGGCATCTGGGTAAACATTAGCCTACCAGATCCCACGACTTTGCATATAAACCTTCCCTATTTACATTTAATATTCCAGTATTATGGAATGAGGCTAGCTACAAGTACTGGTAGTCTATGGCATCTGGCTAAACATTAGCCTACCAGATCCCACGACTTTGCATATAAACCTTCCCTATTTACATTTAATATTCCAGTATTATGGAGTGAGGCTAGCTAAAAGTACTGGTAGTCTATGGCATCTGGCTAAACATTAGCCTACCAGATCCCTCAACTTTGCATATAAACCTCCCCTATTTATATTTAATATTCCAGTATTATGGAATGAGGCTAGCTACAAGTACTGGTAGTCTATGGCATCTGGGTAAACATTAGCCTACCAGATCCCTCAACTTTGCATATAAACCTCCCCTATTTACATTTAATATTCCAGTATTATGGAGTGAGGCTAGCTAAAAGTACTGGTAGTCTATGGCATCTCGGTAAACATTAGCTTACCAGATCCCTAAACTTTGCATATAAACCTCCCCTATTTACATTTAATATTCCAGTATTATGGATTGAGGCTAGCTACAAGTTCATGTAGTCTATGGCATCTGGCTAAACATTAGCCTACCAGATCCCTCAACTTTGCATATAAACCTCCCCTATTTACATTTAATATTCCAGTATTATGGAATGAGGCTAGCTAAAAGTACTGGTAGTCTATGGCATCTGGCTAAACATTAGCCTACCAGATCCCTCAACTTTGCATATAAACCTCCCCTATTTACATTTAATATTCCAGTATTATGGAATGAGGCTAGCTAAAAGTACTGGTAGTCTATGGCATCTGGCTAAACATTAGCCTACCAGATCCCACGACTTTGCATATAAACCTTCCCTATTTACATTTAATATTCCAGTATTATGGAGTGAGGCTAGCTAAGAGTACTGGTAGTCTATGGCATCTGGCTAAACATTAGCCTACCAGATCCCTCAACTTTGCATATAAACCTCCCCTATTTATATTTAATATTCCAGTATTATGGAATGAGGCTAGCTACAAGTACTGGTAGTCTATGGCATCTGGGTAAACATTAGCCTACCAGATCCCTCCACTTTGCCTATAAACCTCCCCTATTTACATTTAATATTCCAGTATTATGGAATGAGGCTAGCTACAAGTACTGGTAGTCTATGGCATCTGGCTAAACATTAGCCTACCAGATCCCTCAACTTTGCATATAAACCTCCCCTATTTATATTTAATATTCCAGTATTATGGAATGAGGCTAGCTACAAGTACTGGTAGTCTATGGCATCTGGCTAAACATTAGCCTACCAGATCCCTCAACTTTGCATATAAACCTCCCCTATTTATATTTAATATTCCAGTATTATGGAATGAGGCTAGCTACAAGTACTGGTAGTCTATGGCATCTGGGTAAACATTAGCCTACCAGATCCCTCAACTTTGCCTATAAACCTTCCCTATTTACATTTAATATTCCAGTATTATGGAGTGAGGCTAGCTACAAGTACTGGTAGTCTATGGCATCTGGGTAAACATTAGCCTACCAGATCCCTCCACTTTGCCTATAAACCTCCCCTATTTACATTTAATATTCCAGTATTATGGAATGAGGCTAGCTACAAGTACTGGTAGTCTATGGCATCTGGCTAAACATTAGCCTACCAGATCCCTCAACTTTGCATATAAACCTCCCCTATTTATATTTAATATTCCAGTATTATGGAATGAGGCTAGCTACAAGTACTGGTAGTCTATGGCATCTGGCTAAACATTAGCCTACCAGATCCCTCAACTTTGCATATAAACCTCCCCTATTTATATTTAATATTCCAGTATTATGGAATGAGGCTAGCTACAAGTACTGGTAGTCTATGGCATCTGGCTAAACATTAGCCTACCAGATCCCTCAACTTTGCATATAAACCTCCCCTATTTACATTCAATATTCCAGTATTATGGAATGAGGCTAGCTACAAGTACTGGTAGTCTATGGCATCTGGCTAAACATTAGCCTACCAGATCCCACGACTTTGCATATAAACCTTCCCTATTTACATTTAATATTCCAGTATTATGGAGTGAGGCTAGCTAAAAGTACTGGTAGTCTATGGCATCTGGCTAAACATTAGCCTACCAGATCCCTCAACTTTGCATATAAACCTCCCTTATTTATATTTAATATTCCAGTATTATGGAGTGAGGCTAGCTACAAGTACTGGTAGTCTATGGCATCTGGGTAAACATTAGCCTACCAGATCCATCAACTTTGCCTATAAACCTCCCCTATTTACATTTAATATTCCAGTATTATGGAATGAGGCTAGCTACAAGTACTGGTAGTCTATGGCATCTGGGTAAACATTAGTCTACCAGGTCCCTCAACTTTGCATATAAACCTTCCCTATTTACATTTAATATTCCAGTATTATTGAGTGAGGCTAGCTAAAAGTACTGGTAGTCTATGGCATCTCGGTAAACATTAGCTTACCAGATCCCTAAACTTTGCATATAAACCTCCCCAATTTACATTTAATATTCCAGTATTATGGATTGAGGCTAGCTACAAGTTCATGTAGTCTATGGCATCTGGCTAAACATTAGCCTACCAGATCCCTCAACTTTGCATATAAACCTCCCCTATTTACATTTAATATTCCAGTGTTATGGAATGAGGCTAGCTAAAAGTACTGGTAGTCTATGGCATCTGGCTAAACATTAGCCTACCAGATCCCTCAACTTTGCATATAAACCTCCCCTATTTATATTTAATATTCCAGTATTATGGAATGAGGCTAGCTACAAGTACTGGTAGTCTATGGCATCTGGGTAAACATTAGCCTACCAGATCCCTCAACTTTGCCTATAAACCTTCCCTATTTACATTTAATATTCCAGTATTATGGAATGAGGCTAGCTACAAGTACTGGTAGTCTATGGCATCTGGGTAAACATTAGCCTACCAGATCCCTCAACTTTGCCTATAAACCTTCCCTATTTATATTTAATATTCCAGTATTATGGAATGAGGCTAGCTACAAGTACTGGTAGTCTATGGCATCTGGGTAAACATTAGCCTACCAGATCCCTCAACTTTGCATATAAACCTCCCCTATTTACATTTAATATTCCAGTATTATGGAATGAGGCTAGCTACAAGTACTGGTAGTCTATGGCATCTGGCTAAACATTAGCCTACCAGATCCCACGACTTTGCATATAAACCTTCCCTATTTACATTTAATATTCCAGTATTATGGAGTGAGGCTAGCTAAAAGTACTGGTAGTCTATGGCATCTCGGTAAACATTAGCCTTCCAGATCCCTCAACTTTGCATATAAACCTCCCCTATTTACATTTAATATTCCAGTATTATGGAATGAGGCTAGCTACAAGTACTGGTAGTCTATGGCATCTGGCTAAACATTAGCCTACCAGATCCCACGACTTTGCATATAAACCTTCCCTATTTACATTTAATATTCCAGTATTATGGAGTGAGGCTAGCTAAAAGTACTGGTAGTCTATGGCATCTGGCTAAACATTAGCCTACCAGATCCCTCAACTTTGCATATAAACCTCCCTTATTTATATTTAATATTCCAGTATTATGGAGTGAGGCTAGCTACAAGTACTGGTAGTCTATGGCATCTGGGTAAACATTAGCCTACCAGATCCATCAACTTTGCCTATAAACCTCCCCTATTTACATTTAATATTCCAGTATTATGGAATGAGGCTAGCTACAAGTACTGGTAGTCTATGGCATCTGGGTAAACATTAGCCTACCAGATCCCTCAACTTTGCATATAAACCTCCCCTATTTATATTTAATATTCCAGTATTATGGAATGAGGCTAGCTACAAGTACTGGTAGTCTATGGCATCTGAGTAAACATTAGCCTACCAGATCCCACGACTTTGCATATAAACCTTCCCTATTTACATTTAATATTCCAGTATTATGGAGTGAGGCTAGCTAAAAGTACTGGTAGTCTATGGCCTCTGGCTAAACATTAGCCTACCAAATCCCTCAACTTTGCCTATAAACCTCCCCTATTCACATTTAATATTCCAGTATTATGGAATGAGGATAGCTACAAATACTGGTAGTCTATGGCATCTGGCTAAACATTAGCCTACCATATCCCTAAACTTTGCATATAAACCTCCCCTATTTACATGTAATATTCCAGTATTATGGAGTGAGGCCAGCTACAAGTACTGGTAGCCTACGGCATCTGCTTAAACATGGTCAAATTCATGTCATATTTATATCAGATTTCTTATAATTTCTCTTAAATAAAAAAAATTAATTAATCCCAAACAAAATAATAATAATGTAAAGCTTCAAATTTTAATGTATTCTATCACCTGTAATCATTACGAGAAGGAATGCATAAAGAAATAAATGGTTATATGAATACAATAGAGATGTTTTACAAAACAATATACCCAATTGCTTAACTCTAATCCATAATGTATAGAATGTTTTGATTTGCAGAGCATTCAAAGCGAATTTGCATCCAGATTCTTACAACCTTTCACTTTTCTTAGCAGGTGTTCTATCATCACAGTGTGTGACCCTTAATAAGAAAAGTGATAAAAATATAAATAAAAATAAAAAGAATCTAAATGAAATTGGCTAGACTATATTAAATTTATCATTTTATATTTTCTGTATTCTCTGTCGTCTGTGAATGGGTACTTACATCAATGCAAACATCACTTGATGAAAGACGAAATGTGTTTTACACAAAAATCTTTTTTCGATTGTCACTACTTACCTATATGTTTCTACAGTTCTGTCAGCATATTGTTCTAACATTAAACTACGAAGGAGTTCATCAACTGTCTGTTTCGTTTGTTTTGAGCGAACACCACGCAAATGTGCAAACATAGTTAGAATTTCACGTGCTGTCATTGACTCTATGAGGGCGTCAAACTGGGGACAGTAGCCAATTTCCCGCTGGATCTGAAAATGGGACGAATGGCCAGATTACATAATATGGAAATAAAAAAAAAACTCTTTTGTCAAAATAAAGACGATAGAAATGAAAATGCTAAAGAATAAAATAGTTCATGAAAGACAAGAAAAATAAAATGCACACAAAACAGCAAAAGAAAAAAAAATTTCTGACGAAATCAAAAGAAAATACTGTATGAAAAAAAAAAAAAAAAAAATTATTGTACCCCTAAAATCAAAAGAAAAAGAAATTATATTCTCAAAATGAAAATAAAAGGGAAATTGTATCCCGAAGCTAAAAGAAAGAAAGAAATTATATCAAGAAATCAAAAGAAAATGCAGTACCTAAAAAGAAAAAAAAATTATTGTACCCCAGAAAAGAAGAAAAAATATTTTCCCTGAAATATTTCAACAAATATTGTCCAATTTTTTATTGCTTCCAGGGTTAAGGGTAACCTGTCTTGGATCCAAGTTCAAATTCAGGCCCTTCTTACTCCTTGAAGGAACCCTGCCCTGATTGACCATGTCTTCAGGGGTATAGCCATACTCATCACAGGTTGGTGAGGTTATTTAATCTATAGTTGAAGGTTTTCAGTTGTCCTTTTACTAAAACAATTACCAACCAAGGCTCTAGGGCCCAAAAAGTCCTACTATTCACACTGGGAGAAAAAATAGATTTACTCCTTTCCCAAGGCCATTTGTGGGCACAAGTGGATGTAACAAATTTGAATGGAATTTGAACTTTTTTTTCAATAAAGCAACCAAAAAGTTTTCTTCAGACAGCAAGGAAAAAAATTAAGTTTAAAAATAAGTGTAAAATTAGTGTAGTTTGTTTGCATAATAAAGCCTCCCAAATTGTTACTATACTTTGTATGTTCATACACTAATGTGACATAAGTCATTGGTCTTCTCTATATAATGATAAGGTGATACCATTAAAACTTGACATCATAGTAATACTAAGTCTTATATCAGAGATGCTTTAATATCTCACGATAGAATGTGTCACTGGTTAATTAGTACAATCTTTGACAATGGTAATTATTAGTGTTTTTTGTCAACCTGAAACCAGTTTCTCACATATGAAATATTGCTAGCCTCTATTAGGACCATGAATAAGTTCTTGCTGATTTTTCATGAAAAGTAATGTTTTATTTACAAAAATTAGTAAGAAAGATCTCATTGAAAGTATTGTTCATTACTAGCCACTACTTTTTACCATCTTTCTGGCATCTGTCTATATTTCTGAGATGAGGTATTATGTACACTATTTGCATTGGTTGGGCTATCATTCTCCTCTTTGTTGCCATATTTATCACAACATTTCGGCCATTGTACGCTCCAGCCTTCTTCAGGTGGTTGGAAGGTCGAACTGAACCCTTTATTTTGTTCGCTGGGGTAGACTGTTCTAGTTCCACATGCCATGTCTAATTGATGTCAGTTATCTCCAGTTAATTCCCCTCTCCAAGTTCTCCACCGCCTTAACCAGGTATCGAACTCACACTCTTTGGGTCCTGTCTTTATCCACTGTGCCATGTGTCTGGCAGTATTTGAATTCCACATCATAAAAACAATGTCTTTTGACGTTAACCGCAAGATGACCCATTTTTTGGCATCTTCATAAGAATGAAAGTGCTGCTCAGTGCCATCGATCAAAACAATTGATAATTGGGCGGAGCAATGTCTGGTGAAAACAGTGGGTGGGATAGGACTTCTAATTTAAGTGTTTCCAAGTAGTTTTTCACCTGTTTTGCAACATGTGTACTAGCATTGTCATGTTGCAAAATCACTTTGTCGTGTCTCTGCTTGTATAGTGGCCATTTTTTTCTCCTATGCTCAGTCCAAATGAATCAACTGTAGTCGATAGTAATTCTCCTGTGACGGTTTCAATCAGTTTGAGCAGCTCATAATAAACTATACTTGATCACACCAAATACAAGCTGATCCCACCAAATGCAGAGCAAAAGCTTCAAACCATAGATATTTGGCTTTACCGCCAATGTTGATGCATGGTTGTGCTTACTCGATGATCTTCTACACTTAGGAATATTGTAGTGTATCCACTTTTCATCACCGTCATGTTATGATGCAAAAAACCTTTCTTTTTCTGCCATCGAAGCAGCTGTTTACATGTAACAAGACGCCTTTCAAGGCTTTAACTCGCACGGCACCCAATGCCCTTGCTTTCATACCTAATCATACCTAATGTTTTCAAGCATTTTGAGACTGTTGTGTGATCAACTCCTAATGATTCTGCAAGTTCAGCTTTCACCTGATATGAGTCTTCATGAAGTAATGCCTCCAATTCTTCATTTTCAAACTTTTTTGGTGCACCAGTGTTCTTTATCTTCAACATCAAAATCATTATTTTTGAAGCGTCTAAACCAATCTCTGCATGTTGTTTCTGACAGAGCATGGTTGCCATAAGTCTCAACAAGAATTCTGTGTTCTTCAGCTGCAGATTTCTTTTAAATGAAGTAGTGCAGTAAAATTCCTCACAAATACACTTTCTTTGGCATGAAATCTGACACGTTTAACACAATGAAAAACAAAGTTGTTTACACTTCGGCAAAATGACTTACACTGAATTTCAAGCTTGCTTATAGTACTACCTTATAGATGCGTTACCATCTGAAACTACACGCATATGCAGTTCTGGGAATGCCATCTGTTGGAAAACAGTGAGAACTTATTCAAGGTCCTAATATTTCAGTATTATCATATCCATTTCAATCTCTTGATTTCAATATTTTCATACCTATCTATTTCAGTATTTTTATATCTATATCTGTATTTTCATATCTATTGATTTCAGTATTTTCATATCTATTTTAGTATTTTCATATCTATTTCAGTATTTTCATATCTATCTATTTCGGTATTTTCATATCTATTCCAGTATTTTCATATCTATCTATCGATTTTGGTATTTTTATATCAATCTATACCAGTATTTTCATATTTGCCTTTTTCGGTATTTTCATATCTATTTTAGTTTTTTCATATCTACTTCATCATTTTCATATCTATTTATCTGTTTCCATATCTTCATATCTATTTATCAATTTCAGTATTTTTGTATTTATTTCAGCATTTTTATAACTATTTCAGTATTTTCATATTTGTCTATTTCAGTATTTTCATATCTATTTACCTATTTCAGTATTTTCATATCCATTTCAGTATTTTCATGTCTATTTCAGTATTTTCATGTCTATCCATTTCAGTATTTTAAGAGCTATTTATATATTTCAGTATTTTCATATTTATTTCAGCATTTTCATATGTATCTATTACAGTAATTTCATATCTATTTCAGTAATTTCACATCTATTTCAGTATATTCTATACCTATTTCAGTATTTTCATATCTATTTCTGTATTTTCATATCTACTTATCTATTAGGTCATCCCATAAGTTCTGTCCGAATTTTAACTTTTTGTTAAAATGAACGAAATTTAAAGAGTATTTTATAATGTCTAATGGAGCTGGACATTATTTTTATGTTTAGATGCATTTAAACTGATCAAATATTATTTCAGAGAACAATAAAATTAAATTTTGTTTGATTAAAACCCTGCTAACATGGAAGTACCCAAGAATCATTTGAGGCACATAATGCTTTATGAGTTCAAGAAAGGAAACTCAGCAGCCGAAGTGGCTAGAAACATTCACTCAGTTTATGGAGAGGAATGTGTGAATGAAAGAACTTGCAGAAGATGGTTTGCAAAATTCAGAGGTGGAGATTTCACCCTTGAAGATGAAGATCGAACCGGACGTCCAGTTGAGTTTGATGAAAAGCTTCTTGAAGCAGCCCTTGAAGAAAATCCTGCTTTATCAGTTGAGGAATTGGCAGTGGTTCTCATTTTAAACCATACAACTGTTCATCGTCATCTTCAACAACTTGGAAAAGTTCCTAAACTTGGAAAATGGGTGCCTCATGAATTGTCTGAAAACAACCTCAAATCATGAGTTGACATTTGCTCTTCTCTCCATTCTCGTCAACTTCTTTCACCTTTTTTGGATAGATGTGTGACTGGCGACGAAAAATGGATCTTTTATCGAAATGTTAAGCGTCATAGACAGTGGCTTGGTAAAGGGGAAGGACCCCAGCCACAGCCGAGAAGGGAACTTCATGGGCAAAAGGATCTTCTTTCAATCTGGTGGGATTGCCAAGGAATAATACACTTTGAATTCTTACCACCTAATGCAACAATTAATGCTCAAATATACTGTCAGCAATTAGAGCATTTGAACCAAGCTTTGAGGAAAAAAAGACCTGCTCTAGTGAATCGAAAACAGGTGATGTTTCATCAGGACAATGCGCGACCACACACAGCAAGAATCACATCACAAAAGATCGAAGAACTTGGTTGGGAGAAAATACCTCATCCACCTTATTCGCCCGACCTTGCTCCTTCAGACTACCATTTGTTTCATAGCTTACAGAATCATTTGGAAGAAACAGCTTTTGTAACACAGGAAGAGGTTAAAACTGATATTTGTGAGTTCTTCGAATCAAAGCCAAAAGAATTTTACAGTAATGGAATTAGTAAGCTTGTTAATAGATGGAAGGAAGTCATAGATAATCAGGGAAAATACATTGTTGATTGAATCTGTAATTAAATGTAACATTTGGTCACTTGTTTTCTTTATTCAAAATTCGGACTGAACTTATGGGATGACCTGATATTTTAGTATTTTCATAACTATCTATTTCCATATGTTCATATCCATCTATTTCGGTATTTTTATATCTATGTATATATTTCAATATTTTTATATCTATTTCAGTATTTTCATATCTGTTTATGTATTTCAGTATTTTTTCTATCTATCTATTTCAGTATATTTTATACCTATTTCAGTATTTTCATATCGATTTCTGTATTTTCATATCTATTTATCTATTTCAGTATTTTCATATTTATTTATCTCTCTATCTTGTTCTATTGTCCCATAGAGTAAATAAAATTTTCACTTCAAAACTCCCTGAAGATTACCTGAAGAAGGCCAGATGTACAGCAACCGAAACGTTGTGCTAGTAACAACAAAGATGTGGATTTTGGTCCAACTTTAAACAGAATAAATAGTAACTCTTTATCCCAGAAATTCAGATGGAAATTCTTACCTTTCGCATATTGTTTTTCACATTTAATCTATTTAAGTAGATACTTCCTGCTGTAATCATTTCATCTCCAGTGAGCATTTTAAAAGTCGTCGTTTTGCCTGCACCGTTGATGCCAAGCAAACCAAAGCATTCGCCACGGGGAATTCCAACTCCGATACGATCAACAGCAGTGAAGTTGCCATATCTTTTGACGACATCACTTAGAATAACAAGGTCGGATTTAACCAGATATGGAATCGGTGTCTTTGTCACTCGATAGTGCTCATTTTCTACGTCATCATCGGTGGTGGTGATCATGCCGGACATTGCCTCATTGTCAACGCCTGTGAGAGAAACATTCTTTGAGGAGGAATTGGTTAGATAGTAATGCAAGCGCCTCATGGTAGCTGATTCCAACACCAGAAGGAGGGAGAAATACACGACAGCCTGAATGGCCATGAAGACAAGCATTCGACCGATTCCATCAGCTTTCCATCCCAAGTAATCCGAATTTATAGGCAAACAATTATCGCCACATTTGTCTGAAAGAAGAGGAAAAAAACATGAAATGATATCAATTTTTATATATTATATCCAATGAATTTACCAACAATTTTCAAAAATATGATTCTCATTACACAGGCCCTGTGCCAGACTATGTTAAAATTGTTAAATGTATAATAGCTTCATGATCTATAATCATGTTTTGAAATTTAATCTCATGAGCCAATACAAGTGAGTTTGATACACACAGTGCTTCAGATCATTATTGCCTTGGGCCAGACTACTAATAATTATTGTGCAAATATAAATCTATAATTACAATAATTCATAAAAAGGGACAATCCCTTCATTCCTGACCATTGACAATCCCTTTCTTTCTCATTTTCAATACATTCCTATAGTAAAATCATTAGCAATGCATTTCCATTATCCATATAATAGCCCTATTCTATCAGTAATGCTTGCCTTCATTCCTGACCACTGACAATCCCTTCCTTCCTCATTTTCAATGCATTCCTATAGTAAAATCATTAGCAATGCATTTCCATTAGACATATAATAGCCCTATTCTATCAGTAATGCTTGTCTTCATTCCTGACCACTGACAATCCCTTTCTTCCTCATTTTCAATGCATTCCTATAGTAAAATCATTAGCAATGCATTTCCATTATACATATGATAGCCCTATTCTATCAGTAATGCTTGCCTTCATTCCTGACGACTGACAATCCCTTTCTTCCTCATTTTCAATGCATTCCTATAGTAAAATCATTAGCAATGCATTTCCATTATACATATAATAGCCCTATTCTATCAGTGATGCTTGCCTTCATTCCTGACCACTGACAATCCCTTCCTTCCTGATTTTCAATGCATTCCTATTGTAAAGTCATTAGCAATGCATTTCCATTATACATATAATAGCCCTATTCTATCAGTAATGCTTGCCTTCATTCCTGACCACTGACAATCCCTTTCTTCCTCATTTTCAATGCATTCCTATAGTAAAATCATTAGCAATGCATTTCCATTATACATATAATAGCCCTATTCTATCAGTAATGCTTGCCTTCATTCCTGACCACTGGTAATCCCTTTCTTCCTCATTTTCAATGCATTCCTATAGTAAAATCATTAGCAATGCATTTCCATTATACATATAATAGCCCTATTCTATCAGTAATGCTTGCCTTCATTCCTGACCACTGGTAATCCCTTTCTTCCTCATTTTCAATGCATTCCTATAGTAAAATCATTAGCAATGCATTTCCATTATACATATAATAGCCCTATTCTATCAGTAATGCTTGCCTTCATTCCTGACCACTGGTAATCCCTTTCTTCCTCATTTTCAATGCATTCCTATAGTAAAGTCATTAGCAATGCATTTCCATTATACATATAATAGCCCTATTCTATCAGTAATGCTTGCCTTCATTCCTGACCACTGACAATCCCTTTCTTCCTCATTTTCAATGCATTCCTATAGTAAAATCATTAGCAATGCATTTCCATTATACATATAATAGCCCTATTCTATCAGTAATGCTTGCCTTCATTCCTGACCACTGACAATCCCTTCCTTCCTGATTTTCAATGCATTCCTATTGTAAAGTCATTAGCAATGCATTTCCATTATACATATAATAGCCCTATTCTATCAGTAATGCTTGCCTTCATTCCTGACCACTGACAATCCCTTTCTTCCTCATTTTCAATGCATTCCTATAGTAAAGTCATTAGCAATGCATTTCCATTATACATATAATAGCCCTATTCTATCAGTAATGCTTGCCTTCATTCCTGACCACTGGTAATCCCTTTCTTCCTCATTTTCAATGCATTCCTATAGTAAAATCATTAGCAATGCATTTCCATTATACATATAATAGCCCTATTCTATCAGTAATGCTTGCCTTCATTCCTGACCACTGGTAATCCCTTTCTTCCTCATTTTCAATGCATTCCTATAGTAAAGTCATTAGCAATGCATTTCCATTATACATATAATAGCCCTATTCTATCAGTAATGCTTGCCTTCATTCCTGACCACTGACAATCCCTTTCTTCCTCATTTTCAATGCATTCCTATAGTAAAATCATTAGCAATGCATTTCCATTATACATATAATAGCCCTATTCTATCAGTAATGCTTGCCTTCATTCCTGACCACTGACAATCCCTTCCTTCCTGATTTTCAATGCATTCCTATTGTAAAATCATTAGCAATGCATTTCCATTATACATATAATAGCCCTATTCTATCAGTAATGCTTGCCTTCATTCCTGACCACTGACAATCCCTTCCTTCCAAATTTTCAATGCATTCCTCTAGTAAAATCATTAGCAATGCATTTCCATTATACATATAATAGCCCTATTCTATCAGTAATGCTTGCCTTCATTCCTGACCACTGACAATCCCTTTCTTCCTCATTTTCAATGCATTCCTATAGTAAAATCATTAGCAATGCATTTCCATTATACATACAATAGCCCTATTCTATCAGTAATGCTTGCCTTCATTCCTGACCACTGACAATCCCTTCCTTCCTCATTTTCAATGCATTCCTATAGTAAAATCATTAGCAATGCATTTCCATTATACATATAATAGCCCTATTCTATCAGTAATGCTTGCCTTCATTCCTGACCACTGACAATCCCTTCCTTCCTGATTTTCAATGCATTCCTATTGTAAAGTCATTAGCAATGCATTTCCATTATACATATAATAGCCCTATTCTATCAGTAATGCTTGCCTTCATTCCTGACCACTGACAATCCCTTTCTTCCTCATTTTCAATGCATTCCTATTGTAAAATCATTAGCAATGCATTTCCATTATACATATAATAGCCCTATTCTATCAGTAATGCTTGCCTTCATTCCTGACCACTGACAATCCCTTCCTTCCTGATTTTCAATGCATTCCTATAGTAAAATCATTAGCAATGCATTTCCATTATACATATAATAGCCCTATTCTATCAGTAATGCTTGCCTTCATTCCTGACCACTGACAATCCCTTCCTTCCTCATTTTCAATGCATTCCTATAGTAAAATCATTAGCAATGCATTTCCATTATACATATAATAGCCCTATTCTATCAGTAATGCTTGCCTTCATTCCTGACCACTGACAATCCCTTTCTTCCTCATTTTCAATGCATTCCTATTGTAAAATCATTAGCAATGCATTTCCATTATACATATAATAGCCCTATTCTATCAGTAATGCTTGCCTTCATTCCTGACCACTGACAATCCCTTCCTTCCTGATTTTCAATGCATTCCTATTGTAAAATCATTAGCAATGCATTTCCATTATACATATAATAGCCCTATTCTATCAGTAATGCTTGCCTTCATTCCTGACCACTGACAATCCCTTCCTTCCTGATTTTCAATGCATTCCTATTGTAAAGTCATTAGCAATGCATTTCCATTATACATATAATAGCCCTATTCTATCAGTAATGCTTGCCTTCATTCCTGACCACTGACAATCCCTTCCTTCCTCATTTTCAATGCATTCCTATTGTAAAATCATTAGCAATGCATTTCCATTATACATATAATAGCCCTATTCTATCAGTAATGCTTGCCTTCATTCCTGACCACTGACAATCCCTTTCTTCCTCATTTTCAATGCATTCCTATAGTAAAATCATTAGCAATGCATTTCCATTATACATATAATAGCCCTATTCTATCAGTAATGCTTGCCTTCATTCCTGACCACTGACAATCCCTTCCTTCCTGATTTTCAATGCATTCCTATTGTAAAGTCATTAGCAATGCATTTCCATTATACATATAATAGCCCTATTCTATCAGTAATGCTTGCCTTCATTCCTGACCACTGACAATCCCTTTCTTCCTCATTTTCAATGCATTCCTATTGTAAAGTCATTAGCAATGCATTTCCATTATACATATAATAGCCCTATTCTATGAGTAATGCTTGCCTTCATTCCTGACCACTGACAATCCCTTCCTTCCTGATTTTCAATGCATTCCTATAGTAAAATCATTAGCAATGCATTTCCATTATACATATAATAGCCCTATTCTATCAGTAATGCTTGCCTTCATTCCTGACCACTGACAATCCCTTCCTTCCTGATTTTCAATGCATTCTTATTGTAAAGTCATTAGCAATGCATTTCCATTATACATATAATAGCCCTATTCTATCAGTAATGCTTGCCTTCATTCCTGACCACTGACAATCCCTTTCTTCCTCATTTTCAATGCATTCCTATTGTAAAATCATTAGCAATGCATTTCCATTATACATATAATAGCCCTATTCTATCAGTAATGCTTGCCTTCATTCCTGACCACTGACAATCCCTTCCTTCCTGATTTTCAATGCATTCCTATAGTAAAATCATTAGCAATGCATTTCCATTATACATATAATAGCCCTATTCTATCAGTAATGCTTGCCTTCATTCCTGACCACTGACAATCCCTTCCTTCCTGATTTTCAATGCATTCCTATTGTAAAATCATTAGCAATGCATTTCCATTATACATATAATAGCCCTATTCTATCAGTAATGCTTGCCTTCATTCCTGACCACTGACAATCCCTTCCTTCCTGATTTTCAATGCATTCCTATTGTAAAATCATTAGCAATGCATTTCCATTATACATATAATAGCCCTATTCTATCAGTAATGCTTGCCTTCATTCCTGACCACTGACAATCCCTTCCTTCCTGATTTTCAAATGCATTCCTATTGTAAAATCATTAGCAATGCATTTCCATTATACATGTAATAGCCCTATTCTATCAGTAATGCTTGCCTTCATTCCTGACCACTGACAATCCCTTCCTTCCTGATTTTCAATGCATTCCTATAGTAAAATCATTAGCAATGCATTTCCATTATACATATAATAGCCCTATTCTATCAGTAATGCTTGCCTTCATTCCTGACCACTGACAATCCCTTCCTTCCTGATTTTCAATGCATTCCTATTGTAAAATCATTAGCAATGCATTTCCATTATACATATAATAGCCCTATTCTATCAGTAATGCTTGCCTTCATTCCTGACCACTGACAATCCCTTCCTTCCTGATTTTCAATGCATTCCTATTGTAAAATCATTAGCAATGCATTTCCATTATACATATAATAGCCTTATTCTATCAGTAATGCTTGCCTTCATTCCTGACCACTGACAATCCCTTCCTTCCTGATTTTCAATGCATTCCTATTGTAAAATCATTAGCAATGCATTTCCATTATACATGTAATAGCCCTATTCTATCAGTAATGCTTGCCTTCATTCCTGACCACTGACAATCCCTTCCTTCCTGATTTTCAATGCATTCCTATAGTAAAATCATTAGCAATGCATTTCCATTATACATATAATAGCCCTATTCTATCAGTAATGCTTGCCTTCATTCCTGACCACTGACAATCCCTTCCTTCCTGATTTTCAATGCATTCCTATTGTAAAATCATTAGCAATGCATTTCCATTATACATATAATAGCCCTATTCTATCAGTAATGCTTGCCTTCATTCCTGACCACTGACAATCCCTTCCTTCCTGATTTTCAATGCATTCCTATTGTAAAATCATTAGCAATGCATTTCCATTATACATATAATAGCCCTATTCTATCAGTAATGCTTGCCTTCATTCCTGACCACTGACAATCCCTTCCTTCCAAATTTTCAATGCATTCCTCTAGTAAAATCATTAGCAATGCATTTCCATTATACATATAATAGCCCTATTCTATCAGTAATGCTTGCCTTCATTCCTGACCACTGACAATCCCTTCCTTCCTGATTTTCAATGCATTCCTATTGTAAAATCATTAGCAATGCATTTCCATTATACATATAATAGCCCTATTCTATCAGTAATGCTTGCCTTCATTCCTGACCACTGACAATCCCTTCCTTCCTGATTTTCAATGCATTCCTATTGTAAAATCATTAGCAATGCATTTCCATTATACATATAATAGCCTTATTCTATCAGTAATGCTTGCCTTCATTCCTGACCACTGACAATCCCTTCCTTCCTGATTTTCAATGCATTCCTATTGTAAAATCATTAGCAATGCATTTCCATTATACATGTAATAGCCCTATTCTATCAGTAATGCTTGCCTTCATTCCTGACCACTGACAATCCCTTCCTTCCTGATTTTCAATGCATTCCTATAGTAAAATCATTAGCAATGCATTTCCATTATACATATAATAGCCCTATTCTATCAGTAATGCTTGCCTTCATTCCTGACCACTGACAATCCCTTCCTTCCTGATTTTCAATGCATTCCTATTGTAAAATCATTAGCAATGCATTTCCATTATACATATAATAGCCCTATTCTATCAGTAATGCTTGCCTTCATTCCTGACCACTGACAATCCCTTCCTTCCTGATTTTCAATGCATTCCTATTGTAAAATCATTAGCAATGCATTTCCATTATACATATAATAGCCCTATTCTATCAGTAATGCTTGCCTTCATTCCTGACCACTGACAATCCCTTCCTTCCAAATTTTCAATGCATTCCTCTAGTAAAATCATTAGCAATGCATTTCCATTATACATATAATAGCCCTATTCTATCAGTAATGCTTGCCTTCATTCCTGACCACTGACAATCCCTTTCTTCCTCATTTTCAATGCATTCCTATAGTAAAATCATTAGCAATGCATTTCCATTATACATACAATAGCCCTATTCTATCAGTAATGCTTGCCTTCATTCCTGACCACTGACAATCCCTTCCTTCCTCATTTTCAATGCATTCCTATAGTAAAATCATTAGCAATGCATTTCCATTATACATATAATAGCCCTATTCTATCAGTAATGCTTGCCTTCATTCCTGACCACTGACAATCCCTTCCTTCCTGATTTTCAATGCATTCCTATTGTAAAGTCATTAGCAATGCATTTCCATTATACATATAATAGCCCTATTCTATCAGTAATGCTTGCCTTCATTCCTGACCACTGACAATCCCTTTCTTCCTCATTTTCAATGCATTCCTATTGTAAAATCATTAGCAATGCATTTCCATTATACATATAATAGCCCTATTCTATCAGTAATGCTTGCCTTCATTCCTGACCACTGACAATCCCTTCCTTCCTGATTTTCAATGCATTCCTATAGTAAAATCATTAGCAATGCATTTCCATTATACATATAATAGCCCTATTCTATCAGTAATGCTTGCCTTCATTCCTGACCACTGACAATCCCTTCCTTCCTGATTTTCAATGCATTCCTATAGTAAAATCATTAGCAATGCATTTCCATTATACATATAATAGCCCTATTCTATCAGTAATGCTTGCCTTCATTCCTGACCACTGACAATCCCTTTCTTCCTCATTTTCAATGCATTCCTATTGTAAAATCATTAGCAATGCATTTCCATTATACATATAATAGCCCTATTCTATCAGTAATGCTTGCCTTCATTCCTGACCACTGACAATCCCTTCCTTCCTGATTTTCAATGCATTCCTATTGTAAAATCATTAGCAATGCATTTCCATTATACATATAATAGCCCTATTCTATCAGTAATGCTTGCCTTCATTCCTGACCACTGACAATCCCTTCCTTCCTGATTTTCAATGCATTCCTATTGTAAAGTCATTAGCAATGCATTTCCATTATACATATAATAGCCCTATTCTATCAGTAATGCTTGCCTTCATTCCTGACCACTGACAATCCCTTCCTTCCTGATTTTCAATGCATTCCTATTGTAAAATCATTAGCAATGCATTTCCATTATACATATAATAGCCCTATTCTATCAGTAATGCTTGCCTTCATTCCTGACCACTGACAATCCCTTTCTTCCTCATTTTCAATGCATTCCTATAGTAAAATCATTAGCAATGCATTTCCATTATACATATAATAGCCCTATTCTATCAGTAATGCTTGCCTTCATTCCTGACCACTGACAATCCCTTCCTTCCTGATTTTCAATGCATTCCTATTGTAAAGTCATTAGCAATGCATTTCCATTATACATATAATAGCCCTATTCTATCAGTAATGCTTGCCTTCATTCCTGACCACTGACAATCCCTTTCTTCCTCATTTTCAATGCATTCCTATTGTAAAGTCATTAGCAATGCATTTCCATTATACATATAATAGCCCTATTCTATGAGTAATGCTTGCCTTCATTCCTGACCACTGACAACCCCTTCCTTCCTCATTTTCAATGCATTCCTATAGTAAAATCATTAGCAATGCATTTCCATTATACATATAATAGCCCTATTCTATGAGTAATGCTTGCCTTCATTCCTGACCACTGACAATCCCTTTCTTCCTCATTTTCAATGCATTCCTATAGTAAAATCATTAGCAATGCATTTCCATTATACATATAATAGCCCTATTCTATCAGTAATGCTTGCCTTCATTCCTGACCACTGACAATCCCTTCCTTCCTGATTTTCAATGCATTCCTATTGTAAAGTCATTAGCAATGCATTTCCATTATACATATAATAGCCCTATTCTATCAGTAATGCTTGCCTTCATTCCTGACCACTGACAATCCCTTTCTTCCTCATTTTCAATGCATTCCTATTGTAAAGTCATTAGCAATGCATTTCCATTATACATATAATAGCCCTATTCTATCAGTAATGCTTGCCTTCATTCCTGACCACTGACAATCCCTTTCTTCCTCATTTTCAATGCATTCCTATAGTAAAATCATTAGCAATGCATTTCCATTATACATATAATAGCCCTATTCTATCAGTAATGCTTGCCTTCATTCCTGACCACTGACAATCCCTTCCTTCCTGATTTTCAATGCATTCCTATTGTAAAATCATTAGCAATGCATTTCCATTATACATATAATAGCCCTATTCTATCAGTAATGCTTGCCTTCATTCCTGACCACTGACCATCCCTTCCTTCCTCATTTTCAATGCATTCCTATTGTAAAGTCATTAGCAATGCATTTCCATTATAAATATAATAGCCCTATTCTATGAGTAATGCTTGCCTTCATTCCTGACCACTGACAATCCCTTTCTTCCTGATTTTCAATGCATTCCTATAGTAAAATCATTAGCAATGCATTTCCATTATACATATAATAGCCCTATTCTATGAGTAATGCTTGCCTTCATTCATGACCACTGACAATCCCTTTCTTCCTCATTTTCAATGCATTCCTATAGTAAAATCATTAGCAATGCATTTCCATTATACATATAATAGCCCTATTCTATGAGTAATGCTTGCCTTCATTCCTGACCACTGACAATCCCTTTCTTGCTCATTTTCAATGCATTCCTATAGTAAAATCATTAGCAATGCATTTCCATTATACATATAATAGCCCTATTCTATCAGTAATGCTTGCCTTCATTCCTGACCACTGACAATCCCTTCCTTCCTCATTTTCAATGCATTCCTATAGTAAAATCTTTAGCAATGCATTTCCATTATACATATAATAGCCCTATTCAATCAGTAATGTTTGCCTTCATTCCTGACCACTGACCATCCCTTCCTTCCTCATTTTCAATGCATTCCTATTGTAAAGTCATTAGCAATGCATTTCCATTATACATATAATAGCCCTATTCTATGAGTAATGCTTGCCTTCATTCCTGACCACTGACAATCCCTTTCTTCCTCATTTTCAATGCATTCCTATAGTAAAATCATTAGGAATGCATTTCCATTATACATATAATAGCCCTATTGTATCAGTAATGCTTGCCTTCATTCCTGACCACTGACAATCCCTTCCTTCCTGATTTTCAATGCATTCCTATTGTAAAGTCATTAGCAATGCATTTCCATTATACATATAATAGCCCTATTCTATGAGTAATGCTTGCCTTCATTCCTGACCACTGACAATCCCTTTCTTCCTCATTTTCAATGCATTCCTATAGTAAAATCATTAGCAATGCATTTCCATTATACATATAATAGCCCTATTCTATCAGTAATGCTTGCCTTCATTCCTGACCACTGACAATCCCTTCCTTCCTGATTTTCAATGCATTCCTATTGTAAAATCATTAGCAATGCATTTCCATTATACATATAATAGCCCTATTCTATCAGTAATGCTTGCCTTCATTCCTGACCACTGACAATCCCTTCCTTCCTGATTTTCAATGCATTCCTATAGTAAAATCATTAGCAATGCATTTCCATTATACATATAATAGCCCTATTCTATCAGTAATGCTTGCCTTTATTCCTGACCACTGACAATCCCTTCCTTCCTGATTTTCAATGCATTCCTATTGTAAAATCATTAGCAATGCATTTCCATTATACATATAATAGCCCTATTCTATCAGTAATGCTTGCCTTCATTCCTGACCACTGACAATCCCTTCCTTCCTCATTTTCAATGCATTCCTATAGTAAAATCATTAGCAATGCATTTCCATTATACATATAATAGCCCTATTCTATCAGTAATGCTTGCCTTCATTCCTGACCACTGACAATCCCTTCCTTCCTGATTTTCAATGCATTCCTATTGTAAAGTCATTAGCAATGCATTTCCATTATACATATAATAGCCCTATTCTATCAGTAATGCTTGCCTTCATTCCTGACCACTGACAATCCCTTTCTTCCTCATTTTCAATGCATTCCTATTGTAAAATCATTAGCAATGCATTTCCATTATACATATAATAGCCCTATTCTATCAGTAATGCTTGCCTTCATTCCTGACCACTGACAATCCCTTCCTTCCTGATTTTCAATGCATTCCTATTGTAAAATCATTAGCAATGCATTTCCATTGTACATATAATAGCCCTATTCTATCAGTAATGCTTGCCTTCATTCCTGACCACTGACAATCCCTTCCTTCCTGATTTTCAATGCATTCCTATTGTAAAATCATTAGCAATGCATTTCCATTATACATATAATAGCCCTATTCTATCAGTAATGCTTGCCTTCATTCCTGACCACTGACAATCCCTTCCTTCCTGATTTTCAATGCATTCCTATTGTAAAATCATTAGCAATGCATTTCCATTATACATATAATAGCCCTATTCTATCAGTAATGCTTGCCTTCATTCCTGACCACTGACAATCCCTTCCTTCCTGATTTTCAATGTATTCCTATAGTAAAATCATTAGCAATGCATTTCCATTATACATATAATAGCCCTATTCTATCAGTAATGCTTGCCTTCATTCCTGACCACTGACAATCCCTTCCTTCCTGATTTTCAATGCATTCCTATAGTAAAATCAATAGCAATGCATTTCCATTATACATATAATAACCCTATTCTATCAGTAATGCTTTCCTTCATTCCTGACCACTGACAATCCCTTCCTTCCTCATTTTCAATGCATTCCTATAGTAAAATCATTAGCAATGCATTTCCATTATACATATAATAGCCCTATTCTATCAGTAATCCTTGCCTTCATTCCTGACCACTGACAATCCCTTCCTTCCTCATTTTCAATGCATTCCTATAGTAAAATCATTAGCAATGCATTTCCATTATACATATAATAGCCCTATTCTATCAGTAATGCTTGCCTTCATTCCTGACCACTGACAATCCCTTTCTTCCTCATTTTCAATACATTCTATAGTAAAATCATTAGCAATGCATTTCCATTATACATATAATAGCCCTATTCTATCAGTAATGCTTGCCTTCATTCCTGACCACTGACAATCCCTTCCTTCCTCATTTTCAATGCATTCCTATAGTAAAATCATTAGCAATGCATTTCCATTATACATATAATAGCCCTATTCTATCAGTAATGCTTGCCTTCATTCCTGACCACTGACAATCCCTTCCTTCCTGATTTTCAATGCATTCCTATAGTAAAATCAATAGCAATGCATTTCCATTATACATATAATAGCCCTATTCTATCAGTAATGATTGCCTTCACTCCTGACCACTGACAATCCCTTTCTTCCTCATTTTCAATGCATTCCTATAGTAAAATCATTAGCAATGCATTTCCATTATACATATAATAGCCCTATTCTATCAGTAATGCTTGCCTTCATTCCTGACCACTGACAATCCCTTTCTTCCTCATTTTCAATACATTCCTATAGTAAAATCATTAGCAATGCATTTCCATTATACATATAATAGCCCTATTCTATCAGTAATGCTTGCCTTCATTCCTGACCACTGACAATCCCTTCCTTCCTCATTTTCAATGCATTCCTCTAGTAAAATCATTAGCAATGCATTTCCATTATACATATAATAGCCCTATTCTATCAGTAATGCTTGCCTTCATTCCTGACCACTGACAATCCCTTTCTTCCTCATTTTCAATACATTCCTATAGTAAAATCATTAGCAATGCATTTCCATTATACATATAATAGCCCTATTCTATCAGTAATGCTTGCCTTCATTCCTGACCACTGACAATCCCTTCCTTCCTCATTTTCAATGCATTCCTATAGTAAAATCATTAGCAATGCATTTCCATTATACATATAATAGCCCTATTCTATCAGTAATGCTTGCCTTCATTCCTGACCACTGATAATCCCTTCCTTCCTGATTTTCAATGCATTCCTATTGTAAAGTCATTAGCAATGCATTTCCATTATACATATAATAGCCCTATTCTATCAGTAATGCTTGCCTTCATTCCTGACCACTGACAATCCCTTTCTTCCTCATTTTCAATGCATTCCTATTGTAAAATCATTAGCAATGCATTTCCATTATACATATAATAGCCCTATTCTATCAGTAATGCTTGCCTTCATTCCTGACCACTGACAATCCCTTTCTTCCTCATTTTCAATACATTCTATAGTAAAATCATTAGCAATGCATTTCCATTATACATATAATAGCCCTATTCTATCAGTAATGCTTGCCTTCATTCCTGACCACTGACAATCCCTTCCTTCCTCATTTTCAATGCATTCCTATAGTAAAATCATTAGCAATGCATTTCCATTATACATATAATAGCCCTATTCTATCAGTAATGCTTGCCTTCATTCCTGACCACTGACAATCCCTTCCTTCCTGATTTTCAATGCATTCCTATAGTAAAATCAATAGCAATGCATTTCCATTATACATATAATAGCCCTATTCTATCAGTAATGATTGCCTTCACTCCTGACCACTGACAATCCCTTTCTTCCTCATTTTCAATGCATTCCTATAGTAAAATCATTAGCAATGCATTTCCATTATACATATAATAGCCCTATTCTATCAGTAATGCTTGCCTTCATTCCTGACCACTGACAATCCCTTTCTTCCTCATTTTCAATACATTCCTATAGTAAAATCATTAGCAATGCATTTCCATTATACATATAATAGCCCTATTCTATCAGTAATGCTTGCCTTCATTCCTGACCACTGACAATCCCTTCCTTCCTCATTTTCAATGCATTCCTCTAGTAAAATCATTAGCAATGCATTTCCATTATACATATAATAGCCCTATTCTATCAGTAATGCTTGCCTTCATTCCTGACCACTGACAATCCCTTTCTTCCTCATTTTCAATACATTCCTATAGTAAAATCATTAGCAATGCATTTCCATTATACATATAATAGCCCTATTCTATCAGTAATGCTTGCCTTCATTCCTGACCACTGACAATCCCTTCCTTCCTCATTTTCAATGCATTCCTATAGTAAAATCATTAGCAATGCATTTCCATTATACATATAATAGCCCTATTCTATCAGTAATGCTTGCCTTCATTCCTGACCACTGATAATCCCTTCCTTCCTGATTTTCAATGCATTCCTATTGTAAAGTCATTAGCAATGCATTTCCATTATACATATAATAGCCCTATTCTATCAGTAATGCTTGCCTTCATTCCTGACCACTGACAATCCCTTTCTTCCTCATTTTCAATGCATTCCTATTGTAAAATCATTAGCAATGCATTTCCATTATACATATAATAGCCCTATTCTATCAGTAATGCTTGCCTTCATTCCTGACCACTGACAATCCCTTCCTTCCTGATTTTCAATGCATTCCTATTGTAAAATCATTAGCAATGCATTTCCATTATACATATAATAGCCCTATTCTATCAGTAATGCTTGCCTTCATTCCTGACCACTGACAATCCCTTCCTTCCTGATTTTCAATGCATTCCTATTGTAAAGTCATTAGCAATGCATTTCCATTATACATATAATAGCCCTATTCTATCAGTAATGCTTGCCTTCATTCCTGACCACTGACAATCCCTTCCTTCCTGATTTTCAATGCATTCCTATTGTAAAATCATTAGCAATGCATTTCCATTATACATATAATAGCCCTATTCTATCAGTAATGCTTGCCTTCATTCCTGACCACTGACAATCCCTTCCTTCCTGATTTTCAATGCATTCCTATAGTAAAATCATTAGCAATGCATTTCCATTATACATATAATAGCCCTATTCTATCAGTAATGCTTGCCTTCATTCCTGACCACTGACAATCCCTTCCTTCCTGATTTTCAATGCATTCCTATTGTAAAGTCATTAGCAATGCATTTCCATTATACATATAATAGCCCTATTCTATGAGTAATGCTTGCCTTCATTCCTGACCACTGACAATCCCTTTCTTCCTCATTTTCAATGCATTCCTATAGTAAAATCATTAGCAATGCATTTCCATTATACATATAATAGCCCTATTCTATCAGTAATGCTTGCCTTCATTCCTGACCACTGACAATCCCTTCCTTCCTGATTTTCAATGCATTCCTATTGTAAAGTCATTAGCAATGCATTTCCATTATACATATAATAGCCCTATTCTATCAGTAATGCTTGCCTTCATTCCTGACCACTGACAATCCCTTCCTTCCTCATTTTCAATGCATTCCTATAGTAAAATCATTAGCAATGCATTTCCATTATACATATAATAGCCCTATTCTATGAGTAATGCTTGCCTTCATTCCTGACCACTGACAATCCCTTTCTTCCTCATTTTCAATGCATTCCTATAGTAAAATCATTAGCAATGCATTTCCATTATACATATAATAGCCCTATTCTATCAGTAATGCTTGCCTTCATTCCTGACCACTGACAATCCCTTCCTTCCTGATTTTCAATGCATTCCTATTGTAAAGTCATTAGCAATGCATTTCCATTATACATATAATAGCCCTATTCTATCAGTAATGCTTGCCTTCATTCCTGACCACTGACAATCCCTTTCTTCCTCATTTTCAATGCATTCCTATAGTAAAATCATTAGCAATGCATTTCCATTATACATATAATAGCCCTATTCTATCAGTAATGCTTGCCTTCATTCCTGACCACTGACAATCCCTTTCTTCCTCATTTTCAATACATTCCTATAGTAAAATCATTAGCAATGCATTTCCATTATACATATAATAGCCCTATTCTATCAGTAATGCTTGCCTTCATTCCTGACCACTGACAATCCCTTCCTTCCTCATTTTCAATGCATTCCTATAGTAAAATCATTAGCAATGCATTTCCATTATACATATAATAGCCCTATTCTATCAGTAATGCTTGCCTTCATTCCTGACCACTGACAATCCCTTCCTTCCTGATTTTCAATGCATTCCTATTGTAAAGTCATTAGCAATGCATTTCCATTATACATATAATAGCCCTATTCTATGAGTAATGCTTGCCTTCATTCCTGACCACTGACAATCCCTTTCTTCCTCATTTTCAATGCATTCCTATTGTAAAATCATTAGCAATGCATTTCCATTATACATATAATAGCCCTATTCTATCAGTAATGCTTGCCTTCATTCCTGACCACTGACAATCCCTTCCTTCCTGATTTTCAATGCATTCCTATAGTAAAATCATTAGCAATGCATTTCCATTATACATATAATAGCCCTATTCTATCAGTAATGCTTGCCTTCATTCCTGACCACTGACAATCCCTTCCTTCCTGATTTTCAATGCATTCCTATAGTAAAATCATTAGCAATGCATTTCCATTATACACATAATAGCCCTATTCTATCAGTAATGCTTGCCTTCATTCCTGACCACTGACAATCCCTTTCTTCCTCATTTTCAATGCATTCCTATAGTAAAATCATTAGCAATGCATTTCCATTATACATATAATAGCCCTATTCTATCAGTAATGCTTGCCTTCATTCCTGACCACTGGTAATCCCTTTCTTCCTCATTTTCAATGCATTCCTATTGTAAAGTCATTAGCAATGCATTTCCATTATACATATAATAGCCCTATTCTATCAGTAATGCTTGCCTTCATTCCTGACCACTGACAATCCCTTTCTTCCTCATTTTCAATGCATTCCTATAGTAAAATCATTAGCAATGCATTTCCATTATACATATAATAGCCCTATTCTATCAGTAATGCTTGCCTTCATTCCTGACCACTGACAATCCCTTCCTTCCTGATTTTCAATGCATTCCTATTGTAAAGTCATTAGCAATGCATTTCCATTATACATATAATAGCCCTATTCTATCAGTAATGCTTGCCTTCATTCCTGACCACTGACAATCCCTTCCTTCCTCATTTTCAATGCATTCCTATAGTAAAATCATTAGCAATGCATTTCCATTATACATATAATAGCCCTATTCTATGAGTAATGCTTGCCTTCATTCCTGACCACTGACAATCCCTTTCTTCCTCATTTTCAATGCATTCCTATAGTAAAATCATTAGCAATGCATTTCCATTATACATATAATAGCCCTATTCTATCAGTAATGCTTGCCTTCATTCCTGACCACTGACAATCCCTTCCTTCCTGATTTTCAATGCATTCCTATTGTAAAGTCATTAGCAATGCATTTCCATTATACATATAATAGCCCTATTCTATCAGTAATGCTTGCCTTCATTCCTGACCACTGACAATCCCTTTCTTCCTCATTTTCAATGCATTCCTATTGTAAAGTCATTAGCAATGCATTTCCATTATACATATAATAGCCCTATTCTATGAGTAATGCTTGCCTTCATTCCTGACCACTGACAATCCCTTCCTTCCTCATTTTCAATGCATTCCTATAGTAAAATCATTAGCAATGCATTTCCATTATACATATAATAGCCCTATTCTATGAGTAATGCTTGCCTTCATTCCTGACCACTGACAATCCCTTTCTTCCTCATTTTCAATGCATTCCTATAGTAAAATCATTAGCAATGCATTTCCATTATACATATAATAGCCCTATTCTATCAGTAATGCTTGCCTTCATTCCTGACCACTGACAATCCCTTTCTTCCTCATTTTCAATACATTCCTATAGTAAAATCATTAGCAATGCATTTCCATTATACATATAATAGCCCTATTCTATCAGTAATGCTTGCCTTCATTCCTGACCACTGACAATCCCTTCCTTCCTCATTTTCAATGCATTCCTATAGTAAAATCATTAGCAATGCATTTCCATTATACATATAATAGCCCTATTCTATCAGTAATGCTTGCCTTCATTCCTGACCACTGACAATCCCTTCCTTCCTGATTTTCAATGCATTCCTATTGTAAAGTCATTAGCAATGCATTTCCATTATACATATAATAGCCCTATTCTATCAGTAATGCTTGCCTTCATTCCTGACCACTGACAATCCCTTTCTTCCTCATTTTCAATGCATTCCTATTGTAAAATCATTAGCAATGCATTTCCATTATACATATAATAGCCCTATTCTATCAGTAATGCTTGCCTTCATTCCTGACCACTGACAATCCCTTCCTTCCTGATTTTCAATGCATTCCTATAGTAAAATCATTAGCAATGCATTTCCATTATACATATAATAGCCCTATTCTATCAGTAATGCTTGCCTTCATTCCTGACCACTGACAATCCCTTCCTTCCTGATTTTCAATGCATTCCTATAGTAAAATCATTAGCAATGCATTTCCATTATACACATAATAGCCCTATTCTATCAGTAATGCTTGCCTTCATTCCTGACCACTGACAATCCCTTTCTTCCTCATTTTCAATGCATTCCTATTGTAAAATCATTAGCAATGCATTTCCATTATACATATAATAGCCCTATTCTATCAGTAATGCTTGCCTTCATTCCTGACCACTGACAATCCCTTCCTTCCTGATTTTCAATGCATTCCTATTGTAAAATCATTAGCAATGCATTTCCATTATACATATAATAGCCCTATTCTATCAGTAATGCTTGCCTTCATTCCTGACCACTGACAATCCCTTCCTTCCTGATTTTCAATGCATTCCTATTGTAAAGTCATTAGCAATGCATTTCCATTATACATATAATAGCCCTATTCTATCAGTAATGCTTGCCTTCATTCCTGACCACTGACAATCCCTTCCTTCCTGATTTTCAATGCATTCCTATTGTAAAATCATTAGCAATGCATTTCCATTATACATATAATAGCCCTATTCTATCAGTAATGCTTGCCTTCATTCCTGACCACTGACAATCCCTTCCTTCCTGATTTTCAATGCATTCCTATAGTAAAATCATTAGCAATGCATTTCCATTATACATATAATAGCCCTATTCTATCAGTAATGCTTGCCTTCATTCCTGACCACTGACAATCCCTTCCTTCCTGATTTTCAATGCATTCCTATTGTAAAGTCATTAGCAATGCATTTCCATTATACATATAATAGCCCTATTCTATCAGTAATGCTTGCCTTCATTCCTGACCACTGACAATCCCTTTCTTCCTCATTTTCAATGCATTCCTATAGTAAAATCATTAGCAATGCATTTCCATTATACATATAATAGCCCTATTCTATCAGTAATGCTTGCCTTCATTCCTGACCACTGACAATCCCTTCCTTCCTGATTTTCAATGCATTCCTATTGTAAAGTCATTAGCAATGCATTTCCATTATACATATAATAGCCCTATTCTATCAGTAATGCTTGCCTTCATTCCTGACCACTGACAATCCCTTCCTTCCTCATTTTCAATGCATTCCTATAGTAAAATCATTAGCAATGCATTTCCATTATACATATAATAGCCCTATTCTATGAGTAATGCTTGCCTTCATTCCTGACCACTGACAATCCCTTTCTTCCTCATTTTCAATGCATTCCTATAGTAAAATCATTAGCAATGCATTTCCATTATACATATAATAGCCCTATTCTATCAGTAATGCTTGCCTTCATTCCTGACCACTGACAATCCCTTCCTTCCTGATTTTCAATGCATTCCTATTGTAAAGTCATTAGCAATGCATTTCCATTATACATATAATAGCCCTATTCTATCAGTAATGCTTGCCTTCATTCCTGACCACTGACAATCCCTTCCTTCCTGATTTTCAATGCATTCCTATTGTAAAGTCATTAGCAATGCATTTCCATTATACATATAATAGCCCTATTCTATGAGTAATGCTTGCCTTCATTCCTGACCACTGACAATCCCTTCCTTCCTCATTTTCAATGCATTCCTATAGTAAAATCATTAGCAATGCATTTCCATTATACATATAATAGCCCTATTCTATGAGTAATGCTTGCCTTCATTCCTGACCACTGACAATCCCTTCCTTCCTCATTTTCAATGCATTCCTATAGTAAAATCATTAGGAATGCATTTCCATTATACATATAATAGCCCTATTCTATCAGTAATGCTTGCCTTCATTCCTGACCACTGACAATCCCTTCCTTCCTGATTTTCAATGCATTCCTATTGTAAAGTCATTAGCAATGCATTTCCATTATACATATAATAGCCCTATTCTATCAGTAATGCTTGCCTTCATTCCTGACCACTGACAATCCCTTTCTTCCTCATTTTCAATGCATTCTTATTGTAAAGTCATTAGCAATGCATTTCCATTATACATATAATAGCCCTATTCTATCAGTAATGCTTGCCTTCATTCCTGACCACTGACAATCCCTTCCTTCCTCATTTTCAATGCATTCCTATAGTAAAATCATTAGCAATGCATTTCCATTATACATATAATAACCCTATTCTATCAGTAATGCTTGCCTTCATTCCTGACCACTGACAATCCCTTCCTTCCTGATTTTCAATGCATTCCTATTGTAAAGTCATTAGCAATGCATTTCCATTATACATATAATAGCCCTATTCTATCAGTAATGCTTGCCTTCATTCCTGACCACTGACCATCCCTTCCTTCCTCATTTTCAATGCATTCCTATTGTAAAGTCATTAGCAATGCATTTCCATTATACATATAATAGCCCTATTCTATGAGTAATGCTTGCCTTCATTCCTGACCACTGACAATCCCTTTCTTCCTCATTTTCAATGCATTCCTATAGTAAAATCATTAGCAATGCATTTCCATTATACATATAATAGCCCTATTCTATCAGTAATGCTTGCCTTCATTCCTGACCACTGACAATCCCTTCCTTCCTGATTTTCAATGCATTCCTATTGTAAAATCATTAGCAATGCATTTCCATTATACATATAATAGCCCTATTCTATCAGTAATGCTTGCCTTCATTCCTGACCACTGACCATCCCTTCCTTCCTCAATTTCAATGCATTCCTCTTGTAAAGTCATTAGCAATGCATTTCCATTATACATATAATAGCCCTATTCTATGAGTAATGCTTGCCTTCATTCCTGACCACTGACAATCCCTTTCTTCCTCATTTTCAATGCATTCCTATAGTAAAATCATTAGCAATGCATTTCCATTATACATATAATAGCCCTATTCTATGAGTAATGCTTGCCTTCATTCCTGACCACTGACAATCCCTTTCTTCCTCATTTTCAATGCATTCCTATAGTAAAATCATTAGCAATGCATTTCCATTATACATATAATAGCCCTATTCTATGAGTAATGCTTGCCTTCATTCCTGACCACTGACAATCCCTTTCTTGCTCATTTTCAATGCATTCCTATAGTAAAATCATTAGCAATGCATTTCCATTATACATATAATAGCCCTATTCTATCAGTAATGCTTGCCTTCATTCCTGACCACTGACAATCCCTTCCTTCCTCATTTTCAATGCATTCCTATAGTAAAATCTTTAGCAATGCATTTCCATTATACATATAATAGCCCTATTCTATCAGTAATGTTTGCCTTCATTCCTGACCACTGACCATCCCTTCCTTCCTCATTTTCAATGTATTCCTATTGTAAAGTCATTAGCAATGCATTTCCATTATACATATAATAGCCCTATTCTATGAGTAATGCTTGCCTTCATTCCTGACCACTGACAATCCCTTTCTTCCTCATTTTCAATGCATTCCTATAGTAAAATCATTAGGAATGCATTTCCATTATACATATAATAGCCCTATTGTATCAGTAATGCTTGCCTTCATTCCTGACCACTGACAATCCCTTCCTTCCTGATTTTCAATGCATTCCTATTGTAAAGTCATTAGCAATGCATTTCCATTATACATATAATAGCCCTATTCTATGAGTAATGCTTGCCTTCATTCCTGACCACTGACAATCCCTTTCTTCCTCATTTTCAATGCATTCCTATAGTAAAATCATTAGCAATGCATTTCCATTATACATATAATAGCCCTATTCTATCAGTAATGCTTGCCTTCATTCCTGACCACTGACAATCCCTCACTTCCTGATTTTCAATGCATTCCTATTGTAAAGTCATTAGCAATGCATTTCCATTATACATATAATAGCCCTATTCTATCAGTAATGCTTGCCTTCATTCCTGACCACTGACAATCCCTTTCTTCCTCATTTTCAATGCATTCCTATAGTAAAATCATTAGCAATGCATTTCCATTATACATATAATAGCCCTATTCTATCAGTAATGCTTGTCTTCATTCCTGACCACTGACAATCCCTTTCTTCCTCATTTTCAATGCATTCCTATAGTAAAATCATTAGCAATGCATTTCCATTATACATATAATAGCCCTATTCTATCAGTAATGCTTGCCTTCATTCCTGACCACTGACAATCCCTTCCTTCCTGATTTTCAATGCATTCCTATTGTAAAGTCATTAGCAATGCATTTCCATTATACATATAATAGCCCTATTCTATCAGTAATGCTTGCCTTCATTCCTGACCACTGACAATCCCTTCCTTCCTGATTTTCAATGCATTCCTATTGTAAAGTCATTAGCAATGCATTTCCATTATACATATAATAGCCCTATTCTATGAGTAATGCTTGCCTTCATTCCTGACCACTGACAATCCCTTCCTTCCTCATTTTCAATGCATTCCTATAGTAAAATCATTAGCAATGCATTTCCATTATACATATAATAGCCCTATTCTATGAGTAATGCTTGCCTTCATTCCTGACCACTGACAATCCCTTCCTTCCTCATTTTCAATGCATTCCTATAGTAAAATCATTAGCAATGCATTTCCATTATACATATAATAGCCCTATTCTATCAGTAATGCTTGCCTTCATTCCTGACCACTGACAATCCCTTCCTTCCTGATTTTCAATGCATTCCTATTGTAAAGTCATTAGCAATGCATTTCCATTATACATATAATAGCCCTATTCTATCAGTAATGCTTGCCTTCATTCCTGACCACTGACAATCCCTTTCTTCCTCATTTTCAATGCATTCTTATTGTAAAGTCATTAGCAATGCATTTCCATTATACATATAATAGCCCTATTCTATCAGTAATGCTTGCCTTCATTCCTGACCACTGACAATCCCTTCCTTCCTCATTTTCAATGCATTCCTATAGTAAAATCATTAGCAATGCATTTCCATTATACATAAAATAACCCTATTCTATCAGTAATGCTTGCCTTCATTCCTGACCACTGACAATCCCTTCCTTCCTGATTTTCAATGCATTCCTATTGTAAAGTCATTAGCAATGCATTTCCATTATACATATAATAGCCCTATTCTATCAGTAATGCTTGCCTTCATTCCTGACCACTGACCATCCCTTCCTTCCTCATTTTCAATGCATTCCTATTGTAAAGTCATTAGCAATGCATTTCCATTATACATATAATAGCCCTATTCTATGAGTAATGCTTGCCTTCATTCCTGACCACTGACAATCCCTTTCTTCCTCATTTTCAATGCATTCCTATAGTAAAATCATTAGCAATGCATTTCCATTATACATATAATAGCCCTATTCTATCAGTAATGCTTGCCTTCATTCCTGACCACTGACAATCCCTTCCTTCCTGATTTTCAATGCATTCCTATTGTAAAATCATTAGCAATGCATTTCCATTATACATATAATAGCCCTATTCTATCAGTAATGCTTGCCTTCATTCCTGACCACTGACCATCCCTTCCTTCCTCAATTTCAATGCATTCCTCTTGTAAAGTCATTAGCAATGCATTTCCATTATACATATAATAGCCCTATTCTATGAGTAATGCTTGCCTTCATTCCTGACCACTGACAATCCCTTTCTTCCTCATTTTCAATGCATTCCTATAGTAAAATCATTAGCAATGCATTTCCATTATACATATAATAGCCCTATTCTATGAGTAATGCTTGCCTTCATTCCTGACCACTGACAATCCCTTTCTTCCTCATTTTCAATGCATTCCTATAGTAAAATCATTAGCAATGCATTTCCATTATACATATAATAGCCCTATTCTATGAGTAATGCTTGCCTTCATTCCTGACCACTGACAATCCCTTTCTTGCTCATTTTCAATGCATTCCTATAGTAAAATCATTAGCAATGCATTTCCATTATACATATAATAGCCCTATTCTATCAGTAATGCTTGCCTTCATTCCTGACCACTGACAATCCCTTCCTTCCTCATTTTCAATGCATTCCTATAGTAAAATCTTTAGCAATGCATTTCCATTATACATATAATAGCCCTATTCTATCAGTAATGTTTGCCTTCATTCCTGACCACTGACCATCCCTTCCTTCCTCATTTTCAATGTATTCCTATTGTAAAGTCATTAGCAATGCATTTCCATTATACATATAATAGCCCTATTCTATGAGTAATGCTTGCCTTCATTCCTGACCACTGACAATCCCTTTCTTCCTCATTTTCAATGCATTCCTATAGTAAAATCATTAGGAATGCATTTCCATTATACATATAATAGCCCTATTGTATCAGTAATGCTTGCCTTCATTCCTGACCACTGACAATCCCTTCCTTCCTGATTTTCAATGCATTCCTATTGTAAAGTCATTAGCAATGCATTTCCATTATACATATAATAGCCCTATTCTATGAGTAATGCTTGCCTTCATTCCTGACCACTGACAATCCCTTTCTTCCTCATTTTCAATGCATTCCTATAGTAAAATCATTAGCAATGCATTTCCATTATACATATAATAGCCCTATTCTATCAGTAATGCTTGCCTTCATTCCTGACCACTGACAATCCCTCACTTCCTGATTTTCAATGCATTCCTATTGTAAAGTCATTAGCAATGCATTTCCATTATACATATAATAGCCCTATTCTATCAGTAATGCTTGCCTTCATTCCTGACCACTGACAATCCCTTTCTTCCTCATTTTCAATGCATTCCTATAGTAAAATCATTAGCAATGCATTTCCATTATACATATAATAGCCCTATTCTATCAGTAATGCTTGTCTTCATTCCTGACCACTGACAATCCCTTTCTTCCTCATTTTCAATGCATTCCTATAGTAAAATCATTAGCAATGCATTTCCATTATACATATAATAGCCCTATTCTATCAGTAATGCTTGCCTTCATTCCTGACCACTGACAATCCCTTCCTTCCTCATTTTCAATGCATTCCTATAGTAAAATCATTAGCAATGCATTTCCATTAGACATATAATAGCCCTATTCTATCAGTAATGCTTGCCTTCATTCCTGACCACTGACAATCCCTTTCTTCCTCATTTTCAATGCATTCCTATAGTAAAATCATTAGCAATGCATTTCCATTATACATATAATAGCCCTATTCTATCAGTAATGCTTGCCTTCATTCCTGACCACTGACAATCCCTTTCTTCCTCATTTTCAATGCATTCCTATAGTAAAGTCATTAGCAATGCCTTTTCATTATACATATAATAGCCCTATTCTATCAGTAATGCTTGCCTTCATTCCTGACCACTGACAATCCCTTCCTTCCTGATTTTCAATGCATTCCTATTGTAAAGTCATTAGCAATGCATTTCCATTATACATATAATAGCCCTATTCTATCAGTAATGCTTGCCTTCATTCCTGACCACTGACAATCCCTTTCTTCCTCATTTTCAATGCATTCCTATAGTAAAATCATTAGCAATGCATTTCCATTATACATATAATAGCCCTATTCTAGCAGTAATGCTTGCCTTCATTCCTGACCACTGACTATCCCTTTCTTCCTCATTTTCAATGGATTCCTATAGTAAAATCATTAGCAATGCATTTCCATTATACATATATTAGCCCTATTCTATCAGTAATGCTTGTCTTCACTCCTGACCACTGACAATCCCTTCCTTCCTCAATTTCAATGGATTCCTATAGTAAAATCATTAGCAATGCATTTCCATTATACATATATTAGCCCTATTCTATCAGTAATGCTTGCCTTCACTCCTGACCACTGACAATCCCTTTCTACCTCATTTTTAATGCATTCCTATAGTAAAATCATTAGCAATGCATTTCCATTATACATATAATAGCCCTATTCTATCAGTAATGCCTGCCTTCACTCCTGACCACTGACAATCCCTTCCTTCCTCATTTTCAATGCATTCCTATATTAAAATCATTAGCAATGCATTTCCATTATACATATAATAGCCCTATTCTATCAGCAATGCTTGCTTTCACTCCTGACCACTGACAATCCCTTCCTTCCTCATTTTCAATGCATTCCTATAGTAAAATCATTAGCAATGCATTTCCATTATACATATAATAGCCCTATTCTATCAGTAATGATTGCCTTCACTCCTGACCACTGACAATCCCTTTCTTCCTCATTTTCAATGCATTCCTATAGTAAAATCATTAGCAATGCATTTCCATTATACATATAATAGCCCTATTCTATCAGTAATGATTGCCTTCACTCCTGACCACTGACAATCCCTTCCTTCCTCATTTTCAATGCATTCCTATAGTAAAATCATTAGCAATGCATTTCCATTATACATATAATAGCCCTATTCTATCAGTAATGCCTGCCTTCACTCCTGACCACTGACAATCCCTTCCTTCCTCATTTTCAATGCATTCCTATAGTAAAATCATTAGCAATGCATTTCCATTATACATATAATAGCCCTATTCTATCAGCAATGCTTGCTTTCACTCCTGACCACTGACAATCCCTTCCTTCCTCATTTTCAATGCATTCCTATAGTAAAATCATTAGCAATGCATTTCCATTATACATATAATAGCCCTATTCTATCAGTAATGATTGCCTTCACTCCTGACCACTGACAATCCCTTTCTTCCTCATTTTCAATGCATTCCTATAGTAAAATCATTAGCAATGCATTTCCATTATACATATAATAGCCCTATTCTATCAGTAATGCTTGCCTTCACTCCTGACCACTGACAATCCCTTCCTTCCTCATTTTCAATGCATTCCTATAGTAAAATCATTAGCAATGCATTTCCATTATATATATAATAGCCCTATTCTATCAGCAATGCTTGCTTTCACTCCTGACCACTGACAATCCCTTCCTTCCTCATTTTCAATGCATTCCTATAGTAAAATCATTAGCAATGCATTTCCATTATACATATAATAGCCCTATTCTATCAGCAATGCTTGCTTTCACTCCTGACCACTGACAATCCCTTCCTTCCTCATTTTCAATGCATTCCTATAGTAAAATCATTAGCAATGCATTTCCATTATACATATAATAGCCCTATTCTATCAGTAATGATTGCCTTCACTCCTGACCACTGACAATCCCTTCCTTCCTCATTTTCAATGCATTCCTATAGTAAAATCATTAGCAATGCATTTCCATTATACATATAATAGCCCTATTCTATCAGCAATGCTTGCTTTCACTCCTGACCACTGACAATCCCTTCCTTCCTCATTTTCAATGCATTCCTATAGTAAAATCATTAGCAATGCATTTCCATTAAACATATAATAGCCCTATTCTATCAGTAATGCTTGCCTTCACTCCTGACCACTGACAATCCCTTCCTTCCTCATTTTCAATGCATTCCTATAGTAAAATCATTAGCAATGCATTTCCATTATACATATAATAGCCCTATTCTATCAGTAATGCCTGCCTTCACTCCTGACCACTGACAATCCCTTCCTTCCTCATTTTCAATGCATTCCTATAGTAAAATCATTAGCAATGCATTTCCATTATACATATAATAGCCCTATTCTATCAGTAATGCCTGCCTTCACTCCTGACCACTGACAATCCCTTCCTTCCTCATTTTCAATGCATTCCTATAGTAAAATCATTAGCAATGCATTTCCATTAAACATATAATAGCCCTATTCTATCAGTAATGCTTGCCTTCACTCCTGACCACTGACAATCCCTTCCTTCCTCATTTTCAATGCATTCCTATAGTAAAATCATTAGCAATGCATTTCCATTATACATATAATAGCCCTATTCTATCAGTAATGCTTGCCTTCACTCCTGACCACTGACAATCCCTTCCTTCCTCATTTTCAATGTATTCCTATAGTAAAATCATTAGCAATGCATTTCCATTATATATATAATAGCCCTATTCTATCAGCAATGCTTGCTTTCACTCCTGACCACTGACAATCCCTTCCTTCCTCATTTTCAATGCATTCCTATAGTAAAATCATTAGCAATGCATTTCCATTATACATATAATAGCCCTATTCTATCAGTAATGCCTGCCTTCACTCCTGACCACTGACAATCCCTTCCTTCCTCATTTTCAATGCATTCCTATAGTAAAATCATTAGCAATGCATTTCCATTATATATATAATAGCCCTATTCTATCAGCAATGCTTGCTTTCACTCCTGACCACTGACAATCCCTTCCTTCCTCATTTTCAATGCATTCCTATAGTAAAATCATTAGCAATGCATTTCCATTATACATATAATAGCCCTATTCTATCAGTAATGATTGCCTTCACTCCTGACCACTGACAATCCCTTTCTTCCTCATTTTCAATGCATTCCTATAGTAAAATCATTAGCAATGCATTTCCATTATACATATAATAGCCCTATTCTATCAGTAATGATTGCCTTCACTCCTGACCACTGACAATCCCTTTCTTCCTCATTTTCAATGCATTCCTATAGTAAAATCATTAGCAATGCATTTCCATTATACATATAATAGCCCTATTCTATCAGTAATGATTGCCTTCACTCCTGACCACTGACAATCCCTTCCTTCCTCATTTTCAATGCATTCCTATAATAAAATCATTAGCAATGCATTTCCATTATACATTATACATATAATAACCCTATTCTATCAGTAATGCTTGCCTTCACTCCTGACCACTGACAATCCCTTCCTTCCTCATTTTCAATGCATTCCTATAATAAAATTATTAGCAATGCATTTCCATTATACATTATACATATAATAACCCTATTCTATCAGTAATGCTTGTCTTCACTCCTGACCACTGACAATCCCTTCCTTCCTCATTTTCAATGCATTCCTATAGTAAAATCATTAGCAATGCATTTCCATTATACATATAATAGCCCTATTCTATCAGTAATGATTGCCTTCACTCCTGACCACTGACAATCCCTTTCTTCCTCATTTTCAATGCATTCCTATAGTAAAATCATTAGCAATGCATTTCCATTATACATATAATAGCCCTATTCTATCAGTAATGATTGCCTTCACTCCTGACCACTGACAATCCCTTCCTTCCTCATTTTCAATGCATTCCTATAATAAAATCATTAGCAATGCATTTCCATTATACATTATACATATAATAACCCTATTCTATCAGTAATGCTTGCCTTCACTCCTGACCACTGACAATCCCTTCCTTCCTCATTTTCAATGCATTCCTATAATAAAATCATTAGCAATGCATTTCCATTATACATTATACATATAATAACCCTATTCTATCAGTAATGCTTGCCTTCACTCCTGACCACTGACAATCCCTTCCTTCCTCATTTTCAATGCATTCCTATAGTAAAATCATTAGCAATGCATTTCCATTATACATATAATAGCCCTATTCTATCAGTAATGATTGCCTTCACTCCTGACCACTGACAATCCCTTTCTTCCTCATTTTCAATGCATTCCTATAGTAAAATCATTAGCAATGCATTTCCATTATACATATAATAGCCCTATTCTATCAGTAATGCTTGCCTTCACTCCTGACCACTGACAATCCCTTCCTTCCTCATTTTCAATGCATTCCTATAATAAAATCATTAGCAATGCATTTCCATTATACATTATACATATAATAACCCTATTCTATCAGTAATGCTTGCCTTCACTCCTGACCACAGACAATCCCTTCCTTCCTCATTTTCAATGCATTCCTATAATAAAATCATTAGCAATGCATTTCCATTATACATTATACATATAATAACCCTATTCTATCAGTAATGCTTGCCTTCACTCCTGACCACTGACAATCCCTTCCTTCCTCATTTTCAATGCATTCCTATAATAAAATCATTAGCAATGCATTTCCATTATACATTATACATATAATAACCCTATTCTATCAGTAATGCTTGCCTTCACTCCTGACCACTGACAATCCCTTCCTTCCTCATTTTCAATGCATTCCTATAATAAAACCATTAGCAATGCATTTCCATTATACATTATACATATAATAACCCTATTCTATCAGTAATGCTTGCCTTCACTCCTGACCACTGACAATCCCTTCCTTCCTCATTTTCAATGCATTCCTATAGTAAAATCATTAGCAATGCATTTCCATTAAACATATAATAGCCCTATTCTATCAGTAATGCTTGCCTTCACTCCTGACCACTGACAATCCCTTCCTTCCTCATTTTCAATGCATTCCTATAGTAAAATCATTAGCAATGCATTTCCATTATACATATAATAGCCCTATTCTATCAGTAATGCTTGCCTTCACTCCTGACCACTGACAATCCCTTCCTTCCTCATTTTCAATGTATTCCTATAGTAAAATCATTAGCAATGCATTTCCATTATATATATAATAGCCCTATTCTATCAGCAATGCTTGCTTTCACTCCTGACCACTGACAATCCCTTCCTTCCTCATTTTCAATGCATTCCTATAGTAAAATCATTAGCAATGCATTTCCATTATACATATAATAGCCCTATTCTATCAGTAATGCCTGCCTTCACTCCTGACCACTGACAATCCCTTCCTTCCTCATTTTCAATGCATTCCTATAGTAAAATCATTAGCAATGCATTTCCATTATATATATAATAGCCCTATTCTATCAGCAATGCTTGCTTTCACTCCTGACCACTGACAATCCCTTCCTTCCTCATTTTCAATGCATTCCTATAGTAAAATCATTAGCAATGCATTTCCATTATACATATAATAGCCCTATTCTATCAGTAATGATTGCCTTCACTCCTGACCACTGACAATCCCTTTCTTCCTCATTTTCAATGCATTCCTATAGTAAAATCATTAGCAATGCATTTCCATTATACATATAATAGCCCTATTCTATCAGTAATGATTGCCTTCACTCCTGACCACTGACAATCCCTTTCTTCCTCATTTTCAATGCATTCCTATAGTAAAATCATTAGCAATGCATTTCCATTATACATATAATAGCCCTATTCTATCAGTAATGATTGCCTTCACTCCTGACCACTGACAATCCCTTCCTTCCTCATTTTCAATGCATTCCTATAATAAAATCATTAGCAATGCATTTCCATTATACATTATACATATAATAACCCTATTCTATCAGTAATGCTTGCCTTCACTCCTGACCACTGACAATCCCTTCCTTCCTCATTTTCAATGCATTCCTATAATAAAATTATTAGCAATGCATTTCCATTATACATTATACATATAATAACCCTATTCTATCAGTAATGCTTGTCTTCACTCCTGACCACTGACAATCCCTTCCTTCCTCATTTTCAATGCATTCCTATAGTAAAATCATTAGCAATGCATTTCCATTATACATATAATAGCCCTATTCTATCAGTAATGATTGCCTTCACTCCTGACCACTGACAATCCCTTTCTTCCTCATTTTCAATGCATTCCTATAGTAAAATCATTAGCAATGCATTTCCATTATACATATAATAGCCCTATTCTATCAGTAATGATTGCCTTCACTCCTGACCACTGACAATCCCTTCCTTCCTCATTTTCAATGCATTCCTATAATAAAATCATTAGCAATGCATTTCCATTATACATTATACATATAATAACCCTATTCTATCAGTAATGCTTGCCTTCACTCCTGACCACTGACAATCCCTTCCTTCCTCATTTTCAATGCATTCCTATAATAAAATCATTAGCAATGCATTTCCATTATACATTATACATATAATAACCCTATTCTATCAGTAATGCTTGCCTTCACTCCTGACCACTGACAATCCCTTCCTTCCTCATTTTCAATGCATTCCTATAGTAAAATCATTAGCAATGCATTTCCATTATACATATAATAGCCCTATTCTATCAGTAATGATTGCCTTCACTCCTGACCACTGACAATCCCTTTCTTCCTCATTTTCAATGCATTCCTATAGTAAAATCATTAGCAATGCATTTCCATTATACATATAATAGCCCTATTCTATCAGTAATGCTTGCCTTCACTCCTGACCACTGACAATCCCTTCCTTCCTCATTTTCAATGCATTCCTATAATAAAATCATTAGCAATGCATTTCCATTATACATTATACATATAATAACCCTATTCTATCAGTAATGCTTGCCTTCACTCCTGACCACAGACAATCCCTTCCTTCCTCATTTTCAATGCATTCCTATAATAAAATCATTAGCAATGCATTTCCATTATACATTATACATATAATAACCCTATTCTATCAGTAATGCTTGCCTTCACTCCTGACCACTGACAATCCCTTCCTTCCTCATTTTCAATGCATTCCTATAATAAAATCATTAGCAATGCATTTCCATTATACATTATACATATAATAACCCTATTCTATCAGTAATGCTTGCCTTCACTCCTGACCACTGACAATCCCTTCCTTCCTCATTTTCAATGCATTCCTATAATAAAACCATTAGCAATGCATTTCCATTATACATTATACATATAATAACCCTATTCTATCAGTAATGCTTGCCTTCACTCCTGACCACTGACAATCCCTTCCTTCCTCATTTTCAATGCATTCCTATAGTAAAATCATTAGCAATGCATTTCCATTATACATATAATAGCCCTATTCTATCAGTAATGCTTGCCTTCACTCCTGACCACTGACAATCCCTTTCTTCCTCATTTTCAATGCATTCCTATAGTAAAATCATTAGCAATGCATTTCCATTATACATATAATAGCCCTATTCTATCAGTAATGATTGCCTTCACTCCTGACCACTGACAATCCCTTCCTTCCTCATTTTCAATGCATTCCTATAATAAAATCATTAGCAATGCATTTCCATTATACATTATACATATAATAACCCTATTCTATCAGTAATGCTTGCCTTCACTCCTGACCACTGACAATCCCTTCCTTCCTCATTTTCAATGCATTCCTATAATAAAATCATTAGCAATGCATTTCCATTATACATTATACATATAATAACCCTATTCTATCAGTAATGCTTGCCTTCACTCCTGACCACTGACAATCCCTTCCTTCCTCATTTTCAATGCATTCCTATAGTAAAATCATTAGCAATGCATTTCCATTATACATATAATAGCCCTATTCTATCAGTAATGATTGCCTTCACTCCTGACCACTGACAATCCCTTTCTTCCTCATTTTCAATGCATTCCTATAGTAAAATCATTAGCAATGCATTTCCATTATACATATAATAGCCCTATTCTATCAGTAATGCTTGCCTTCACTCCTGACCACTGACAATCCCTTCCTTCCTCATTTTCAATGCATTCCTATAATAAAATCATTAGCAATGCATTTCCATTATACATTATACATATAATAACCCTATTCTATCAGTAATGCTTGCCTTCACTCCTGACCACAGACAATCCCTTCCTTCCTCATTTTCAATGCATTCCTATAATAAAATCATTAGCAATGCATTTCCATTATACATTATACATATAATAACCCTATTCTATCAGTAATGCTTGCCTTCACTCCTGACCACTGACAATCCCTTCCTTCCTCATTTTCAATGCATTCCTATAATAAAATCATTAGCAATGCATTTCCATTATACATTATACATATAATAACCCTATTCTATCAGTAATGCTTGCCTTCACTCCTGACCACTGACAATCCCTTCCTTCCTCATTTTCAATGCATTCCTATAATAAAACCATTAGCAATGCATTTCCATTATACATTATACATATAATAACCCTATTCTATCAGTAATGCTTGCCTTCACTCCTGACCACTGACAATCCCTTCCTTCCTCATTTTCAATGCATTCCTATAGTAAAATCATTAGCAATGCATTTCCATTATACATATAATAGCCCTATTCTATCAGTAATGCTTGCCTTCACTCCTGACCACTGACAATCCCTTTCTTCCTCATTTTCAATGCATTCCTATAGTAAAATCATTAGCAATGCATTTCCATTATACATATAATAGCCCTATTCTATCAGTAATGATTGCCTTCACTCCTGACCACTGACAATCCCTTCCTTCCTCATTTTCAATGCATTCCTATAATAAAATCATTAGCAATGCATTTCCATTATACATTATACATATAATAGCCCTATTCTATCAGTAATGCTTGCCTTCACACCTGACCACTGACAATCTCTTCCTTCCTCATTTTCAATGCATTCCTATAGTAAAATCATTAGCAATGCATTTCCATTATACATATAATAGCCCTATTCTATCAGTAATGCTTGCCTTCACTCCTGACCACTGACAATCCGTTTCTTCTTGATTTCCAATGTATTTGTAAATTAAAAACATTAGAAAATGTATTTCTGCACAAATTCTTAGCCATTATAAACATGATTGAAATTGAATCTAACTTGGATTATAAAATTATTATTATTAGCGTTTGACTTTTTTCTCTTATTCCTTCTACTCAGAAAATAATCATCAAAGTGCATCATTAACAAATTTTTATGCAAGTCCTTCCTGCATTTATTTAACCCGATACTGTTTTTTAACTATATTTATATTAAATTTAAAAACTATAATTTTGGAAAGTGAAAATTTAATTGAAAATTTCCAAGTTTTAATCTGAAATAAAATAAAAAAAATACAAACTGTCTACAATAAATAGGAAAAAAAATGGTCTCAATTGAACTAATATCTTCCTGGCATCAGTTTAAACTCGTTTCTCTCGACATTTTCCACGTCAGGTTGCACTTGTTGGATAACTAGAACTCTGGTGAATAACGTTAAATGTTAATAAGAAAAAATAAGTCTTGAAATTTGAAAATAAGGAAATAATAAAAGAAGTCTCCTGACATAAGCATTTATTTTTAAGACATTAAATTGCTTGGTGTCTCTCATGTTTTGAAAGTAGTTTTTTTTTTAAATATAAAAATAATTCATAAGTTACTCTTCTGTTAACTTGGTATATGTATAATGAAAATGGGGGGGCACCTGGTTACCTTTCAAGGCGTATTAGTATGACCCAGTGCACCAGTTGAGAAACTCTGGGCTAAGGCAAAACAAACTGGCCAGAATGTGACTAATAAAAAACTAATTATATAACAAGCAGGTTTAACCTCTTCATTTCTCACCATGTTCATTTTTTAAAAATTTAATTTTGATTTTTTTTTTAATTATTTCACCCTAAGTGAAGCGATAATACTACTATAGACACAAGGGATTACCGGGCGTGGACGAGAATGAGAAGACTTTAGTGAGGTGTATGTATAGGTGGCCACTCATATTCGAGGATACCCGTCTACTAGGGTGGCTAGCCAATCCCTATAGCAGACGCTTGCTCAGGCACATTTACGTTTATTCAACACCCACAGAGCCTACCTGTGGTTTATGCTGCAACTATGCTGAGCAGACCTTAGTTACAGTTTCTGGGGGAGAGCGTGTTATCTAGCATGTTCAACAATTTGAACAAGACTAGCATGCTCAAGCCCTCGGTCATGATGACTTGTGACTTTGTACTAGCAAGGGTTCCATCTACCTAATTTCACTCACAAGGCTTGGGTTGACCCGTGGTATGGTTTTCCGGCACTTTCCAAAGGTGCCGCACACTAGGATCGACCCCCCACCCCCAGTATGATAACATCAGGAAGTCCCCATGCTGACAAATTGACCATGGCGAGATTTGAATCCAGATCTCATTGTCAGAATGTGAACATTCTAACAGCTTGGCCATGTGAGGGGAAAAGACAATAAGAAACAGGGTTCCGAGAAAACAGGAGATAGCGATTGATGTTGCATTTAAATCTTTTGAAGATTGTCAGTGGCAGGGAAGCAAAAAATTAGAACAGAGTTCCACAGGCAAGAGGTGCAAGGAAAGAAGCTATTGGAATAGAAGAGACGGTTGCATCTAACTAGTTCAAAAGTAAAGGTGTTAGGCTTTATATGTGAAGATTTGTGGTACAGTTTTCATTTAAAGTGATTTATGAAGAATCTACTATTTCTTTTAGAGGGGCCGATAACGACTGACTTAAATCCTTTAATAAAGGGAAAGGATTATCCACTCCTTAAAGATTAAGTATTTTTACACACATTATAAAATATCAAATGACAAAGACTTCACTAAAACATGGAAGACATGTGCTTGGTGTTTCTGCTTTTTTAAGAAGAAAAATTTTTTAAATATAAAAATAATTCATAAATTACTCTTCTGTTAACTTGGAGGCACAGTGGAATAATGGATAGTGGCTCAGATTGAGGAATCGGAGAGCCAAGTTTGAATTCCAGTTGAATCCATTACATTCACTTACGTGCTAATACCTTTAGGAAAGGTATGAATCCACTTCTTCTCCCCCCAGCTATGGGTAAATAGCAGGACAGACCGGGGGGTTCTTGCCTTGGATGGCAACTGGTCTACTGCAGAAAGAAATGGCAACCTATGGTGGGGAAAAAATCTGCTTCGTCACTTGTGTATCAAAAGATACATGATTGTCTAAGTGTGTATCACGCATGGTACCTGACTGGTGTGCTAATAACCTTGGGAAAGGTATGAATCCTCTTCTTCTCCCCCCAGCTATGGGTAAATAGCAGGACAGACCAGGTTCTACAGATTTGGATGGCAACTGGTCTACTGCAGAATGAAATGGCAACCTACTGTGGGGAAAAAATCTGCTTCGTCACTTGTGTATTGAAAGATACATGATTGCCTAAGCACGTGGCACATAACTGACTGTTAACTTGGGGTGCAACTGGTTACCTTTCAGTGCACATTAGTACGCCCCGGCATACCAGTTAAGAAAGGCTGCTCTAATCCATAAGTATTTCACTTTCACCACCCTTTAACTATATTCTAAAGGAATTAAGGCTTATGGCCACATCACCTGAAATTAAGCATTTTTGGGATAAGGAGTTATTTACATGTGGGCTATTATCCACATCTTTGTTGCTATCAAGTGATATTACATGGATCGGCAATCACCTGATGAAGGCCGGGGTTGACAATGGCTGAAATGTGATGACAACAACGGAGATGGGGGACAATAGTCCACATGTAAATAATGTGACTACAACAAACGTTGAGGAAAGAAAAGTCGAGGAGCTTCGCTGATTTTTGCAGATTGGTTTACTTCGGTTATTTTCAATAGTTGCTGTCATAAGAATTTTAAGACGAAGATGCCCAAATAATTGTTACTGTCCATCGTCTAAGGCAGTGTTTCTAAACCCTCTTTTTTTACTACAGGGTGCCCTTGTAGCGAAACTAAAACTTTCGGGTGCACTATAAATTTTAATAAAGTAAAATTAGTCATGAAATTTGAAAATAAGGAAATAATAAAAGAAGTCTTCTGAAATAAGGATTTATTTTTAAGACATTAAATTGCTTGGTGTCTCTCGCTTTTTCAAAATGAAGATTTTTTTTTAAATATAAAAATAATTCATAAATTATTCTTCTGTTCATTTGGGGCACACCTGGCTACCTTTCAGGGCACATTAGTACACACAAGCACACCTGTTGAGAAATGCTACTTTAAACTGACTGCTTCTTTTTCCAATACCTTAACTATACTTTAAAACTATAATTTTGGAAGGTGAAAATTTCATTGAAATATTTGCGCAAATTTCCAAATTTTCATCTGAAATCAACAAACTATGAACTTCAAGCAAATAGAAACTATGAAATAACATTTTTAAAATTAATCTATTTTTTTCTTTTTTAATAATTTGGGGAATTTTTTGCAACATGTTTGTCTTTTGATGTACCGATAACTGTAACATTGAAGAGGAAAAATAAAACAAAAAAAAAGTTGATTGCATACCTGAACAGCATCTTGCCAAGGTAACATTTTTTGGAATGAACTGACAAATCTTTGTAATCGGCGCACATGCAGTAATTGCTTGATAATTAGAGTAGTAATCAGTCAATCCTTGACCGAGACAGAACTGTGGGAAAATGGCCATAAATATCCAGGTAAGTAGTTTGGCAACATCTTCCAGGTCAACAGAAGGAATGCTGAGAATAGTCACAACAAGCATGGTGGCAACACCTACAACAGGTCAAAAAAAAAAAAAAATAGGGGGATCAGTTAATAAACAGATTGGAATAGAGAACTGATACCCCACTTTATAACCATATCATTAGCTACACTGGCACGTCTTTTAGATTTATTTACATTCTCTCTGGAATATAAATGTATAGAAACTACCGTGGCCACAAAGTGAGGGATCAGTTTATATACTGATTGTAATATAGATGTCTATTATCTTCATCTTTGTTTTTGTTATTAAAACATTTTGGCTGTTGTGTTCTCTGGCCATAATCAGGTGTACATCAATATGGGTTACCTACCGGAAATGCTGGACTGAACCGTCTAAACATTTACATACACTGGGTGAAGGCTGGAGGGCACAATGTTCGAAACCTTGTGATAGAGAATTGTCTATTGTCCTCATATTTGTTGTTTTTATAATTTTATAATTGTCTATTGTCCTCATCTTTGTTGACAGAGGGCACAACAGACGAAATTTTGTGATAAAGAACTGACAGTTATCCTCATCTTTGTTGTTGTGTTCTCTGGCGTTAATTAGGTGTACATTGATATGTGTTACCTACAGGGAATGCTAAACTAAACACTCTAAACATGTACATACACATGGTGAAGGCCAAGAGAGAATTCTGGACTAGACCTTTTGAATAATACCCATGATGAAGGTCGGAGGGCACAACGTTTGAAACGTTGTGATAGCAACAACAACAATGAAAACAATACTCTGCATGTAAATAATGTAAATAATAATACCATCCTGGGTATGACGATAAACTTCATCCACGTCCTGGGTAAGACAATAAACTACGTCCAGCATCAAGGCCTCTGATGAGGAGGTTTTGAGGAGTGTGGAACCACCTCTTAATTGCTGTGTTCCCAGGTCCACCCTGACCCAGGGTGGTAACACCCGTTAGGGTCCTAGTTATGGGCAAATAGTTAACCCCGAAACTGACATAAAAAGCATTATAATAGTGTAAAAATAGGTTTTAATACCAGAAATACTTAGTAAAAAAATTATTACCAGAAATAAAGTTTTGAAGAAAAAAAAAAACTATTACCAGCAATATATTTTTGAAAAAAAATATTACCAGCAATACGTTTTTGAAAAAAATATTATTAACAATACATTATAATATATATTATAAATAATATTACCAGTAATTGAAAAATGGTTCAAATATATATGTATACATACACACCTTTTCTTACCAAACTATCGCTATGAATCTATTTCAAAAACTTTGTTGGCATTAAATGACCCACTGAGGTTTTGATATGTCATAAAACAAAACAACCAACCAACCAAGTAAATAATAATAACTCCTCATGTTTGAGATTCAGACACAAAATATTTTTTCACTATCAGAAAAACTTACCAGCAAGTATATTGTAAAGGGTCAACCATACAAGTCCAGACGCTGGAGCTCTGAAGAGAAATGACATAAGATAGGTCATAGGTAGAACGGAAACGCAATACATTATGAACAACAGAAAAAGGTTGCCTGTATGCTTCTCTCCACTATATCCTTCAATGTCAAACCCATTAAAGACAGCTAGAATTAGGACACATGGTATCAGAGCAAAAATTATATCCCAAATGTATGTAGCCATCCAGTAGTTTAATGTCGTAACGCCACTGACATATTGTAAATGTTTGGCTTTCATGGTCCGTTCCTTAATTAATGGAATTGAAAAACTGCCAGCAAGGAAAGAAATCCCAAAGACAAGGATAATTGAGAGTGTAAATGCTGTAGAACTTCCATTCATTTGGTCATTTATTTTTTCACTGTTCGATTTGGGCAATGGATGGTTGATGAAGACAAGAGAAGAATTGTTGCCATTGAAGAATTTTAAAAGAGCAGATGCCAGGACACCCAAAGAGATAGCGCCACTATGATATGACTGAGCATTGAAATAAGAGAGGAATGTGTTTTGCAACTGATAGCCAAAATCTGCTGCCACTTGGTAATATTTGTTATAATACGGTAAGTCCTGGGTACCTACGCTTCCAAGATATTCCTGTATATTTGGATTAGCCTTGTAATCAGGCATTTTGTTGATGTCCTCAAAGACAACAACAGAACCGGGGAATTGTGAGGCAAACATTTCACCGATCTTTAGGGTTTCATTTGTGCTTTGCAGAGGGAGGCTGTAAGGGATGAAGTTTTTACCAAATTTAATTGGTTCCAGAACCAAAGATGGGAAAATCTCATTTGCTGGAAAAGTTTTCACGACAACAGCAGATAATATTGTGAATACAACTGGCACCAACATTTGTCCTAATGTAAGCACTTTATTTCTCCAGTTGTATAGAACTTTCTTCCATAAAAGTACCAAGAATTGTTGGAACATCAAAGTGATGCCGGTGTTCATGTACATCCCTGAAAAACAAAAGAGAATCGTTAATCAATGTCATGGTAATTAATGGAGTACAGGTTAAATGCTATGGAATTTCACTAACCCAACTTAACCTAATTTGACTTGTGTGTCGTCTCTGGCTTCTTGTGGTGTATAGGCAATTCCTCAGGCACCAACACTGCATCACAGATTAAACGAATGACAGACAATTTTCTGAGGTTCCTTTTTATCGCTTTATTTGGAGGGGGGAAGGATACAGTAGTAGTAACATTGTTTCTTTGAAGAAGCAAACAAACAGATTTCAACAGGTCAACCACTGACTTGCCATGACCATGCGGTGGTTTGTTTCAATCAGCTGAAGCCTGACCTGCCAAGAATTCTGGAAGTGGAGAGCTGTCTGTTATTAATGCCATCATGCTGATTGTCTTTGCATGTTTTTCAGTCTTAAATAAAAACTTAAAGACAATCCATCACTGATAGAATTCCATGCATGCAGATTTCAAACCACACCCAAGTTTGGCTTGTTATTGTTCTGGCCAGTACACGCAGATGACAGAACCATTTACTCCTGTCTTGATACCAGATCTGACAATGTAAAACTGACAATAGCTCTTGAAAAGTGGTTAACTGGGGCAAGAAATGGCTTGTAAATCTTGACACCTCCAAAACAAACTGCATTTATTTAATCACTATAGAGAATCTTTTCTGCCTGCCAACACTATGGCTGATGCTAACCAACAGGAGAGTAACACTATGTACCTCCTTGGCCTCACATTTTTCACCAACATGAAGTGGAGTGATTGTATTGAGTTGATCGCTAGGTCTAGTTGGTTCACTGTGTTGTACCAGAAAATTTTTCTCATTAGAATCCATTTTGAATATTTATCATTCTACCATTTATCGGTACATTGAATATTGTTGCCATATCTGGTTTAGTGCTCCTACTATATATTGTGAAATTCTGGACAAAATTCAAAGAAGATTCTGTAATGCAATCGAATCTGATTTGGCATCTCGAATTCAGTCACTTTCACACCAATGTAACATGGCTGTCCTCTGTTCTGATGATCTTTTTTCATTAGTGCTTCAACTGCTACTAGATTGGCAATTAGGTCTCACTGTTTTACTGTTGAGCTAGCATTAAGCAGCCATCTTTTCTATTCTAAAAGTTTCTTCTTTTCATTTCTTGCCTGTGGAACTCCCTTCTGATTTCTTGCTTCCCTGACAACTACAATCTTTAAAAATTTAAATGCAACATCAATTGCCATCTCCTGTCTCCCTGAATCCTGTTCCGTTATTATCCTTTCTCAGTAAAGTCTTCTTATTCCCTTTCACTCCCTGTAACCTCTTGCATCTTAGTGACATTATTGTCTTGCCTGGGGTGAAATGATATAAAAAAATTGCATATTTTGAAAAAAGAAAAAAAAGATATGAATTACCAGATTATCTAAAAAAACAAAAAATCCATTGACCAAAACAAAAAAAATGAGGATACTCATTTTAATAAATAATGGAATAAGGATTATGCCCCTTTGATCTATTAAGATGGATGAAGCAAACCTTGATTTACTCATGAAAAATCAATGACTGACTATTGTGTTTCTGCTTCCGATCAAAGTGCAACAACCTACTCCACTGCTTTGGATCAGATTAAAAGTGTGCTCTGCTTAAGGAAGGCTGGGATGCGTCCTTTTTATCCAAAGCAAAGAACACACATACTACACTGATCCTAGGCAGGCAGGGGGCCAAGGAGGGACATGTTGAACTTCAGCAGGGCACACAGATACTGAGACTCAAAGCAGAAGGCTGAGATGAGGGACTTTGATCCAAGGAACAGCACAGATACTATACTGATCCCAGGTAGGCAAAGAGCTGACATTTTGATATTCAGCAGAGCACAGGAATATATTGACCCAAGGTAGAAGGCAGGGATGTAGCACTTTGATCCAAAGCAGGGCACACAGGTACTATACTGATCCTATGTAGGCAAAAGGCTAGGAATGAATCATCAGCAAAGGAAAAAGATACTCAAACCCAAAGTAGGAGGCTGCGATCTGGCACTTTCATCCAAGGCATTGTATACAGATACTACACTGATCCTATGTAGACAAAGAGCTGTATAGTGACATTTTGATCTTCACCTGAGTACAGAGATAGACTGACCCAAGACAGAAGGTTGGGATGTAGCACTTTGATCCAAAGTATAGAAAAAAATGTACTACATGGATCCTAGGTAGGTCTAGAGCTGTGTAATGACACCATGACATTTAGCAGAGCGAATAGATATTACACTGATCATAGTTAAACAAATTGTAGAGGGTGATTCTTTGATGTTTGACAGAGAACCCAGATACATTGAGGTTAGCAGAGCATGGCATGTGACATTTTGATCCAAGGCAGTTCACACAGGTACTACACTGGTGCACATTTCAATCTTTGCCAGAGCCGACAGATATTTGGAGATTAGCAGAGACAGGCTTGCGGCAATTTGAGCCAAGGGAAAACACACTGCTACTACACTGATCATTAAGTGTTATGTATATTTAATATTGAGGCTATTTGCGTGAAAGGAAATGTAAATGACTTACTGTGCATGTCCAAAGGTGAGACTTTATTCAAAAAAACAGTGGAGGAATGTGAATTCAAGAAACTTGCACTGTGATGGCTGACAGGGGTACTATGTGATGATGAGTTACTGGACACTGACACAATCTTATCTTCCATTTGATTCTCACTGACCCTGAAAAATGAAAGGTTTTTAATGAAAGAAAAGATTAACAAAAAAACAAATTCATTCTATCATAAAAGGACAATTATTTTTTAACATTTTCAATGCATTCCTATAGTAAAATCATTATCAATGTATTTCCATTATACATATAATAGCCCTATTCTATCAGTAATGCTTGCCTTCATTCCTGACCACTGACAATCCCTTTCTTCCTCATTTTCAATGCATTCCTACAGTAAAATCATTAGCAATGCATTTCCATTATACATATAATAGCCCTATTCCATCAGTAATGCTTGCCTTCATTCCTGACCACTGACAATCCCTTTCTTCCTCATTTTCAATGCATTCCTACAGTAAAATCATTAGCAATGCATTTCCATTATACATATAATAGCCCTATTCCATCAGTAATGCTTGCCTTCATTCATGACCACTGACAATCCCTTTCTTCCTCATTTTCAATGCATTCCTATAGTAAAATCATTATCAATGTATTTACATTATACATATAATAGCCCTATTCTATCAGTAATGCTTGCCTTCATTCCTGACCACTGACAATCCCTTTCTTCCTCATTTTCAATGCATTCCTACAGTAAAATCATTAGCAATGCATTTCCATTATCCAGATAATAGCCCTATTCTATCAGTAATGCTTGCCTTCATTCCTGACCACTGACAATCCCTTTCTTCCTCATTTTCAATGCATTCCTATACTAAAATCATTAGTAATGCATTTCCATTATACATATAATAACCCTATTCTATCAGTAATGCTTGCCTTCATTCCTGACCACTGACAATCCCTTTCTTCCTTATTTTCAATGCATTCCTATAGTAAAATCATTAGCAATGCATTTCCATTATACATATAATAGCCCTATTCTATTAGTAATGCTTGCCTTCATTCCTGACCACTGACAATACCTTTCTTCCTCAATGTCAATGCATTCCTAGGGTAAATCATTAGCAATGTATTTTTATTATACATATAATAGCCCTATTCTATCAGTAATGCTTGCCTTCATTCCTAACCACTGACAATCCCTTTCTTCCTCATTTTCAATGCATTCCTATAGTAAAATCATTAGGAATGCATTTCCATTATACATATAATAGCCCTATTCTATCAGTAATGCTTGCCTTCATTCCTGACCAATGACAATCCCTTTCTTCCTCATTTTCAATGCATTACTATAGTAAAATCATTAGGAATGCATTTCCATTATACATATAATAGCCCTATTCTATCAGTAATGCTTGCCTTCATTCCTGACCACTGACAATCCCTTTCTTCTTCATTTTCAATGCATTCCTACAGTAAAATCATTAGCAATGCATTTCCATTATCCAGATAATAGCCCTATTCTATCAGTAATGCTTGCCTTCATTCCTGACCACTGACAATCCCTTTCTTCCTCATTTTCAATGCATTACTATAGTAAAATCATTAGGAATGCATTTCCATTATACATATAATAGCCCTATTCTATCAGTAATGCTTGCCTTCATTCCTGACCACTGACAATCCCTTTCTTCCTCATTTTCAATGCATTACTATAGTAAAATCATTAGCAATGCATTTCCATTATACATATAATAGCCCTATTCTATCAGTAATGCTTGCCTTCATTCCTGACCACTGACAATCCCTTCCTTCCTCATTTTCAATGCATTACTATAGTAAAATCATTAGCAATGCATTTCCATTATCCAGATAATAGCCCTATTCTATCAGTAATGCTTGCCTTCATTCCTGACCACTGACAATCCCTTTCTTCCTCATTTTCAATGCATTACTATAGTAAAATCATTAGCAATGCATTTCCATTATACATATAATAGCCCTATTCTATCAGTAATGCTTGCCTTCATTCCTGACCACTGACAATCTCTTCCTTCCTCATTTTCAATGCATTCCTATAGTAAAATCATTAGCAATGCATTTCCATTATACATATAATAGCCCTATTCTATCAGTAATGCTTGCCTTCATTCCTGACCACTGACAATCCCTTTCTTCCTCATTTTCAATGCATTCCTATAGTAAAATCATTAGCAATGCATTTCCATTATACATATAATAGCCCTATTCTATCAGTAATGCTTGCCTTCATTCCTGACCACTGACAATCCCTTTCTTTCTCATTTTCAATGCATTCCTATAGTAAAATCATTAGCAATGCGTTTACATTAGACGTATAATAGCCCTATTCTATCAGTAATGCTTGCCTTCATTCCTGACCACTGACAATCTCTTCCTTCCTCATTTTCAATGCATTCCTATAGTAAAATCATTAGCAATGCATTTCCATTATACATATAATAGCCCTATTCTATCAGTAATGCTTGCCTTCATTCCTGACCACTGACAATCCCTTTCTTCCTCATTTTCAATGCATTCCTATAGTAAAATCATTAGCAATGCATTTCCATTATACATATAATAGCCCTATTCTATCAGTAATGCTTGCCTTCATTCCTGACCACTGACAATCCCTTTCTTCCTCATTTTCAATGCATTCCTATAGTAAAATCATTAGCAATGCATTTCCATTAGATGTATAATAACCCTATTCTATTAGTAATGCTTGCCTTCATTCCTGACCACTGACAATCCCTTTCTTCCTCATTTTCAATACATTCCTATAGTAAAATCATTAGCAATGCGTTTACATTAGACGTATAATAGCCCTATTTTATCAGTAATGCTTGCCTTCATTCCTGACCACTGACAATCCCTTTCTTCCTCATTTTCAATACATTCCTATAGTAAAATCATTAGCAATGCGTTTACATTAGACGTATAATAGCCCTATTCTATCAGCAATGTTTCTTGATATTTTTTATTTTCTATATATATTTTTGTCCCTGTAACATCTTTTGTCTCTACTTTGAAAGTTAACTGGCTTTTACTAATTTTGTAGTAAGACATTGTTAATTTTTTCTCTGTTTCTGTACCAGGTACTCAGATTTTTTTTGTTTTCCGTCCTCTGGCTGGGAAGCATTAACATGCCCTGAAAAAGTTAGTATTTGGATATTAACTAAGTGAAAACTTAATTATTCTAAATTACAACATTTTTTATTATTGTAATTACTTCCCCTGCAGACAGGTCTGCCTTCATTCATCTTTCTCTATAATAATGTCTGTGGAAGTCGAGCCCAGATTTGTTTTTGTTTTTTAATAGGAGTAGATAGGCTATCATTCACCCTTCTCTTCGACAGGAGTAGAGGCTCACCCCTTATTTCCTGTGTAGGAAAGAGTTTCCAGCTTCTTTCCTCTTCTCAGGCCTTAATAGTGGTACTGCCATGAGTTTCTTGTGATGTGTGTCATTGGTGGCAACATCTCTTCATACTGTGGGTATTGTGTTGGCAGTTTTTCTGGTTGCTGTTCCTGACTGGTGATACGTAGTGTCTTGAGGGGCTGCTCTGATTAACATTTGCATAATATTGGGGTTTTGCAGTGCCATGTTGTGCATGGAAGGGTGTCCCTGCAAGCACCTCTGTTGGGAAACCCTAAGGCCACACTATGTTGCAGCCATTTCCCTTCTCCATATGACCGACTGTTACTACTACCCTAGGCCTTCTCCTTACCAATATAACACATTATGACTATAAACAACCAAACATGCAAACCTAAACCAGGTAAACAAAAATCACCCAAATTCCTTAACCTTTTCCTTCTCCAACATTTGTGGCATTCATACCAACCTCTGCAGTGTAGAACCATTCCTTTCCGAAAGGTCTCCAGACATTCTAGCTCTCTGCAAGACTAACCTCAACTCTTCTATCTCTTCCTTTGATTTCTCAATTCCTGGTTACCGTCCTCTCCTTAGAAAGGAATCTAAAGTCCACATGCGTGGCCTTAGAGCTTATGTCCATGAAAATCTCCCACTTGAATCTCCAGACAATTCTTACATGTGTCTCCGTCTCTCTCTACTTAACTCAGTCAGCTATCTCATCTTTCTCTACCATTCCCCTTCCTCTCAAGACTGTTGCATGCAAGATACTATTTCCAATTATATAGACAACGCCTTCTCCCTATACCCATTTGCAAACATATTCATGTTCGGTGACTTTAACGCCCACCATGGCCTAAACACTCAGTCACTGACCTAGTTGGCATCCAAAACCTTAACTTTTCAATCACTCAATCTATCACACAAGTGGTTGATTTCCCTACATGTTTCCCCAGTAACTCTGACAGAAACGCTTTTCTACACAGCTCTGCCCTCTTGGCAACTCTGATCACGTGGTAGTGTCTGTAAACATCTTCTTCTGCTTCCCCACCAGTGAAGAACCTCCTACCAACAGAGTATCTTTCTGGTATCAACGAGCAGATTGGGACTCATTCCAGGATTTTCTTTGATATGTCCCTTGGAATGTGACCCCATTCATCACCCCATTCAGAAATACATGGCTGAGGTCTCCTCCTTGGTGAAAGCTGGCATTGATGTCTTCTTTCCAGCTAGGAAATACCAAGTTAAACTGTGTTCATCACCTTGGTTCTCTCTTGCTTGCTCAGCCACTATAGCCCACAGGAATCACTTCTTCCGACTGTATCAGAGTGACATGTCCAATTGCAATAGACGTCTCTCTGTTTCTGCTCATAACAAATGCAAGTGTGTCCTCAATGAAGCCAAATTACTGCTTGTTGACAGAATGAATCAGTGTATAGCATCTTTAATGGTATAACTATTGCCTTGATGCTTCCTGCTTTCCAGCATATGGAAGTCCTTGTGGTTGAGGTTAGATTCCAAGAGAGTGCCTCATTGCACCTTCTTGGCCTCACACTTTTGAATGACTTGAAGTGGAACAACTACATTGAATCAGTAGCTGCATCTGCTGCAAGGAAAATTGGCTCACTTTGTCGTGCCAGAAGGATTTTCTCGTCAGAGTGCATCTTGCATATCTACAAATCTCCCATTCATCTGTGCATTGAATACTGATCTGGTGCCCCAGCTGTTCATCTTGAGGTTCTCGACAAAATCCAAAGAAGGATCTGCAATATAATAGATCCTGCCTTTGCATCTCAACTTCAGACATGATGTGGCTTCCCTCTGTCTTTTCTACAAATATTTTCATGACAACTGTTCTCTCAAGCTTTTTTCCCTGTTGCCCCAACTCCATAAATTTAAGCGTGCTACTAGACTGGCATCTAGGTCCCACCCTTTTACCGTTGAAATAGTTAAATGTAACTGCCAATTCTTCTCCAACAGCTTCTTTTCTCACACTTCCCACCTATGGAATACCCTTCCCTTTTACTTGCTTTGCTGATAACTACAATCTTCAAAAATTTAAATGCAATGTCAATTGTCATCTTCTCTTGCCTTGGTCCCTGTTTATCCTTTCCTCATTCACCCCCTTTATACACGGTTTTTCTCTTACCTTCACTGTATGTAACCCCCTGTGAACCAGTGGCACTCCTGCTTTGCTTGGGGTGAAATGCTTAAAAAAGTGCTTGTAGAAACACTGACTTATTTTCAGTCTCTCAGAGTTTGATAAAAGAATCTTTACTGACCTGAGGAAGACTTCTTCCATTGTTGTCACTGTGACACCGTAACTGGAAATACCAAATTCATTCTGTTTCAATTCTATATGGTTAAAAAGAGTCTGGAACTGGGAACTGCTGTCATGGGGCAGGAGGTAACTAAGTTCAGATCCAACATTATTCTCGATTTTGGCTTGTGGAATATACATCTTTAGGAAATTATCAATTGCCCACACGTTACATTGTGGTTTCTTCACTATCACAAGATGGTAGCCGGCACCTGGTAAAAAATGGTAAAACTTAGCAAATTCCAGAAACTGCAATGCATGATAGCACAAATAAATCACCTTTTATGAGAGTCACATAAGACATTCTGTTTAAACTAGTGATGGGACAATACCAATATTTTTACCAATTCTGGTACAATTCCTGATACTGTTCTAAATTTCCGATTCTGGTATGATTCCTGATTCTAATACCTACAATGATTGAAATTCGTTATTTTCAGGACCTACAGCTAATTTGGGGAACTTAATGAACAAAGTACATTTATTAATAAAACATTTAGTACAAAAATGAATACAAAATCTTATGAAATAAAGTGAGATATCATTTTTATTTAAAAAATTGGGTAAGAGTTTTAAATAATAAAGAGAACAATTTGTTTAAGTAAATCACTTAAGTAAGTACCTAGCTACAGTTGCCATATTGCTTTACTTTGGTTATCATTAGAAATCATAAAAAAACTTCCAAACTACACTTTTCTGCTTGGCATTGGATACACTTGCCATAATTGGGGTCTGGAAATAATAAACATCAATTAATATTTAAATTTTTCACTGTTGGATAAAAAATGTTTCTAGTTTTCTAATGTGTATACTTTTTAAATTTTCAATCAATAATAATTTACTATTAATTGTAAAATAAAAAAGGGTCCATTTTTTTGTCCACCTTTTAAGTTAAAACAAACAAAGGTGCCCTCTAAATATTATGCAATCTCCTTAAAATTTTATATGTGACATTTTTCAATGAATGGAACAAATTTAAGGCTGATAATTCAATTTCTGCACACACTTCAAAATAAGAGATATCGTAACATATATATATATATATATATATATATATATATATATATATATATATATATATATATATAATATTGCAACAATAATATTCTAAGCAGAAAGGCATCATCCTGTGTATTATAGTTTGACTTACACATATATTTTAATAATGTACAAAAAGTACCTAATCTTGCAGGACAGTGAATAAAAAATACATGCAAATTTTAAATTTGCTTACAGATGTTTAATAAGAATAAAATATGAATTATCACAGCAACTTAATAAATAAATAATAAAGTTTCTTCAATCTTATCTAAAAAAGTAAATTTTAATTCGTCACGATTAAAGAATTTGATAATTTCTAAAAAGAATTAAAAAATGTTTTTTCTTAAAAGAAAAAAGAGTAAAAGTGCACCAACACAATAAAAACATATCCTTACATATTTTTTAGAGATATAAGCAACTTTAGCAAAATTTACAATAAATTTTTAAAATATTAGAAAGTTGAAAGCTAAATAACACTGATATCCAATTTGATCTTTTTATGAGGTATGAGATTCAACCGTTACAAAGCATGAAAATAAAAATAAGATTAAAAATGATTAAAATCTTCATAAGATGAGAACAACTGTATATGTGTATTTTTTTGCATGTGTGCAGATCTATTACGCACAAACATACATACATACAAAAATACAAATCACATTTACAACGCCAAGCATTCATTAGTTAATAAATCCCTAATACATTTTCTACAGGCAATTTACAAATTGCAGCAATGCGATAATTTTGGAATTGCTCTATTTTTAAGTAGTCAATTTTGTGCACTTTTGGGAGAGGCAGATCACAGAAGCTTTCTTAAGTCTCCCCAAAGCTTGCTCGCTGATTGGTCGATGCCAACCAATCAGATCGTCTGCATATGAAGAATAATTCCTCCTGTGCAACGATTTGGAGCCTATAGTCACTTATTTAAACCAAGATTTTTCTAAGCCCAATTAGTGAGAATTCAACAGCCAAACGAATCCACGACAGTTGAAACCATGCGCCAACTTTCTCACTCACACACACCACTCACAAGCTGAACATACCTTGTACACACTCACATGAACTCTTCTTACACAGCAATATCTTTCAAGAACAATCATTAAAAGAGACTCTCATGAACATTCTTCCAGTGAACTTTGAACTAAATGACTATTTCTCATTGAACACTAAAATAACAGTTAAAGAGAGACAACTCTTGTTTATTTCAACCTTTTCTTACTTAAATGCATGCTTTCCTTCACATCGTTGTTTGATATTGTACATCTTGTTAAATACATATTTTATGTGTAACAATGTCTTTTGCTTATCCTTTTCTGCGTCAGCCCTGTTCCCTAATCTAAAGTTAAATTAATGTGGTGAAAGCCACCACACGAGATCGATTTTTTTCAGTTATTTATTAGATTATTAGAAGATGAAATTTTATTAGTTTTATTTCATAAATATTAAAACAAATCATGTTAAAAGTGGAAAAAACTATAGCTTAATCATGCCAGAAAAAAATGGGATAAAAATACTTGTTTTTAACTTTTTTTATACACTTCTACTTATAAAACTTGTATTTCGTTTGACTCTGAGGAGGAATAAATGAGAGAAAAAGTTCCAAACATTTTAAATGCCATAACACAGGAATGTTCCATTATGCCAAAGAAAATATTAGTAAAATAAAATTAAATACAAATGGAAATTAAATTTTATGTTTTTTAATACAAACTTTTCTGTGAAAAAGCTTTTCTTTTCCAGGAAAATTTAAATAAAAGCTTGTTTATTTTTTAAATGAATAAAGATGAAAATATTTTTTGAAAGCTGTAAAATTTTAAGAAATACATGAATTTAAGTTACATAAAAGGAATGTTTAGTTTTTTTAAGTCTCGGTTATTGAAAAGATTTATTTTTGTTTCAGTTTACGTAGTATGCTATATAAACTATGTTATGAAATAAAATAAGACATATCTCGGCTGATTTGCAGGCAAATAAACTAACATACTCAAGAGCAAGAGTCGGATGTGAACGGGACAAAGCCCCGTCACAAAATGACCATTATTGTCGTTTACGCATAGGCCTGACGCACGAGTTCTGGTTGAAAAATAAAATAATATTTCAAAGTGCTTCTATTTTTCGACCAATAAAAATGCTTCCCTCCTAATTATACTTGCGTCGTTTTTCGAGCCCGTTAAGCCATAAAAAACGCCATAAAAAGGGTCACACGGGGAAGTACAAGGCGGTCAACGGGAGGCCGGGGAAGAGATCTGTCACGGTCAGTCTGGGCAGTCAGCAGGAGGAACGCCACGCCAACCAGTGGGAACTACTATGAGAGATCAACCCGGATTGGCAGCCGGCTTATGAACTATACCAAAAGGTAGCTGTCCCAAAACCACACGTTCCTATCGAAATAAATCACGTAAATCTATTTCTGCTGTTGTCGTATTTCTGTCTTGCAACCATACGCTTCTCTATAACAACAAAAATAAATCTTTTCAATAACTAATACTAAAAAATGGCTTTATTGATTAAAACTATTATAAAAACAAATTATTGTAACTTAAGTGCATCATCACAAGGACAATTTGTGACCCAAGGTCAATTTTTGATGTGAAGAAATCAAATGTGACATTGGCGGGAATTGCATACATTCATTTCTTTACTTTCTTATAAATTAAAAAGAAATAATAAAATTTGTCTTAAAAGAGAGTTCGACAGAACAACAGGAATTCATTTTGTGTTTATATTACAAAATTTAATTTTAATTTTAATTATTAAATTAATAATTTAAATGGGCGAATTAAAATAAATTTACATCAACTTAGGTGTCATTATGATCAATAGATTTTAGTTTTACTAATAGTTTAAAATCAATAGATATTTATATCTTTTTATCATTAGTAACAGTAATGGAAAATTAAGATTTAAACAAATAAAAAAACCAAAGAATTGTTTTTGGAATTGGAAATTAGGTTACAAATTTTCCAATACCCCAAAAAGTTCTGATATTTCCAATTCTTGATTCCAGTTCCACTTAACCCCACCATCACTAGTTTAAACCTATCTATGATACCAGTGAACTGAATGTAGTATCCTTGTGGGTGACAAATTGTTTTCTGCCCTACAACCCCCTCTTTTACAAATGAAACATTGTCAGTCTCTTGCTGTGTTAGGGCTATTTCCATGGAAAGTGCTCAAATGAACTACATTCCTTAGTTTCACCAGTTCTAACTTTCATAGCTAAGACCCACCATGCTATGGACATTGTTGCAAACCACCCACATTCCATTTCGTATTCCATTGGTGAGAAGGAAGTTCCACTTAAGCAGTTTCTTCTTGTGAAACAACATCGTGTGGAATTGACCTGTTCAAATCTAGGGTTAACCATTATCTTCCCCCTATATTTGCCTAAACTGAGTCTCGTACTCTGTTACTCTCTACCTTGAGTGGCTCTAGGGCCACTACTACTAAGAAGTGTCTTATAAATAAGGAAATATGCCATAAAGAACTGAAATGGTTCTTGCCAAGATTGAAAACATGGGTAGAGGTGGGGGTAATGGATGTTACCTTTGTGATTCTGAAATTCTTCATACATTTTTTGACAAGTATAAAAAAAAACATATTACTTTTTTAAATTACTTTTTTAAATTACCTCGAGTTAATCGCGACATTTTGATCTGAACTCCAATATTTCATAGCTAATAATCAGGAACTTGAATTTGAAAATAAAAATTTATATTTTCTGTGCGTCTTGGTGCGTGTTGAAGGCATATCGACGAAAGGAATTTTTTTTTATATAAAACATGTCTGTAAGAAGTCACATAAATTTTAAACAACATTATCATCATTCTTCTTCTTCTTAGTATTTTTAGATTTAAATTAACAACTTACTTTGCCTTTCTCAAGTTAATAGTGAGAGAGAGAGGAATATTTCTGTTCACCATTCAATTTCAATCAGAGCCAAAACGTTTTATAACAAATGACAAATTAACAGATTCTGAGACATATATATATATATATATATATATATATATATATATATATATATATATATATATATAAAGAATTGCCAAAAAGTCACACCACCACTGAAAAATAGTTCAACTTTTAAATATATTTACTAAGTTATGTTTCCTTATATGACAATACATAATTTAGAAATTTTCTTGGCCTAATTATAGAAGATGATGCCATACAAATTGCTCTCAGCTTCCATTTTATATATATATATATAAAAGGCATGGTGGAGTAATGGATGGAGTCTCAGATTGAGGAATCGGAGAGCCAAGTCTGAATTCCAGTCGAATCCATTACATTCACTTATGTGCTAATACCCTTGGGAAAGGTATGGATCCTCTTGCTCTCCCCTCCCGGTTATGGGTAAACAGCAGGACAGATTGGGTTCTATAGCCTTGGATGGCAGCTGGTCTAGGAGAAGGACACCTCTGAATTCAAAACCTGAAGATGCTGGCATCTTCAAAAGGCTTTGAATGAGCGAAACGTGAGGACCTTGGCAAAGATCATCATCCTTTGAACATTTTGAACATTGTGATCTGGATTCACAAAGAACTGTACCAAATAACAGAAACCACATCACATTCCACACTACATCAGGTAAAAGGTTAGGAAGGAAATCTCCATCGATACTAGAAAGGGCAATAACAGCTACTGAACTTGGGAAGCTTGTTTACCTAAGAAGCTGATTTAAGAGACCAACTTCATAAATTTCAACCCAAAACAGTTGGTCAACGAATGCCAAATGTTTCCTTATAGGGAAATGGATAATATTACCATTGGGTAATCTCCTGCTTTTGATAGAGAATATTCATTAATTACATTGATAAAACTTTTAATTTTTTATTTTGTTCTTCCTTCCTTCCCTTCCTCTCTTCCCTCATTCCCTTCCTTGTGTGCCATGTGTCATGCATGCTTGGGTGATCATATCTCTTTTTTATTCATGATTAACATGGCAGAAGCATTCCTGCAGCAGGTTGCCATTAATTCCTGTAGTAATCTGGTTGCCTACCAAGACTAAAGGGCCAAGTCTTTCCTGTTATTTAACCCAGAAGTATTTTGGCATCATCATCATCATCATCATCATTATTATTATTACTTCTATCGTTTTTTACTTTTCACATTATCCTCCACATACCAACATAGTAGGAAACACTACAACTATTTCTACAAATGCACACACACACACACACACACACACACACACACACACACACACACAAATAAAATTCTTGTATATTGAGATTTTTGGAATTGCCATTAAGGTCCAATAAAATAGAATTCCTGACACTTGAACTACTTAAGACTATGCTGTCATTAGCCATGCTCAATGAACTATGACTCTCCTAATTTTTGACAAAGTTTTATGATCATCAAGTTTTGGTGCAAAAATTATTATGCCTGATCATGTGATTATAATCAATCCATCAGATTATATTTTAAACAGATAGCAACCTGAGCCATCTTTTGCATAAAAAAAGAATTCTTGAATGCCTGTTGGATGCAGGACATATGGCTTAGCCATGCATCTCTCCATCTCAATTTAACTTTTGAAAATTATAAAACTAGTAAAGTTACTGTAAATAAATATTCTTAAAGACTCCAGTTGTCTGTTCAACTTCTTTTTCTTATATATATATATATATATATATATATATATATGTTTGTATATTTTAGGATATTACACTGAAAACATGTAAAATTGCTACACAATTGCTGTCGTTTGTGAACCTTTATGGCACATGGTGCACCAGATTGTTTTACGTGCTGAGATCCTTCGGAAAGGTATGAAACCATTTTTTCTTTTTTATTATTATGTGTGCTTATTAGGAGTCATGGAAGAGTAATGGATTGTGGCTTGGATTGAGGAATTGGAAAGATGAGTTTGAATTCCAGGCAAGTTCATTGCATTCACTTATGCTCTAATACCCTTGGGAAAGGTATAATCCATCTCTTCTTCACTCAGCTATGAGTAAATGACAGAAAAGACTGAGTCTTTTAGCCTTGAGTAGCAAATGTTCTAGTAGAAGGACAGCTCTGAATTCTAATCCTCCAACTATGGGTTAAATAGCCTTAAAATTGCCCAAGCATGTTGAATACAGCTATACCCCCACTGATGACATGGTCAGTTGGGGTGGGGTTCCTCCTGCAGGACTGAGAAGGCCTTGGAATTATATCAGACATAAACTTAGCTCAGAAGTTGCTATCTATAAGTAAGTGATGATAAATATTTTCTTTGTACTTAAATATGGCGAGGTAATGTAGTACTTGACTTGCCCCAGCATTCAGTATGATGCTACAGGTTTAGAGAAGTCAGGTGCATCAGTTGGTTGACCTGTAAGATGGCCTCCTAGTCACCTAGTTCCTATCCACACTTCACCTGATAAGTGAACAAAGCTGAATTCAGCTGAATTTGGGATGTGCACATGAGGGATAAACCAGATAACAGCTAGATATAGAAGCCCCCAATCGAGAGAGAAGAAGTCTAGAGTATCATATATCCTCATGAGTATGTACAAGGTAACCAAAAAAGTTCTGTCTGTTTTTAAAGGAAAAAAAGAAAATTCTTCACAGTATATGTAACTCATATTTAGTCTTCGAAGTAATCGCCATCAGCATCCAGTACCTTCTGCCAACGTGTCTCCAGCTGTTCAATGCCCTTGCGGTAGAACTCGGGGGGGGGGGGGGGGGGGTGATGCAAAGAAGTCTGTAAGGGCTTTGCGCAAGTCTCCTTCATTGGTGAAGGATTTCCCACGAAGATGATTATCCAGGGAGTGGAAGAGGTGGTAATCGGATGGTGCAAGGTCAGGTGAATAAGGTGGATGGCACAAAGTCTCCCACCCAAGTTGCTGTATGGTATCCCTGACCACTCGCGCGACATGCGGCCTGGTGTTGTCATGGAGGAAAAGCACACCTTTGCGATTCATCAGTGCTGGCTTCTTCTGGTGCAATGCCTGTTGCACACGTTTCAATTGCTGCGAGTATAGGTCTCCAGTGACCGTTTGGCCCGTTGGTAGCAGTTCATAATGAACCACTTGACGACCTGTCCACCAGACACAAAGCATAATCTTGCGTGGGTGCATAGGCGGTCTTGCAGTATGAGGGACAGCATCCTGAGGAGACAACCAATGTCTGGAACGCTTGGGAGTTTCATACAGAACCCACTTTTCATCACTGGTAAGCACTCGATTGAATAAGGATGTGCTATGGTGGCAAGAAAGCAGTGATACGCAGGCTGCCACTTGTTGTCCCTTGTGGACCTCCAACAGTGTTTGCGGAACCCACGGTGCTCAGTTTGTACATCTTACCTAGGCGGTGCAGGTGAAGTCTAACTGTTTCATCGGAAACGTTGAACTGTCTTGCAAGTTCACCACACATTAGACTACTGTCCTCTTCAATGGCCACCTTCAAGACTCCGTCATTCAAGATCTGTGGTCGTCCACTGCGAGGCTCATCATGGAGAGACAAATCTCCTGACTTGAATTTTCAAAACCAACGCCTTGCAGTACGTTCACCCACAGCACTATTCCCAAACGCTTGACATATGCGGCGACTTGATGCAGCTGCTGATAAGCCCACTTTGAAGTCATAAAGCAAACAGCCCCGAACGAGATCTCTAGACACTTCCATCCTTCTCACAGCTGTCCGGCTTATAACTGATGTCCAGGCATGGTGCGTGGGTTTTTTATAACGTCTGATGTTCCTACTTCCGGCTGTCCAAATTTGAAAACAATTGCTACACGCATTTCGTATATATTTCAACTTCATTCAATGACTAATCAAAAAACGGACAGAACTTTTTTGGTTACCTTGTAGAATCCACATCAGAGGAAACTCCGAAGCCACATACACTCACTTGCTGACTGTAATTAAAGAAGTTCAGAATTGATTAAACAAATGTTATGCATGGGGAATAATTTTGTCTGAAGTAGGAATTGGTAAATCTTGCTTCTTCAGTTGGTCAGTACTTACCATATTTGGATTTTAAGAAGAGGGTGCTGCCACAGCATCTCAACACCCCCTCAGACATGATGGCAATTCTATCTCCAAGAATATCGGCTTCATCCATGAAATGTGTGGTAAGAAGCATTGTTCGTCCAGCTCGGTTATTTTGAATGACGGACCAGATTTGACGACGGGCATTTGGATCCAATCCGGATGACGGTTCATCAAGAATAACAATCTAAATGTAAAAAAATAAAAGGATTTAAATTTTCGAATCATTTTGCATATTCAGAAAGTTCTGAATATTTGTCAAATTTAAACTCATCCATTTCCGCCCTTAGTAAAATATTTAACTAAAATTTTTCTGACATTTTTAACAGTTAGTTTTTGAGATATTTGGAGATTCCTAACCTCCCCTAGTTTAGTTATTGTCCCCCCATTTTGCATCCTGCTGAGTCAGCCTTTGATTTTCCCCGTTCCGTTATTTATTTTTACCCTTCCCATTCCATTAGTGAGTGTGCTTCTTGATTCTGTCTATCGACAGAATACAGTGGCCACTTTTACTATTTTGAGGGATGGACGGGTCCTACTAACATTGTTTTGTTTTTGTTTTATCTTTGCGTTTCATTTTTAATTTGTTTTCTGGTTTCATCCTCCCCTCCCCCATCCTTTAAATAAATCCTGAAATTTTCATATAAATGAACTTTATGGACAATGAAATGAAATTTTTACAACATGGGATGTTCTGTAGGTCCCCTGTGAATTTGTGGTATTATCGTATATGTTGGATTGAGTGGTGATAGATGAGATCTTGTGGTGAATGGGCAAATTGTAATGAATGAATGGGTCGTGATTCTGATTAACTAGGACTAGGATAGCTAATAAAGACCAGCCTCTCCTCGTTTCCCCTTTGACCTTATGCTACAATGTTGTATTTTTCATGAAATAAATAATCTTAGTAAAATATTTAATTAAATTTTCTGCCATTTTTAATGGTTACTTTTTGAGATATTTGGAATTTATGAAAATGCACTGACTGAAGTTATTATGCAGATGAAACTAATATTACCTAAAGACCTCTGAAATCTAATAAAAACTATTTTTTTCTTTTTGTCCATAATATATGTTGAAACATGGGTAAAGGGTAGGATGTAACAACTTCTGAAAAACTGAAAATAACAAAGTTATTGAGTGAGAGAATGTCCACATTAGAAATATCAAAGGAGCTTTGCAGAAATCATTGAATGATAAAGAATGCTGTTCAAAATATAAGTTGATAACTCAAAGCAAAGGAAAAGTCTTTAAGAACTTGCTACCTCGAGATGAACCTAAACTAAAGTGAGTTATAGCAAAACAAACACTTTTGACCAGCACTCTAATCTTTTTGAAAGGCTGGAATTGAGGGAGTCAAGGATGACGAAACGTATACAACACTTTGTGAATTAGGATCTGTAAAAAAATGTCCAAGGCAACCTACTCTCACTAAAGTAAATATTTTAAAGCATCAAAATTGGGCCAAGAAAATTGTGTAAATTGATTTTTCTAAAGTAATTTCCATGGATGAATCTCAAGTGATATTAGATGAGCCTGGTGGATGGGCCAAGGGATGGATTTTATCCAATTCAGTAGTGCCTTTGGCTAAAGGAGGAGATGTTATGTTATTGAGAAGAAAGGTAATTAGATTAAGATGTAAAAGATTCAGACTTATCATATGTACACTATTTACATTATTCGGACTATTGTCCTCATCTTTGTTGACATATTTATTACGTTTTGGCAGTTGTATGCTCTGGCCTTCTTCATGTGGTTGGAATGTCGAACTGAACCCTTTATTTTGCTCACTGGAGTAGACTGTTCTAGTTCCACATGCCATGTCTAATGGATATCAGTTATCAGTTATTTCCTGTTACAGGAGATAACTGATAACTGACACACAGTAACTGATAACTGGGTACACAGTGGATAAAGGCGTTAGATCCAGTGACAGGACCCAAAGAGTGCGAGTTCAATACCAGGTTAAGGCAGTGGAAAACTTGGAGAGGGGAATTAACAGAAGATAAATATGGCACCAAAGTTGAGGACAATAGTCCGAATAATGTAAATAATGTACATAATACTTCATCTCAGAAATATAGACAGATACTTATATGTGTTTGTTATTTGTTCTATTATAGGTGTTGATCAATTTTTTATGATTTTATTACATTTTTATTGATGTAAAATGTGATTATTTGGTTTTGCCTAATAACTTCAGATGGCAGTTTTTTTAGAATACATCAAATAACTTCAGTAACTGTGATAACACATATTAATACTACCTAAATTTTAACTCAGGTTTTGTTTTGACATCTGAGGACAAGTTGCCATATATATATATATATATATATATATATATATATATATATATATATATATATATATATATATATATATATATATATATATATATATATATATATATATATATATATATATATATATATATATATATATATATATATATATATATATATATATATTGAGGGGGCATGGTGGAGTAGTGGATAGTGGCTCAGACTGAGGAATCGGTAGAGCTGAGTTCAAATTCCAGCTGAATCCATTACATTCACTTACTTACTAATACCCTTGGGAAAAGTATTAATCCGTTTCTTCTCCCTCCAGCTATGGGTAAACAGCAGGACAGACTGGGTTCTATAGCCTTGGATGGCAACTTGTCTAGGAGACTGAGGAATCGGTAGAGAATGACTAGCACAAAAGAAGTCTTACAAAAAACAACTTAGCTAATGCACTAGTAATACATAGGAATAAATTCAACCATAATTTTGATTTTAAAAATGCTATACTCATGAAAAAAGAAAAAAATTCACTCAGAAGGAAAATTCTAGAGAGTGCTGCCATAGAACATTACCCAAATATTAATCTATGCCCAGGCTTTTTCCCTATTTCACCTTTGTTAACAAAATTAATGCTTTCACAAACAAACATACACAACAATATCGTAAAATCAAAAGAAAATGGTTAAATCCGCCAACACAGATATAATGATAATATTCTCCACACGTGACATTAACTGACATTATTTTCAGTTAACAATATGAAAATAGCGTTCCCTACATTCTAGTTGCTAAGAACATTCTGTTTTTTGTTTTTATTAATTGTTTTTATTATTGTTTAATTAAATTCATTTTGTTTTTTGCTTTGAGAAAGTCTACATTGGACGAAACGCGTCAGTAATTACTACTGTTTTTCTATTGTCATTTATATTTATAATATATATATATATATATATACAAACTTCAGTAAAAATGACTGACAATTTACTGTGGTTAAGTTTTTTATTTAATTTTTCGTGTGTTCTTATAACTTTCTTTGGGGGGGGGGCATAAATTATATAGATATTGCCTGAATGTTCTGTATGTCTGAGCACTTTCAGCCATACTTTTAGCCATTTTCAATGATGATTTCTTTTTACTTTTAACTGAATGTATGGATTTTTTTATGTATGTATCTAGAGTTACAGGAATGTTTTATTTTCCAAACACGGTCAGCAGATTGTAGCCATGTTCATAGTTGATGTTATTGAGTGTTGGCTTTTTCTTTTTTTATTAATCATGCTTCCATTATTTTTAGCCATTTTCTTTCATGTGGATGAGGCTATCATATTTGTATTATCATCAAGTATGTTGCGGATGGAGTTGGGTATGTCTCCATGTGTATTTAAATGAGACCTAATTGAGCTATGGTCAGAAAGATGTAATGAGTTAAGTATATTGCAGTATATTCGATATAATAATTATGAATTTGGCTTGATCAGGAACACAATTACATAAGTGACACACAAATTTGTAAGTAACATTGGTTCTCTGTGATCTGAAACCTGCAGGTGAGTTATTATTATTGACGATGAGGTTTGCAGTTTTAAATTTTTTATATTAGATAATTTAATTTTCTTGTTTTTGTCGACTGGAGTTTTATTTTTCTTTATAATATTTTTAATGGAAAATTCATCCTTCTTATAGTTGCATGCATTTTATTTTTATGGAAAATGTTAATGTTATTGTTTTTATTTCTATGTTCAGTGTTGCTATTGGTTACCTTAGAAGAAAAAAAGTCTAATTTGGTGATCTATGAGGTAATTCAAAAAACCATTATTGACTAGTGTTTGTTTCACATTGTTAAGTTCTTTAAAGAAATATGGATGAGAGGATGAATTATTGTGCACTCTCATGAGGAAATTTTTTTATAATGCCTATTTTATATCTAAGTGGACATTGACTAGTAAAATTAAATTTTGAATTCTGACAGTGAAGAATTGCCTTTTTATAAGATTTGATAAGTTCAAAAAGCATGGAGACATGGAGACAGCTGCAAGAATTAAAATAGTGAAGATGCCTCCAGCATTCAGATTCCTTAGTGAGGCGCGTGATGAAAGACCTGTTCACATGCATCTTGTCAAACATGTCCTTCTCCTTCTCGCTTTCTCCAAGAAGTGATTCTGTCTCTTATAAAATATAGCTAGGTAAAAAAGAATTCTGTCCATTGTTGATGCAGTTTATGACATGTCATTGAAGTCTGAAGAATTGAAGGCAGAGATGATATGAAATGTAGCATCCACCTTGTAAAATCCCTGAATGCTACAGGAAGCACTGCAGCAATGCCTTGTGTGGTGAAGCTGTGGCCTGATGCTGAAACATCTAGGAATCTAAAAGCCTGCATCAATGAACATAAGTGAGACCTACATTGGGGCAACCCTTTAAACTTGCTCATAATACATAGAAACAAAATAGGCCATAAATTTGATTTTATAAATGCCACCCTAATTAGAAACGTACATAATTCTTTATACAGATAATACTTTGTGGAAGTTCTGCTAAATATTTTACCATCTATAAACACATGTTAAGCACACTTTATTATATCACCAACTTTTATAAAATCCATATATAAAGAATTTAGAATATGTCTACCTACTACCACAACCAGTGTAACTTAAATTCTTTTACCCTCACGCAAAACATTCCCAAATCAACATGCAGACAATTGCAAAACATGGGTAAAAGTGCTTACTAGATGTACACACACACACACACACACACATGCCCAAATGAATATACATTATATTCTGAATCCCACAATGACAAACTAGAATTATGATACACATACACACATGACTTATCCGCATAAACAATGCTTGACAAGACAGATACACATGAGTTTGTTTTTATTTTGTTTGTTTTTAATTGGTTGCTTAACCAATGAAAAACAAACAAAACAAAACTTAAAAATAGCAGAATTTCTTTTAAAAATGCTTGAAAGTACATATATTTTAAAAGAATGAAAGATACTTTGGTTTAAATAAAAGTCCTTATATTTTGAATAAAGGTATATATATTTTGAATAATGATAATTATATTATCAATGAATGAAAAGTACTTAGCAATGAATAAAGGCCCTTATATTTTGGATGAAGGTTCTTATATTTTGAATAAAAAATCCTTATATTTTGGATAAAGGTCCTTATATTTTAAATAAATGTACATATATATTTTGAATAAAGATCCTTAAATGAAAATAACACTGACAATTCATTTTAACAGATATATTTACCAAAATTACACAAAAAAATCCTAAAATACAAAAGAGTGAATTTATTCAATAAAATCACCATTGGCTTCAACCACAGCCTCCAGACAACTTCAGAATCTCCTGCAACTCTTCTGGAGGGTCTACTTATTTTATGGTAAATGCTGCCATAATCCTTGCCTTCAATTCATCTTTGGTGCGACAAGGAGTTTTGTTGGTGTCTTGTTCAACTGCACCCCACAGATGATAATCAAGCGGTTTGCAGTATAGGGAGTTAAATGGCCAGATGTAAGGGTTACAGTCACAGAAATAGTCTGACAGCCATGACTGGGTTCTTGTGTTTGTGTGGCATGGTGCAGAGTCCTGTTGACAGACATAGAGTCTTCCAGCAGCAACCTTCTTGCCCCAGGGCTGCATTATCTCCTCAAGGTACTTGATGTAGGCTTCCGTGTTGAGTTTGAGTCCCACACCAACAAATTTGGGAGTTCTTTTATCAGAACAATCAGAGTCAGTTTTCCGAGCTGCTGTACCTTCGTAATCACCATTAGACTCATCCAACTCATTCCGAATCCTCTAGACTGTCTCAGATTGACACTTAAATACTCTGACATGTTTGTATTAGAGCTTCTGGTGTGAATGCCAAGCAGTACAGCATGCCATTTCCAAATTTTTCTCTCAGACAGAGATCAACTGATCCTATTATACTGTACAGTCGATAAAATCAAAAACAAACAACGTGCATGCATGAAGTTAAAAATATAAAATAACAATTTACTCATCACAACCTGTATTTATAGAATAAAAGTACTTATGATCTGAATAAAAGTACTTATGATCTGAATAAAAGTACTTATGTTTTAAATAATCACCTTTGAACCACCAATCAGTGCCATTCCGAGAGATAATTTTCGTTTCATTCCACCAGATAACTCTCCAGATAAACTGTTCCTTTTTTCTGTTAAGCCAATTGATTCCAGCATTTTGTCACATTCTTCGTTGATGCCTTCACTAGGAAAACCTTTCAACTGCAAAGAGGAAAACAAAAAAAATAAAAATAAAAGCAGAAAAATAATCATAAATGTAATATTGACCAGATGCATTTTGTTTGTTTTGAGAAGAGTCAGTTTCATTGCAAGAATTCTTTAGACTATTGATCTCATTCTTTTTATTTAAGATACCTTCTATCATTTTGAGAAGTGTCACTATCATTCCAAGAGTTCTTTAGACTATTGACCTCATTCTTTTTGTTTAAACAAAAAGAATGAGATCAAAATTCTAAAGAACTCTTGGGACTATTGATCTCATTCTTTTTGTTTAAGATACCTTCTATCATTTTGAGAAGAGTCATTATCATTCCAAGAGTTGTTCAGACTATTGATCTCATTCCTTTTGTTTAAGATACCTTCTATCATTTTGAGAAGAGTCATTATCATTCCAAGAGTTGTTCAGACAATTGATCTCATTCCTTTTGTTTAAGATACCTTCTATCATTTTGAGAAGAGTCATTATCATTCCAAGAGTTGTTCAGACTATTGATCTCATTCTTTTTGTTTAAGATAACTTCTATCATTTTAAGAAGAGTCATTATCATTCCAAGAGTTCTTCAGAATATTGATCTCATTCTCTTTGTTTAAGATACCTTCTATCATTTTGAGAAGAGTCATTATCATTCCAAGAGTTCTTCAGAATATTGATCTCATTCTCTTTGTTTAAGATACCTTCTATCATTTTGAGAAGAGTAATTATCATTCCAAGAGTTGTTCAGACTATTGATCTCATTCCTTTTGTTTAAGATACCTTCTATCATTTTGAGAAGAGTCATTATCATTCCAAGAGTTGTTCAGACTATTGATCTCATTCTTTTTGTTTTATCATTTTGAGAAGAGTCATTATCATTCCAAGAGTTGTTCAGACTATTGATCTCATTCCTTTTGTTTAAGATACCTTCTATCATTTTGAGAAGAGCCATTATCATTCCAAGAGTTGTTCAGACTATTGATCTCATTCTTTTTGTTTAAGATACCTTCTATCATTTTGAGAAGAGTCATTATCATTCCAAGAGTTGTTCAGACTATTGATCTCATTCCTTTTGTTTAAGATACCTTCTATCATTTTGACAAGAGCCATTATCATTCCAAGAATTGTTCAAACAATTGATCTCATTGTTTTTGTTTAAGATACCTTCTATCATTTTGAGTCATTATTATTCCAAGAGTTGTTCATATATTTTTTATTTGCATGGATGTTCTACCGCTCTTTCCCAGATCTGAAATATCTTCTTTCTTTATCCATTAACCTCTTCCAGTTCTCATGTCTTATTAAAATTGGTCATCAAGAATTTCCCTGAATAACCAGAATGGGGAAATCTTATCTGCCTCCCTTAGAAAAGAGTTGCAAATTCTCTCTCACCATCTACTTCTATAATTTAAACCTGATGCTTCAGTCTGACCAGGATAAAATGAACATCTGTCTTTGGCCTTGGTTGAATCTTTACCGGTGGATCCCTTGCTGCCAGTTGACATCTTCTGCAATGTTTCACCAAATTTTCTATGTCTTGGTCCATCCTCGGCCAATAAGTATAGCCTCTCATTAGAGATTTCATTCTTGAAATCCCTAGATGGCAAGTGTGAAATTCTTTCAGAATTTTCTTTTGTAGAGTACACGACATTACAACCCTATCTGTGTATATTAATACCTGTTCGTAGATTGAAAAAAGTGACACACTAATTCCTTTTTCAGTTTTTTCGTTCAAGCAAACTTGCTTTTTCATTTTTTAATGAAATCATTGTTCACCGCTACTTTTTTCACATTTTCTAACATAACCTGTATTTCTCTAATAGTGTTGCATAACAGACCCGACAATTCGCTTTCGTCTGTTAGTACCGCTATTACTGTTTCTTTCAGTGGTTCCGTATATTTAGGTATCAATCTTGTTAACCCACTGGCGTGACCTAGCTTCTTTGAAGGCATATATTCTATTTTGAAATTATAATTCCATAGAATTACCCCGAACACTGTAGTCGATTTGCCGTGCGAGTTGGTATAACTTTTTTTGAACCAAATATTGTTAACAGCAGTTTGTGGTCTGTTTGCAGAATAAATTCTCTTCCATATAGAAACCTGTGACATTTTTTACAGCATAGATTATTGCTAATCTCTCTTTTTTGATTTGAGTGTAACTTTGTTCTGCGGGCAGTAACGTTCTTGAGGCATGTGCTATTGTATTTGTAGATTCGTCCTCGAATTTATGGAGCAATACCGCACCTAGTCCCTCATTACTGGCATCTGCTGCTACAATGAGTTTCCTCTTCGGGTTGAAATGCCCTAACGATAGACAGCTTCTTATTTTTTTAAAAGCATCTTCACATTCTTTCGACCATATCCACTTTGCATCCTTTTTCACCAGATTATTTAAAGGAGCTCTCATATCATACATTTTTGGGATATAAATGCTATAGTAACTTACTAATCCCAAGAACACCTGGAGTTCAGCCACATTATCAGGTGCTGGCGTATTTTTTATAGCCTCAGCCCTTTTTGGATCCGGTTTTCTTCCTTTACTGTCAATGATCTGTCCTAAATATTTTATCTTCTTTAAGAAGAACTCACATTTTTCAGCACTCAGATTGAACCCGTTTCTTCAATTCTCTGAAATACTGCTCTAATATGCGTTTTGTGTTTGACCTCGTTTTCACTTTTAATCAAAATATCATCTAAGTATGCGATTGCATACACCATACCAGCCAACATTGTGTCCATTATTTGCTGGAATAGGCTTGGAGCTACCTTCAATCCAAAAGGAAGACGATTTAGTTTAAAAATCCCTTTATGCGTGTTTATTGTCAGGTACTTCGAACATTCTTCACTGACTTTAACCTGAAGGTAAGCCCCCGACAAGTCCAACTTTGAAAACACTCTACCTCCGTTTAATTTAGTGAATATATCCTCCAGAGACGGTAGAGGGTATGCGTGGTCTTTCAAACAGTCGTTCAAGCCTGTCGAGAAGTCAGCACACACTCTGATTTTTCGGTTTTTCTTTTTTATATATACGGTTGGAGACGCCCAATCTGAGTAATCGACTTTTGAAATTACACCAATTTTCTCCAACCTTTCTAATTCCTCATTTATTGTGTCTAGTGCCAAAAATGGTACTTTTCTCTTTAGTTTAAAGATTGGTTTAACATTTTCTTTCAATTCGAAGTTGACTTCTGTTTTTGTGCACAGACCTATTCTTTCTGAAAAGACGCAAGGGAATTCGCTTTTCAAATCCGTAATAAATTTTTCTGTCTGCTTCATCTTATAGTTCTCTATGACATTAACTTTGTTACAGAAAGAATTTACCGGTAATTCCCATAAATTTAGAGGTTTACTGAACCAGAGAACACATACACTTTTGATTTGTGAATTTTTCCCATGAATGAAACGTTACATTTTAATTCACCTTTAAACTTAAGTCTTTTTCATGACACTCCCCTTGCAATTTTATCTGTATTAGTCAACTGATTTTTTTCTATGTTTGATTGTTTATTACCGAGATATTACTTTCTGAATCGAGTAATAATTTTACGGTCTGCCCATTTATTTTTACATTGAGGTATTTTCTTCTTTGACCCTCCTCAATTTCGTTTTTAGACAAAACTACGTTCACCTTTGTTTGAGACTTTGATTTTACTTCTGTTTGTTTTGCCCAACAATGGGAACTTTTATGGCCTACACGCCCACAATTAAAACATTTTTTATCCCTAAAGAAACAATCCTTCTTTATATGCTGTCCTCCACAAGAACTGCATATAGTTTTTCTTTCTTTATTTTGTATCCACCTCTGTTGTCTTACAGTTTGTACTCACGAAATACTCTTCTCCTCAATCCGAGTATTATCTCTCTTTATGTTTACAAGTCACTGACATTCTTCTGTTACTTTTTGTAGCATAATCTTCAGATCGTCTTCCATGATAGTGAGGATTCTTGATCTAATTTCTTTGTCCTTCGGTGTCATTTAGACCCTGCACAAAAATTAGACACTTGAACATGTTGCTTGACAATTCCTTTAATTTAAACTCCTCACACTGTGCGTTAACCATACCTGCATACGTGACAAAATCATCATCCTCCTGTTTTATGAAACAGACTATCTCTTTTATCGAAAATTTTCGACAAAATTCCTACTGTTTCGCTGAATGTCATTTCTTCTGGCTTCTTTGGGAGGATTAAATTCGTGTATTTTGTATTTTCTTCTGTTCCCAACTTCTGCAACAATAGAGTGATTTTTTCCTTGTCAAACCATTGTTCGTATCTTTTCGTAAATATTGTTTCAAACCTACGAAAATAAGCAGGAAACATTGAACCACTGTCAGGGTCATATTTAAATTCAGAGAGTGAATTTGAAATTCCTTCAGCAGAAAAAAATCTAGAACCCGGTTCTTTTGTGGTCTTCCCAAAGTGATTTATTGTCTTTTGCCTGTTGCTTGAATAACTTTTCAAACCTTTCTTGTTGCTGAATAAATTATTGTTGTCGGAATTGTTGTTGTTATTAGAATTGTTGCTTTAAAGTGACTTGTAGCACACCTTTTAGTTAATTCCGCAATATGTTCCATCGTGTCAACGTATACACAAGAAAAGATTTTGCTCCAATTTATTATTATGGTCCAGGTTAGGACCAAGGAAGAACAACACGAACACAAGAGTAGAAATAACGAAGATATATTACACGGAATAATAATACAAGATGTGGAAGGTGTTAGTATGACTGTCAGTCTGGTTTGGAGTGAACTACTATCGGCTCGACTCAATTCGTCCCTCTTTCTTGAGAGGCGTAGTATACATAGTGTTAGGAAGAGTTCATTCTGTAGTTATAGGTAAGGACCCATAACATTTATGTAGACAATAAAATTTTGTAAGTCCAAACAAGAGAGGGGGGGTAATTTCTTACTTTCTGTAAGCGTTGCACAAGTTTTTCCTTTTCTAACGTTCCTCGTTAAAAAGCGTTTAAAGAAAAGTGAGGGGAAAATTACTTTCTGTAAGCGTCGAACAAATCTTTCTAACGTTCTTCGTTAGTAAGTGTTGTCGACTGCATTTTTTTTCTTTTGTTTTAACTTGTGAGGTCATTTCGAATCTCGTCCCCAACTGATATGTTCCGGAAGGGGATATATTTGTTTGAAGTAGCTAAGTGGTTTTGGCTACTGTAACCGAGTAGGACAATCTAGCAGGTAGCAGTAATAGACTGGTACTCGTCGTAGTCATAGGCAATATGCTAGGTGATAGGCGTAGGCAATTGGTGTAGACCATAGGCGTAGACCATAGACGATGTGCCTCCACCTCAGTTGGTATTTATGGCTGACACCAGCCAATCATTTGTTAGTAAGTGTTGTCAACTGTATTTTTTTTTCTTTTGTTTTAACTTGTGAGGTCGTTTTGAATCTTGTCACCAACTGATATGTCCCGGAAGGGGATATATTTGTTCAAAATAGCTAAGTAGTTTTGGCTACTATAACCGAGTAGGACAATCTAGCAGGTAGCATTAATGGACTGGTACTCGTCATAGTCGTAGGCAATATGCTTAGGCAATAGGCGTAGTCCATAGGCGTAGACCATAGACGATGTGCCTCCACCTCAGTCAGTATTTATGGCTGACACCAGCCAATCATATTACTGTGAGGGGGAACACAGGTGTATGCATATTCATTACATCAGAACACAAGCCATGAATTTCAAAAAGCAGACAATATGTAATTAAAGTCATTCTTACTTTGAGTGTAAAATGTTTGATGTGTAAAATGTTGATAAAAAAATGGATTAGATTCTCTGTCTCAAAATCTGACAATAACTTAATTGAAGAGTCAATTTTTCATATCTTTCATCATCTTTCATCATCTTTTGATGACCCTCTTCAGATGTGTTGGAAAATTAAGTAAAAAACCCATTGATTTTAAAACTTTTTTTAATTTTCAGTCATATTTTTTTACAATAGAAAGCAATGCCCTGTTTTATCCTTAATTTAAATTGTTTCATTGTAAGTGCGTGTGCATAAATTTAATATTGTTTGAAAGTTAATAGGCAGCAGATACTTTTACTAGATTAATACTCTCATTATCAATGTTTCCTCTTTATTGTCTTGCTGACTGTTGACCTGAATGGTATAATGGGAATTCCCCCAGTGATGAAAGAAAATCATAGGAAAACAGCTATGAGTCAGAACTGGGTGCAGAGGATAAAATGATGTCATGGTGTAAATTTCAAAAAGGGGACATTACATAATAAAATTTGGTATTTTCAGGTAAATGTAAGAAATTCTTTGGTATTGAAGGTGTTAAAAATGATGAAGAAAATTCTGACCCAATGAAGTGCCTGTGCTTACCATTGCAAAGAACTTTAAATGTTCTTCGACGGTCAGTTTTTCAAAAAGGATGTCATACTGGGGACAGATGCCGAGGCTGTCTCGTACACTTCTGATATCCTTGCAAATGTCAAAGCCATTCACATAAGCAGTACCACTTGTCGGGGGAATGAATCCTGGAAAAAATAGGAAGACAACAAAGATTTCTAAGAAACAAGGCAGACTTACAGAACGTTAGAATTTAATAAACCTTCACTATATGATTCTATTTCTGAGACGAGGTATTGTAATTATTTACACTATTTACTTTGTTTGGACTGTTGTCCTTATGTTTGTTGCCATATTCACAATGTTTCGGCTGTTGTACACTTCAGTCTTCTTCAGGATCTGTCTATATTTCTGAGACGAGGTATTGTAATTATTTACACTATTTACTTTGTTTGGACTGTTGTCCTTATGTTTGTTGCCATATTCACAATGTTTCGGCTGTTGTACACTTCAGTCTTCTTCAGGATCTGTCTATATTTCTGAGACGAGGTATTGTAATTATTTACACTATTTACTTTGTTTGGACTGTTGTCCTTATGTTTGTTGCCATATTCACAATGTTTCGGCTGTTGTACACTTCAGTCTTCTTCAGGATCTGTCTATATTTCTGAGATGAGGTATTGTAATTATTTACACTATTTACTTTGTTTGGACTGTTGTCCTTATGTTTGTTGCCATATTCACAATGTTTCGGCTGTTGTACACTTCAGTCTTCTTCAGGATCTGTCTATATTTCTGAGATGAGGTATTGTAATTATTTACACTATTTACTTTGTTTGGACTGTTGTCCTTATGTTTGTTGCCATATTCACAATGTTTCGGCTGTTGTACACTTCAGTCTTCTTCAGGATCTATCTATATTTCTGAGACGAGGTATTGTAATTATTTACACTATTCACATTGTTCAGATTGTTGTACTCATCTTTGTTGCCATATTCACAATGTTTCAGCTGTTGTACACTCCAGCCTTCTTCAGGTGATACTGAGACATCTAGAAGAGGCATGGCAAGTGGAATTAGGAGAATCTACCCTGGTGGAACATATAAAGGGTTCAGCTCGAAGTTCCAAATACCCGAAGAAGACCGGAGTGTAGAATGCCTGAAATGTCATGAATATAGCAGCAAAGATGAGTACAAAAGTCTGAACAATGTAAATAGTGCAAATAATGAACCTTTTGTGTACAAATAAAACTTCTAAAAACGTCGTCAACTTGTTACAACAAGAGTGAAAAATTGTTCAGCCAGACAAATCAGCAATAAAGTGGCATGAGAAAAAAGTTGTCATTTATTTGTCAATTTATTTTATTTCTTTTTTTTTTCAGCAGGCGGCTGTGAATGTGTGACCCTTGGTTTACTCAAAAGTTATTTTCCCAGTAATGTAAATTTATAATCTCCATTTCAAGACACACCAACGATCTCTACAATCTTCGGTTCAAATTGATATTTTTAAACTGCTCTTTATTTTATTTCAAATGGTTTGGATGATTTTGTTTAGAGACATATCAAAACCTCTATGGGTTATTTAATACTAAAATATAAATAATTTTTAACACAATTTTATTGCTTCAAGTACAGATAAAATGTATTGTTAGTGATTGAGCTATGAAAAGTATTGTTGGTAGTTCTTCTATAAAATATATTGTTGGTAATTTTACTATAAAATGTTTTACAAGTCATTCTACTATAAAATATATTGTTAGTAATTCTTCTATAAAACATTTAGTTGGTGATTCTATTATAAAAAGTATTCTTGATAATTCTTCTGTAAAATGCATTTTTGGCAATTCTACAATAAAATGTATAATTGGTAATTCTTTTATAAAATACATTGTTGCTAATTCTTCTATAAAATGTATTGTTGGTAATTCTACTATAAAATGTATTGTTGGTAATTCTATTATAGAATGTATAATTGGTAATTCTTTTATAAAATGTGTTGTTGGAAATTCTACTATAAAATATGTAATGTTGTTCATTTTTTTATATATAAAATGTTTTGTTGGTAATTTTACTATAAAAATGTATTTTTAAACTTTCATAGTGCTTTGTTTTTGTTTACCCACAGCTGGGCCCCTAACAGGTGCTACCACACCAGATCAGGGTGAACCTAGGAAGAACAGCAATAAAGAGGTAATTTCAACCTCCTGAAAACCTCCTATCTTCCAATCAAAGGCCTTGCTGCTGGATGTAGTTTATTGTCATACCCAGGACTTTCTTAATTTAACCACCCTGCTTTAATTAGCATTTTTTTTTATCTTTTAGGAGAAACTTTTCGCTGGCAGAAACTTTCATGCATAAATAAAACTTCAAACAAGTTGAGTTTAGATTTTCAAACTTTCACCAACTGAACAAATCAGTCCACGTTGTCTTGGTAATGGCTCAGTGTACATTCACAATCAAATAAAAGGTGAAAATAATCCGACAGCAAGAAATGGAAAACAGGAATTCTGTCAGCAATGGTACATGGACAGGATGCCAAATGCACTTTTGCTGAAGGACAAGAAGCTGAATGGACACAATGCTGAATGGAAATAAAGCCGAAGAAAAGACATATGAAAATTAAAATATATGATAATCATTTTATTCCTACAATATGACCATTTGACAGACTGTGACACTGGTAGTACGAAATTAGGATTAAAAGGGTTTGTGTGAAAACCTTGTAAAGAATTGGAGGATTGCAGGGGTTGAAAATGTTAAAAACGTTAAGGTGAAAACAAAAATTGAAATATAAGCAAAGAAAAAACTGAGAAATGTTTATTTTTTCTTTTCTGATAAATATAAATGCGCAATGGAATGCTGAGTTCAAAATATGGTTTAGAGAAAATATAAACTGAAACAAGCAAAGAAAATTCTCACCATTTGAAATAAATTTCAAAATGAAAAAAGCTACCAGAAAAAAATCTTGTATTGAATAGTTGACTGTTTTGGTATTTGAGAATTCTTTGTGATGTAACAGAGAGAGAGTTTGGGAAACACACGTGCACACACGTATATGTTTTTGATTGAAATTGGAGTAGATCTAAGTAGCAAAATTAGATCAGAGCATTTTGTTTACTGATGGAGAAATCTGATCTAGGGCAGGGTCATTAGAAGACAATGGAAAAATGGTCGAAATAATTTTTATCGGTTACAAATTGAAATAAAGCTTAGTAAGATATAAGGAACTTTGGAATTCACATGATTTTGGTTGACGCAGCCAGAACAAAGTGATAATTGTGTGTGAAGTAAGGCCAAGGGTCTGTTATGACCAGCTGAGTTTTTCTATATAAACACGAAGCTATGCTGAAAAAGTGGCAGACGGAAGAGAGAGACGGGAGAGGCTGCGATTGGTCGGCACATCGTTGTCGCCTGCGTGCCATCATGTGCACGGGCACCCACGTCAACCGTTACGGGTCATGGTGCTACAAGGCAAATGAAAGAGGCAGATGGAAGAGAGAGACGGGAGAAAATTCCTGGTGAGACTGGAGAAGAGAATTAGCCCAGGCAAGAGTTGGACTAGAGACAGTGGAGAGTTGAGTTGGAGACTCGAGGAGGAGAGGAAGTGATGGTAGAGATTGGAACGAAGCGTCTGCTAACATGTACTGTTGATATAAGTACCGCTGCTTCTGCTACCACGAATATTAATACTACTGTTACTACTGTTGAGGGGGAATGCCACTATAAACTTTAAGCCACACAGAAATCTTATCCACTCATCGCAAGAGTCGTATATCATTCTGAGACAATTTAACAACAAGTTAATCACAACCCACTCTCTCTCTGTCCAGAATCCAGTGTATGAGTTTTTACGTCAAATACTTTTCTTTTTTGTAACCCGTTTCTTTTCTATACTATTCTTTTCTGCTATATAAAAGACATTAACAATTCAACCATTGAGTAGTTGTTTTCTGGCTTTCTGCAGATATTAATTTTTTTTTTTTTGCTGCATTCTAAATTTCTTAGCGCAGACTCTCCAGCCATGTCTACATCTTCAGTTGACCGTGAATGGATGAACATCACTTCTGGTTTCTGGATCAAACCAAACACGTGGACAGGAAGCAGGATTAAACCAGTGGACTGGTCGAATAATCTACGGATACTCAGGGGACCTATAGCCACTCCCTTAAGTTTGGTTAGGACCAAGTAGACACCTCAACCCGGAGAGTAAGATGTTGGAGGTTGAGGGGCTGGGGCAAAAGTGTTAGAGAGAAATTGAAATAAATTAATAAACACAGAATTCTGTTAACGGGAAAATTTCAATTATGACACAGCCAATTGTAAAAAAAGGAAGTTAAAACAAATTTTATTGTTTTAAAATAGCTGACTGCTTTGTTTGAGGGTCAGTATCATGTCTCTGAGGTTGGAGAAAATAATTGATGAATACGTAATGAGTTCTAAGGGACAGTAAGAGTTAGGTAAAATACATATAAACTGAGTGCTTAGTTGAAGTGAGCAGTTGGAGCAAGAAGTGACCAGACACCACAAGAGGCTAGCAGAGGGCATCAGCAGAGGACACCAGTGACTGGTGGTGGCCAAAAGAAGCCATGTAACCTGCTGCTGAGAGAATTACTGGTGTTCAGCCTTGATGACAGAATTCTCGATGACCTAATATTTTGTGTGAATGTTTAACCTGTTCCAAGTTTTATGAGCAAGAGATACAGTGTCACAATAAAGAGTTTAATGTGAACAGTTAATTTTGTTGTATCAATGACTATATAAACCAATTGAAAATTAACCCAGCAACCGTCTTTGTTGTTATGATATTTATATTTTCACCAGTGGAAGAATTCTTTGTTCTTTTCATAGTACAGTTCCATCAACTTGATTCAGCACTTGATGGAGAAAAATTTGATCTTCACTGCTCTATGATCAAAGAACACAATGTGGGCAGGGTAGATGAAGAACCGAAGTGGTCAGCAGATAACCATCAATTGATCGGTGGCAGTTCTGACCAGCATGGGAACAACCCAGGATTAAGCTAAGCTGGCCATGTTATGAGAATTAAAAAACTCTATGTAGGTAAGAATGTTTTTATTATCATTAATAATTTTATCATAAGTGACAAATTGGTGAATTGGTCATTAAATTATGTAGGTAGGAATGTTTTTCTTCTGCTCATTTTGCTTTGTCTCCTTGGCCTTTGATAAAAGTGCATTCGGTTAGCAATAAATTCATTTGTTCATTCAGGGATTCACTTGCACAATTTGTGTGACTCAGTAGGTAGGTAGATGATAGTTTGGACAGCTTCTGTCATGATAAACTAATTGATCAGCATTTTCCCCTTAACTAGCAAGAACTCTCTCTCCTGTTATGTCCATATTTTACAACACACCTACAGGTGGAATTGAAACTACTATCTAACGGTTGGCATCAGGACTCTCTTTGACAAGGAATCTGTATCGTGCGAAAAGTCTATATCAGAACTACATTCAATTGTAACATTGACCATTTATATTGTTATGGAAATGCTAGTTGAGTAAAAAACGAGTCTTCTGGTATATTTTTCCCTGTAACAATTATTGTGGACTCAAATATGAGTCCGAGTAAAAAGCGAATAACACAAAACAGTATATAAAACGAAAATGTATGTATTAACAAGAGTATAGAATGACAATAAAAGAAGAAAACATTCAGACTAGAGAATGTTTGTGCGTATGAAGATTGTGTAGGAGGAGAAGTCCGAAATAAAAGTAATTGAAAGTAAAGTGAACATACCGCAGTGGGAGAAACTTTTTTTTTCACATCTTATAGCCGAAGTTGTAAAAGACGAAACAGAATGGTATCTGTCTATAGTTCTGAGATGAGGTATTATGTACTATCTATAGTTCTGAGATGAGGTATTATGTACATTATTTACATTATTCGGACTATTATCCTCATCTTTGTCACCATATCTATTACAACGTTTCAGCCATTGTACGCTCCGGCCTTCTTCAGGTGGTTGGACTGTCAAACTGAACCCTTTATTTCGCTCATTGGGGTAGGCTATTCTAGTTCCACATGCTATGTTTAATGAATGTCAGTTATCAGTTATCTCCTGTTAATTCCCCTCTCCAAGTTCTTGAGGACACATGACACAGTGGATTAGATCCAGTGATAGAAGCCAAAGTGTGTGAGTTCAATACCCGGTTAAGGCAGTGGAGAACTTGGAGAGGGGAATTAACAGGAGATAACTGACATCCATTAAACATGGCACGTGGAACTAGAACAGTCTACCCCAGTGAGTGAAATAAAGGGTTCAGTTCAATATTCCAACCACCTGAAGAAGGCCAGAGTGTACAATGGCCAAAACACTAATAAATATGGCGATAAAGATGAGGACAATAGTCCAAAAATGTAAATAATGAAACAGAGTGTGAGTTCAATACCCGGTTAAGGCAGTGAATAACTTTTAGAGGGAAATTAACAGGAGACAACTGATAACTGACATCCATTAAAACATGGCACATGGAACTAGAACAGTCTACCCCAGTGAGCAAAATAAAGGGTTCAGTTCGACATTCCAACCTCCTAAAGAAGGCCGGAGTGTAGAACGGCTGAAACGTTGTAAGAAATATGGCAAAAAAAGATGAAGACAATAGTCCGAATAATGTAAATACTGAAACAGAATGGGTGAGAATATCATTGCTTATTTATAGGCTTAAGGTGCATCCTCTAACGACATTCTTTTTAGTAAAGTCAAATGAGGTAACCTACAATATAAGTCTGCAAACAGAACTTTCTAACTTCTAGCCAAGTGATACTTGTTCCCAAAAGTTTTCAATTATTTTTTTTTTTTCTCTTTTAGTCAGGTGGGTGGCCACTTTGAAGATCTTACTTCACAGACTTTACTGCTGGTCATAACAAAAAAGTAGACAATTAAAACTCAGATAAAATCCATAGTGTCGTATCCCTTTTAATTTGTAAAAAGTGAAATTGGTGAGTGTCTTACCTGTGAGCATTGATATAGTTGTCGTCTTTCCAGCACCATTGTGCCCAAGCAAAGCAGTAATCTGCCCTTCAAACATGTTTATGGTAATTCCAGCAACAGCTACTTTCTTTCCACCAAAAAATTCCTGAAAAAAGAAAATGATAATTAAGAAAGAGAAATTTTATATTGAATCCCAACTGCCTTTCAATTTTATCTTAAATGTGGCATTTCAGGAATTTGGTCCAAAAAGTTCCCACTGTCTACCAGATCCACAATTTCATATCACAGTTTCTTCATACTAATTCCTAAATAAAATTAACAAATATATTTTCAAAATAAAATCATACATTACAGGATTAAACAAAGATTTTAGTTTACTCAAAGAATATAATTTCCAGAGGAAGCCCTCTAACCAACAACAACATTCCTTGTCTTTTTTATATTCCTTGTCTCATTGAAAAAGGACACAGGCATGTCCGAAAGTTTCAACTTTAAAATCTTTCTCTTTGAACTTCAATTCAATCAAAAGATTAGTATATAATATATATATTTATTTTCACCCCCACCTGTACTCGCACAATATTCAAACCACTGGCTTGGACTTGAGATAGTTCAAATCTTATAATATTTACTTTCCTGCAACAAATGCAAAAAATGGAATTATGTTAGAGAAATAGAGAAATTCCATCTTTGGTTAAATAACCATAAAAAAGACATGAAAGATAACAACAACAATTTCCTATCGCTGCACACTTCAACCAAACATTCCATAGCATTGATGACATCAGATTCATGCTTTTATGGATTTGTGTTTACTCAGAGAGTACAGAGCCCTCTAACCAACAACAATAACATTCTGTGGAAGAGTGAGTCCCACTTCTTTGTTTATTCCTTGTCTCATTGAAAAAGGGTACAAGTGTGTTTGAAAGTTCCGACTTTAAAATCTTTCTCTTTGAGCTTCAATTTAGTCAAAACACTTTATATAATAAATATCATTAATCTTATTGCTAATATTGTTATCATTTTGTTGGCTTTTTATTCCTCAAATTTCATATATATATATATATATATATATATTTTGGGTAAAATATCAGGGTAGACAGGGTTCTCTAGCCTTGATTGGCAGTCAACCTAAAAGGACAACTCTGAATTCAGAAATGTGGAGAAGGCAATGGCAAACCACACAAATAAGAAATCATGGCCATTTTTACATATTAAAGAAAAAAATGAAGTTGTGGAGAGCCATGACTAGAGAGGAATAAAAACTGGATGATAGGGGAACATATCTACTCATATTCAGAAGAAATAGGTAATATTAAATAAATGGCCGTTTGTAGATATTAAAGAAAAAAAAGGAAGCTACAGAGAGCCGTGACTGTCTAGTATTTAAACCAGATGAGATATTATTGAATTTTATGGCTGATTTTTAATTAATTTGGTGTTACATTTTGCTAATTAAATACTGATCACCTAAAAATCTGTTTTCAAAACCTTCATAAAAACTTTTTAACTTGAAAGTTTTCTAATGGTTGATAACAAATATCTGTATGAATCTTTTTTTTTTTTAAATTCCTCATTGTCTTATGGATCCACTTTTGGCTATTGTTGTGAGATAAAAAAAGATCAAACTGAAAGTTTCTTGAAACAATATTTCCAAGGCTGAAACTTACTTTGCGCATGCAGTTGATCTGGACTCCAGCTTTTAAATTAATTGGCTCTTTTTCAAAGAATTCACTGTCTTGTTCCACCCCAGGCTGAATTTCATTTGAATATTTCTGTGGGACAGTTCCACACCAATAGGACTTCTGCAAAGATGAATGAAAGAAAAATATGTTTTTTCATCTCAAAAATAATTTTAGTATAGATATATCATGCTTTAAAAAATATGAGACTGTTCAGTATGAAACTGCCAGTCTAAATGCAAATGATTTTTTAAAATTCTATAAAAAAATATTCCAAGGACCAAACAAGTGAGCAACACTGAAATCAGAAGGCACATTGGGATATCAAAAGGTGCCTTCCAAAAGCGAAGCAAAGTATTAAGAAACGGGAAAATTTTTTATCAGCAACACAGAAAAGAGTACTGAACTGTTATTTAATATCAGTCTTCCAAAATGAAAGTGAATGCAGGACAATAAAGAAGAGACATGAAGCAACAAAAATGTGGTACTACAGAAGGATGCTGAGAATATCATGGATCGAACATGTAAGCAACAACAAAGAAAATGGAAATGAAAAGGCGACATACAAAAGGAGACAGTTGAAATTTCTAGGGCACATAATGAAGAAAGAAGGCATAGAAAATCTGATACTCACAGGGCAGATTGAAGCCAAATAGAACAGAGGAAAACACAAAACATACTTAGTGAGCTTGAGTAAATGGATGGTGGAACAGAGTTTGAGAGAGATAACAAAAAGACAAAATTTATTAAGTACAGGAAACTGTGAAGAGCCATGATCATCAAGGTCCTGAAGAGACATGCCACACAGAAGAAGAATGAGCTTGTGTAAATGGATGGCAGAACTGGGTTTAGGGAAGATAACAAAAAGACAAAATATATTAAGAGCTACTAAAGAAATGAAACTGTGGAGAGCCATGATCACCAATGTCTTAAAGAGACATGGCACACAGAAGAAGAATGAGCTTGTGTAAATGGATGGCAGAACTGGATTTAGGGGATATAACAAAAAGACAAAATATATTAAGAGCTACAAAGGACAGGAAACTGTGGAGAGCCATGATCACCAACGTCTTAAAGAGACATGGCACACAGAAGAAGAAGAATGAGCTTGTGTAAATGGATGGCAGAACTGGATTTAGGGGAGATAACAAAAAGACAAAATATATTAAGAGCTACAAAGGACAGGAAACTGTGGAGAGCTATGATCACCAACGTCTTAAAGATACATGGCACACAGAAGAAGAAGAATGAGCTTGTGTAAATGGATGGCAGAACTGGATTTAGGGGAGATAACAAAAAGACAAAATTTATTAAGAGCTACAAAGGACAGGAAACTGTGGAGAGCCATGATCACCAACGTCTTAAAGAGACATGGCACACAGAAGAAGAAGAATGAGCTTGTGTAAATGGATGGCAGAACTGGATTTAGGGGAGATAACAAAAAGACAAAATATATTAAGAGCTACAAAGGACAGGAAACTGTGGAGAGCTATGATCACCAACGTCTTAAAGATACATGGCACACAGAAGAAGAAGAATGAGCTTGTGTAAATGGATGGCAGAACTGGATTTAGGGGAGATAACAAAAAGACAAAATTTATTAAGAGCTACAAAGGACAGGAAACTGTGGAGAGCCATGATCACCAACGTCTTAAAGAGACATGGCACACAGAAGAAGAAGAATGAGCTTGTGTAAATGGATGGCAGAACTGGATTTAGGGGAGATAACAAAAAGACAAAATATATTAAGAGCTACAAAGGACAGGAAACTGTGGAGAGCTATGATCACCAACGTCTTAAAGAGACACGGCACACAGAAGAAGAAGAATGAGCTTGTGTAAATGGTTTGCAGAACAGGGATTAGGAGAGATAACAAAAAGACAAAATTTATTAAGAGCTACAAAGGACAGGAAAATGTGGAGAGCCATGATCGCCAACATTCTGAAGAAAAATGGAACATAGAAGAAGAATAATGAGCTTGTATAAACAGATGGCATAACAGGGTTTAGTGGTGATAACAAAACAACTAAATTTAATAATAGCTACAAAGGACAGGAAACTGTGGAGAGCCATGATTGCCAATGTCATGAAGAGACACAGCACATAGAAGAAGAAGAATGAGCTTTCCACTTTGGTACCTAGACTTCATGAATTTACTAGATTGGCAGCTAGGTCTCACATTATATAGTTGAAATGGCTAGATGTAACCATAAGTTCTATGCTAACAGTTTCTTCTATCACACTGCTCATTTGTGGAACTCTCTTCCAGCTTCTCCCCCACCCCCGGTCAATTTTGATCTTCAAAAATTTAAATGTAATGTCAATTATTGTCTTCTGTCTTCTTAATTCCTGTTCTTTTATTGTTCTCTCCCCTTAATAAAGCTTTTCTTTTTTTCATATTCTTTCACACTAAATAACCTTGCTTCTTAGAGACTTTATTACCTTGCTTGTGGTGAAATGAAAAAAAAAATTACTTTTGCCATGTTTTAACTTCACAGGAGTCAGATTAAACCAAAAATGTTAGAGCAGATTGATTAATTTGTTTTTTATGGCTTATCAACCCTTTGCTAGTTATTTAATGTCAGAAAATATTTTTGGATTGTTAGAATATTTTGGCAATAATAATGATATACTGATGAGAATCCTACTAATTAACCCATACATGGAGGAGAAGAGGTAGATTCATACCTTTCCTAAGGGAATTTGCACAGAAGTGAATTTAGCTTCGCAGTTTCCAATCCTGAGACATTTCCCATTATATCCCCGGCGCATGCCCAAGCTTCGAGCACCTGGTATTCTGGAGCAGTCCCCCGTCTAGGTACTTACCAGGCTCAGCATTGCTTAACATTGGTGATGTATGAGATCCAGTGTTTCGAGGTGTTATGACCGTACATCCATATTGGGCTGGTCACAGTCAGTGCAAGGGTCTTGTGCACCCCCACCCCCAAAATCTATGATATGCCTCTCCAATTTATGGTGCCCCCAAGCTCTACTACATCTCAATCTTCATAAGGTAGTATTCATATAAAATACAAATTTGATTGTAACCTGATCTAGAGAGGGATGGTACCTGCCTGGTTAAAATGCACAAGACATACCACATGATGAGCACACCAAGAAACCATTCACAGAGACCAAGGCCCTGGCATATGACCACAACAGATAGAGAATGGTGGCTAGCTCAGCACATCAAGGCCCCAACAACTCCTTCTGGGCTTAAGGGCAAAAGAAGAAGAAGAAGATTTATGTACAATAATCCATCATGTGCTATATTAGGGAACAATTCAACTAGGAAATTTAAAAATAAATACAATGTATCTAAATTAGAGACATGTCATAATAGATCATTCCATCTTAAATCAACAGTTTTGCAGAAATTTTTAACATCAGTTGAAGATTTGTTAAAAAAAGTTGAAGAATTTAAATAAATTCAACATTATGGATAAAAAAAATAATTAATTTTAGATAGGTTTTTTTTTTCGAGACTTAGTATGAGAAAAACAAATTCACGGATTTGGACGAAACAAAAAAGACCCCAGAATGCCACCAAAATTTTTCATCCTTTAATAGGCAGTTGCACTTGGTTTAATGTGTAATATATATAAATGTAGGTAGAAAAAATCAAATGTCAATATCATAGTGAGGTCGCAAAGCATTGCCCTGGGTTTGAAATCAGGCAAATTCCTCACCTCACAGTGTAGCGGACCTAAGAGCCAACAAGTGGCATGCGTAATATGTAAGCAGAATAGTGGACGCTTACGCAAATGTAGCAACAGTTCCTGGAAAAATGAAATACTGGACGAACGAGGAAAGAATCAAAATGGCGGCGGCCATGTTTTATGACAGGTGGTCTTGGATGACTAACGCGAAATCTCGTTGTCTAGTGATTCGTATGTAAATTATGGTCGGGCCTCGGCTGTATAAAGCGAGCTGTTTTTTTGTGGGAGAGACAGACGTGTCTTTGCTGGTGAGAAGTGAAGGTTGTACATGTAACTCCATTTTGTCGTTTCTATGTTGGTTGTTGGATTGTTACGTCGGACTATCGTTTTAACTGTGATTTGGCTACAAGTGTTGCGGTCGAGAGACAGAAGAAATCTAGTGCAGACATTTGTTGCCACTTTAAGTTGACAGTTTTTTTTGGGGGGGGTTACTACTACACACAGTCAATGGTAGTATGTGTGATCCCTGTGCACATGGGGGGGATATCAGAACAGAAAGTAGGATTAGCATCTCATGTCCAAATCTGAGGGTAAGTATGGATCTGTCTTGGGATTGCCCTGGGTTTAGAGGTAGTATACACTGGCCTTGATTCTAGTAATGCCTAATTCTAACATTCCAACTTTGGTAGCATTCAAAATCATTTACACAGTCTTGTTAGGCAGTGGCAGATTAGAAAATTTTCAGTCTTAGTTGGTAATCTATAGCAGAATTGGGGTCTCAATAAAAATGCTTATCTAGGTTTTATATAACTTTTCTTTTTTTTAAGGACATAAAAGGTGTGTTGTAACTTACAGTAAATGGAAAATACCAAGGCAAAGGAATGCCATATTGACCGGGGAAGACAACCTCAATGTACCATGTAAGGATGGCATAAAGAACAGCATCAACTAATAACATCACCATGATATGCACCATAGCAAATGGGTCGTCAATTGATGAACCACTTGCAATATTATTCCACTGAGCACCAGCACCTGCAAAAAAGAAGATAGATGTAAATATATATATATATATATATATATATATATATATATATATATTATTATTATTATTATTATTATTATTATAAAGAAAACAAACTCTTTAAAGACCACTAGGTGATATTTATTTCATTAAGATCAGAAAATTTGGCCCCAATTCTTCAGACAAAATATTGTGTAATGTGGTCTGAAGAGTTGGGGTTGAATTTTCCGACCTTAATGAAATAAATATCACCTCATGGTCTTTTAAGGGTTCATTTTCTTTATAATAATAATTATTATTGTGTTGTTTTTGACATAGAGCTCTCCCTGGATCTATATCCTTCTGGAATGTCCATATCGATTACTAATATTATCATTATATATATATATATATATATATATATATATATATATATATACATATATATATATATATAATATATATATATATATATATATATATATATATATATATATGTATATATATATATATATATATATATATATATATATATATATATACATATATATATATATATATATATATATATATATACATATATATATATATATATATATATATACATATATATATATATATATATATATATATATATATATATATATATATGTATATATATATATATATATATATATATATATATACAGACAAACCTCTCATCAACAGACTAATAAAGGGAAGGGAGGAGTAGTCCATTAAAGCTAGTTGTCTATAGATGGAAAGGGATTATTTTTGTAAAACCACAAAAGTAACTACCAGTATTTATAAGCATAATGTAAATACTATAAACATGTATGTATGGCATAAATAAATATATACTTAATATAGATATATTAATCAAAATAACGAAAAGCTTTTTTTCTGGCAGATTTTTTTTTATTTTGCCTGCAGATTTTGCCCATTGCATCTGAAGTCCATTGATGGCAGGGTCCGTAGATGAGAGGTTTGTCTGTATATATGTATTTTAAGCATGAAATTTTCTAAAGACATAATTGATTTTTTTTTATTTATTAATCTGTCAGATTGCTGTAGACTGCATATTTTTCTTTAATAAGATTTTTAAAATATTCAGGCTGGTAGATGAAAATAAATAAAATATACTGTTTATTAAATAAACAGAGTGTCTACTCAAATATGGGCATCCATTAAAAATAAAAAAACATCCACGTAATAAAATATATCAGATTAAGAAACGAGAAATCAATTCCTAAAATTGCTTTGTTTATATTCGGATACAAAACTGGCCAGATATGTACGTTTCAAGAATCAGAAAAATCTGTGTCTTGCAGCATGTATTTATAAACAGAAGTGAAAACTATTAAGGTTTTCAAAATTTTGAAAATTTAAGAATTCTCAAAAATATTCTTAAATCTGTGAAAGTCAAGGTAAACTATAGAGAATATTAAAGAATGTAATTTAATGCCTAACAAAGGAAAGTGAGTAAATGTTATTGTTGAATCATTTATTTTCTTATAAACTGAGCAGATAAGATAATTTATGAGGAACCTATGATGAGAAGAATTAAAAGGCACCATTCACAGACTTTGGCACATGGGAACCAATGATGGTTTCCCTCTTCTTAGAGGGGGAGGGATGCAGATTTAATGATGGTTTCCCTCTACTTAGGGAGAGGGATGCAGATTTATTGATGGTTTCACTCTTCTACGGGGGGGGGGGAGTGCAGATTTAATGATGTTTTCCCTCTACTTAGGGGGAGGGATGCAGATTTATTGAAGGTTTCCCTCTTCTTAGGGGGAGGGATGCAGATTTAATGAGGGTTTCCCTCTTCTTAGGGGGGAGGGATGCAGATTTAATGATGGTTTCCCTCTTCTTAGGGGGGAGGGATGCAGATTTAATGATGGTTTCCCTCTTCTTAGGGGGGAGGGATGCAGATTTAATGATGGTTTCCCTCTTCTTAGGGGGGAGGGATGCAGATTTAATGATGGTCTCCCTCTTCCTAGGGGGGAGGGAAGAAGATTTCAATCCTGATGTAGAACTCATATTTTACTTTAATAAAATTTCTTTAATATTCAGGTCAGTAGATGAAAATAAATAAAATATATTATTTAATAAAGAAACAGGAAATCTACTGAAATATCGGTATTCACTAAAAATAATTGTGAAAGTGATAAAATCTGTCGGAATAATAAATTAAAAAATCCATTATTCTTTTGAAATGTTTGTTTATGCTTGGATAGGAAACTGAGCAAATATGAAAATTTTGAGACTCTTTGATGATAGGGTTTTGCTTCAACTCACCATTTAGCCTTGCCTGATTGGCAAAAGCTTTTTGTATCTGTTGGTCTAGAGAATGATGTATCTAATGATGGTTCCCTCTGCCCCAGGGGACACTGATTTGTATACTGCTGGAGAGCACAAATTTTTCTTTAATAAGATATTTTGAATTTTCAGGCCACCAGATGAAAATAAAAAAATATATGGAATGTCTACTCAAATATGCATATTCACTAAAAATAACATTTAAAGTATGAAATTTAGAAAGTACAGGTCTTTTTTTTAATCATCTCACCCCAAGCAAAGTCAATAAAGCCACTAGGACACTATGGGTTACTGGGTGTTAGAGAATATAAGAGAAAAAACTATTCAGGAGTGAAAACAATAAAAGAACAGGAATTAAGAAGACAGAAGATAATGATTAACATTACATTTAAATTTTTGAAGACCAAACTTGAGTGGGAAGCATCTAGGCCACTTATTATTGTTACTCACATCAGAGTTTTTACATGTTTGTCTAAAGTAATTCTGGCAAAAGGCTAGATTTATGGAGCACTTGAAAAGGTTTGACTGATTAACTTATTTTTTATGGCTTATCCACCCTCTGCAGATTATTTTATTTTATTAAATCATTTCACCCCAAGCAAGGCAACAAAGCCACAAAGATTCAAGTGTTAGAGAATATGAGAAAAATATACTATTCAGGGGAGAAGACAATAAAAGAAAATGAATTAAGAAGACAGAAGATAACTATTGACTTTGCATTCAGATTTTGAAGATTAAAGTTGACAAGGAAGCAAGAAGCCAGAAGAGAGTTCCACAAGCGAGAAGTGTGAGAGAAGAAACTGTTAGCATAGAAATTACAGTTGCACCTAGCCATTTCAACCTTGCTGCAAATCTAGTACTGCAATTAATTTCATGCAGTTTAGATAAAATAGTGGAAACTTCATCAGAACAATTACTGTGAAAGTATTAATAGAAAAGGCACAGGGAAGCTATGCTACGACAATGGAAAAGTGACTGAAGCTGAGATGCCAGGTCAGGACTAATAACATTGCAGATTCTTCTTTGGATTTTATCAAGAATTTCTAAACATATAGCAGGAGCACCAGATGATATTTGGCAGCAATATTCAAAGCCTGGATAAATGGTAGACTTATAAATATGTAAGATAGATTCTGATGAAAAAAATTGTCTAACATGACATAGTGAACCAACCTTCTGAACTGAAGACTTAGCAACTGATTAAATATACTCTTTCCCCTTCGTGTCAGCTGAAAATTTTAGTCCGAGAAGATGCAATGAGTCACTCTCCTGGAGGTTGGCATCAGCCATGTTGATGGACGTTAAAAGGGTTCTTTCAGATGATTAAAAGAGGGTAGTTTCTTTTTTTGTGGTGTTAAAATTAACAAGCTACTCCTTGCCCGATTTAACAACATATTTGAACGTAAAATGTCCTTATTAATAGATGTGAATATTGCATTGGTTATTTTTGTGGAAAACAGAATTGGCACTGTTTCAGGACTATAAAAAGACAGGAAAATAAAACCCTCTTAGTGTTTTGCTCCAGAATTTAGTAGTGAAAGCAAAAGAACTTCTCTCCATTAGGGGATATTTTTTTTTTTAATCAATTTGCCTCTGTTGTGGAGTAAATAAGACACCCCCGGCAACACGAATGAACTAGGCAAGATGCCTTACATAAAGAACTCAAAGTGAATTAAAGGAAGTCTGTTGGAGTTAGTTAAGAAAAATTTCTAATATCACTCTGAGTAGCCTAAGCAAGACCTAATATTATAAATGCTAGGAGCAAGTTATAACAGTGGTGATGAGGAATTAGAAGCACATTGGGTTAATTTTTTTTTGGTGTGTGTAAAAAAGAAAAAAAAAGAAAGAAGGAAAAGAAATGATATTCTTTAAATATGGAAGAATTATTAGCCCAAGTAGTAAAAATACAACACCACCAAAGATACCTACAACAGCAGTTGTTGGAACTCCAGAAAAACAACAAAATTTAATTGAAATAATACAGAAGAAAATGGAAAATTTCCCAAGTTCTTTCACTCTCAATGTGGTGGCAAATACCATAGCTGAATTCACATATAAATCAGATGAGGGAATTACTTTCTCTGTTTATTTTAGAATAATGCATCGACTGGGAAGACGATGAAAAAAAACAACAGTTTTTTTTGAGAAAGTGAGCACCGGTAGAACATGAAAAATACTGTAATTTTGTGCTACCAAACAAACAGGAGAAATTTGCTTTGAAGAAACAGCAAATATTCTGACTAAGATTTTTAGCAAGAAAAGTTTGTTATTCAATACTCGTTGGAAGTGTATGAATCTGAAGAAAAAAGAAGACAAAGATTTTGTTGCATATGCTGGAATCATTAACAATGAGTGCAAAAGATTCAAATTAAATGAACTGACTCCATTAAAAGGGTTAATTTTCATTCAAGGGTTAATGATGAAAAAAGATGCAGAAATATCTGCTAGAATTCTAATGAAACTTGGACAGAATCAAAAACTAACACTACAAGAAATATCGGACAAATATCAGAGCGTCCTAAATCTGAGATGTGATACTGAAAAAGCTAAAGTAAAAGAATGTACATATATACAGGCTAAAGAAAAATGAATCCATGTTTCAGATGTGAAAGGTTACTTCATGGAGACGACTGTCCCTTTAAGAATTCAAAGTGCTACAAGTGTGGAAAAGTAGGACATAAAAAGTCACACTGTAAAACTAAAGCAAGGAAAAGTTTTCAGAAAAAATTTCATACACAGCATTGTGACGGAAAAAATAATTATAGAAAACCAAAGAAAATTTGTGTATGTGAAAATTTATCATGTGGATGTAAAAATGCAACTAGAAACTGGTAGTGATATTATAATAATCAATGAAGCCACATGGAAAGCAAATGGAAAACCTACATTAAAAACAAATGGAAAACCTACATTAAAAAGAACTTTGAAAATCACATGTGACATGTTGGGTAAGAAATTATTTTTTATTGATGAAATGATTTGTAATATTTTATTTTGTAACAAGTGTGTAAAAGCTAAGACTTATGTGTTAAGAAATACTACAAACTTATTCAGTACTGACTGGATGAAATTATTTGAGTTGTGGGATTTACCTATAAATATTTATTGCAAAAATGTAAGTGGACAAACTACCAGTTAAAAAAACTGTGAAAATTTAAAGGAAGAATTGAAAAAATGTTTTCCAGATGTTCTATGAGATGAGTTGGGTCAGTGTTCCAAAATCAAAGCAAAATTTCAAATGAAAAAAGGTTCAACGCCAGTGTTTAAACTGAAATGTAGTGTACCATTTGCAACATTGGATTTTAGCGTTCCACTTTAGTTTTAAAATTCTTCTCAACAAATCATTGGTTAAAAAAATAATGCAATGCAATTACTATATGTCTTCTTAAAAAAGTGAAAATTTTGTGCAAAATGTGGATCACACAGACCTTGCTATTTTTCTAATCGCTGATTGGCTGAATAACAATAAATATGAAAGACACCTATGCAATCAGGTTTTGCCACCAATATTTTGAAATGGCAGCCCAGAGCCTGTCAGGTGACAGACAACCAAATAAATAAGAAATGAAGATGAAAGTAAATCCTAGTCAAAAATGAATAATAATGGCTGACAATGTTTCATCTAATAAGAAATGAAGATGAAAGTAAATCCTAGTCAAAAATGAATAATAATGGCTGACAATGTTTTATCTAATAAAAAAGTGAAGATAATACTTTATATCAAAAACTGTGGTAAATGCATTAGAATGCCACCCCACTAACTTTGTGAATAATTTTTTTTGTTCCTCCATCTTGCCTGCCAGAATGCCCTCTAGATGCTGAGAATATCATGGATCGAACATGTGATCAATGATAAAGTTTTAGAGAAAATGAAAACTTAATGAACATCAGGAAAGAGTTGAAATTTCTCTTTCATGAGTTAATATTTACTGTTTACACTTGGCTAAGAAAAATGATCACCATTCTTACCTTGACCTTCAAGCATTCCTAGCACTTGCCCACCATACGAGAGGGCAACATTTGAAATGATACAAGTAGCTATTTTAGCGTTCAAGCTAAGACTATCATAACGCGGACTGATAAACATGTATGGAATGTACATCAGGAAAAAAATGACACCACTTGCAGCTGCACCGGAATTTGCTGAAAAGAAACGGAAAGTAAAATTAGAGATACAGAAACACTGGGCCAGATGAACAGGCATATCACTTAAATTACATTTACGATTTAGTTTCACTGAGTTGTTTTTTACAGTTTATCAACCCTTGCTGGTTATTTAAAGTCAGAAAATACTTTCAGATTGTAAGAATTTGGGTGGTGGGGAGATAATAATGGTTTAGTGATACTGGAAGGGAAGAAGCGGTTTCATACTATATAAGAATTTGATAAACATACAAGAAATTATAATGTGAATACAAATTGGGGGACCAATTCTATATTGAAATCAATATATAAACTGATCCCTCACTTTGTAGCCACGGTAGTTTTTATACATTTATATTCCAGAGAATGTAAATAAATCTAAGACATGCCTTGAAGAAATTATAATGTGGATATAAAGTGGGGGTTAATTTCTTATCCACCCATTGCAGGTTATTTAAAACTAGAAAATATTTTTAGTTTGGAAGAATTTTTTTTGAGATAATAATTATTTACTAATTAACCCATAGCTGGGAGGAGAAGAGGTAGATTATTACCTTTGCCAACGGTATTTGCATGTAAGTGAATATAACGAACCCAATGGGGATTGGAAATTAGCACACTGATTAACAATTCCAAGTCATTATCTATTATACCATCCACACATCAAAGCTTACCACACCTGGTATTCATAAGTGGTCACCCATCTAAGTACTGATCAGGTTCAACATTGCTTAACTTTGGTGATCATACAGGAACCAGTGTTTCAGTGGGATGTGGCCATAAACCTGATTTACTTCTACAACTCCTATTAATTAACCCATAGCTGAGAGGAAAAAGGTTGATTCATAATTTTCTCAAGGGTATTTGCACCTAAGTGAAAAATAACAAACCTGAATGGAATTGGAACTCAGCTTTCAGATTTTTAATTCTGAACCATTATCTATAACACCACCTGCACATCCAAGCTTACAGCACCAGATATTCCCAAGTGGTCACCCATCTAGGTACTGACCAGGTTCGACATTGCTTAACTTTGGTGACTGTATGAGAACCAGTGTTTCATCATATGGCCACAAGGCACAACTGGGGTTTAATAATATATCTCTATATCAGAGACACAATGGAATAATTGATTGAGGCTTGGATTGAGAAATTTGAATTCAAATTCGAGTCGAATTCATTACATTCACTTATGTGCTAATACCCTTGGGAAAGGTATGCATCCATCTCTTTTTCTCCCAGCTATGGTTAAATAGTAGGACAGACTGGATTATATAGCCTTGGTTGGTAGCCAGTCTAGGAGAAGGAAAAGCCTGAATTCAAACCAGCCTTGAGAGGGTTGGGAGCCATCAGGCTATCTTGTGAAAAACACAGTACTTCTACTGCAGCTGCAGTAAATGTGCCCCTACAACCCTCATGGGTTATGGGATTTCTGATTGTGATCATGATGTGGAAGGAACTGGCTAAGTACACAGCTGCACACCAGCATTATGACTGCATCTTATCATGCAAATGACTACATATAAATCTATGCACGGTGAAGTAATGGATAGTGGCTCGGATTGAGGAATCAGAGAGCCGAGTTCGAATTCCAGTCGAATCCATTACATTCACTTACGTGCTAATACCCTTGGGAAAGGTGTGAATCCTCTTCTTCTCCCTCCAACTATGGGTAAATAGCAGGACAGACTGGGTTCTATAGCCTGGGATGGCAACTGGTCTAGGAGAAGGACAACTCTGAATTCAAAACCTGCGGAGGGTCGTTTGGGGACCTTGTGGCATTCGTTGCACCAGGTCCCTGTATTCGTCCCTCCAAAAAGTGTGAATGGCCCTGCACAAAGCCTTCACCACTATAATCAAATCCTGTGTGGGTGTCGGGCTTTCAGTTTCTGGGAACTGATCTGTCTGACCCTCATACGTTGAGTTCCACAGGAGAGTCCATCATATATATATATATATATATATATATATATATATATTAATAAATATGCATACTATCTCATACCTCTAATATAATATATATATATATATCATACCTCTAATATATCAAATATATATATATTTTTATATGCATGGTACTTAGTGGAAAGTGCTCAATATCTGTGACAGAGCTAACATATTCAGTTGTATGGATATAAGTTTTCATGCTTCTGCAATCATCAAACAGTTTGATGATTGCAATATATATATATATATATGTATATACACACACACATACAATATATATATATATATATATTAAAAACGACAGACAAGGTACTACGATTGAGCTTTTTATTTAATTTTTCTTGTGTTCAAACAAGCAAGAGACACTCACATAATGCAATCACTTAATTAAGCTGAAAAATCGAATCATCCTTGATAATGGCTAAAGGTATAGACAAAAGCGCTTGGAAACATAAAACATTTGGACAGTTCTTACACACCCTTTGTCCTGTAAAGAAAGCTCTTGTGTCTGTCGTTTTTAATTTATCATGCATATATATATATATATATATATATATATATATATATATATATATATATATATATATACAAAGAATAATCACCTCCTACATCTGGCCACCTAACATCCCAGATTGCAACCCCTTTGATTATTATGTGTGGGGTGCTGTTGGGAGAGAGACCAACAGAACTCCTTGTAGCACCAAAGATGAACTGAAGGCAGGGATTTTGGCAGCATTCACCAATTTAAACAAGGAGACCATCCAGAAGAGTTGCAGGAGGTTCCAAAGTCATTTGGAAGCTATGGCTGAAGCCAATGGCAATATTATTGAATAAATTTACTCTTTAGTATTTCAAAATATTTTTGTGTAATGTTGGTAATATAGCTGTTAAAATGAGATGTCGGTGTTATTTTCATCTTTGCATAATTTAGACAACAATTTATTCATTAATGTGAAATTTGCAATTATCAGTTACATTATTATGACGTTATATTATAATTGTAATGCCCTGAATGTTTCCTTTTCTCACAAATTATTCCTGATGAGGGCTAGAAAATGTATTGGCTGAAACATTGTGTTAAAAGCAACAACTCTACAAAGAAGATATCTAAGTGTCTGAACAATGTTGGATTGTGTCCCCTCATGTTATAGTGTTAACGATAGCAAATATACAAAAGAAAATGAGAATTAAAACAAGGCTGGACATGTTAATGACTCTTCTCAAAGTAATATCGTTAACAACAGTAATTCCATTGAATACTTGAACAATGGTACACTTGTTAAAGACTCATCCCAAAGTTATGGTAATGTTAATATTAGCTGTTTCCTTATAAGGAAACATTTGGCATTCATTGACTGAGCAGCCAGGTCTATTTTTGGTTAAAATTTATAAAATCTTTCTTTTAAAATAATTTTCAGGAAAATAGGTTTCTCAAGACCAGTAGCTGTGTTGTAAAATAAGGCATGGGTGTGTTGAGGTCTGAGGGAAACACTTAACAGATTGTTCTCCTAAGAATTATCGGGTCATAGGCAGGGAAAGCCATGAGAAGAAGCAAAAATAACACTGCCTCAGAAACCATAGCACAGTGGGTAGTATACAACATTTGGTGCAAAATGTGCCAAGGGATTGTCTTCACAAGACACCGAGTCTCACCAATTGCTGACTGCTGGTTTTGCCATTGCTTTTATTGATATGAGACAGTTGACAAAGCCTGGCTAAGTTACAGAGAGGCCCAGGTCTGGACATACCAAGCTGTTCTGCTACTAATGAGAGAAAACCTGGATGTAACTGGTTTTAACTGATATGCCCGTATTTAACTCTGAGCCTTTTTTGCATCTGTATTGATGCGCATTTGCCCCAAACTGTTATTGCTTGATCCAGAATTAATGGGGACTTTCTTCCTAATCTTTTGTTTGAAGTTGTGTGGAATTTCAACATCTTGATTATATCATTAGTTTCTCTTCAAGTTACATGTGCTATCCATTTTAGCTGTTGCTGCTGTTGAAAGTCCTCAAGTGATGTGGTTTCTGTTATTTGGTACAGTTCTTTGTGATTCTGTAGCACCAGTTCACAAGGTTCAAAGAAGTTTAGATGTTTTTCAATGAATCTGGTGCCATGCATAGCATTCATATGAAAGTCTCAATCTGATGAGGCTATTTAAGAACAGGATTTGTGTTCTTAGGTTAATGTTTTGGTCTTGTACCAACTTGCTGTATTGTGCAAAACTGCTCCTATTCTGTGTTCAATTTCCTTATCTCCTTACAGCATCTGGTATTCCCAAGCAGTCACCCATTAAGATATTGAACAGGTTCGATGTTGCTTAACTTCAGTGAACATATGAGAACTTGTGTTTCAACATGATATGACTGTTAGGGCACAGTTGGCCTGACGAAAATCTTTAAGCAAAGTTATCCCCCTTAAACCAGGGGGGAGGTTGTCACTTCTGTTTTAAGGCACAGGTCATTCTGGGTAGTGAGTTCAGACATGACACCAAGGTGAGCTGGACAGTTCTCCAAGGGCTACATCTTATCATTACGCATCCAGTGGCTCCATTCACCATCCGAACTGTATCTCATTTAATAAAGTTTGTTTTCTTATCCTTGCATTCCATCTTATCTTTCTTCACACAACCACATTTCACAGGGAACATAACAATGGCCATAAGCCTCTAACAGATTAAATTGTTTCAGTAAACTTGAGTTTTTACTACAAACATTTATTCATTTTATGGTGACTATAGTAAAACAAAGCTCTCAATGTCTCTTGTGCATGTCCGTCTTCTTTTTTGGTTCAGAAGTAAATTAAACTAATAATGGTTAAAAAAAGGCGAGCTCAAGTCAGTTTTGTGTTAAGTTAGAACGACAAATTACTCATTTCATGAGTAGAGTTGCAAGACTCATCCAGATGATGTAGTCAGAAGGTGGAAAAAGAAAGATCCTGCCCTTTCTGGAAGTGGGGTCATAAAATTGAGTAGACGACCAGAAACCCTTTCCGGTTCGTTTATTACTTGCATCACGGGAAAATGAATTTCTTTTTTTTTTTAAATCTTTATTATTATTTTATTTTATTAGTTTAATTTCATTTTTGTGAAAACTCGTGTTTTGACAGGAAACTTACCTCTTGAAAAGAAAGTACTCAGCATGAAGCAGAAGGAAATTGTGGCCAGTGAATAAATCATGAGGAAAAGTAAAAGGATGAGAGGGTTAGTGAATCCGAGGACACTGCCCTTTGCCCCAACAGGTACGCATAAGAGCACAGTCATTATGCAGGTGGTGACGAGTGTGAAACAAAGATACTTGATAAACCAGGCAAACCAATGAATCCAGTTACTCATTCCCATCATCTTCATGGCTTCCTGAAGAAAAAAAATACAAAAGAAGTTACTAAATTGCAAGTCAGAAACAATTTATTTTCTCAAAACTTATTTAATCCCAGAAGAATGTACTGAAGATTGTGTTGAACCAATCGTCCAAGTGGGTGAGTGGGAGGTATTTGGAGGTCGTTGGCTACTTGCCTTGAAAATCATCCTTCTTAATACTAGTTTTTATTGTATCTAACTATTTACTAAGCTTAGTTTAGTATATCTTTTGTGCTGGTGAGATGGAAAAGTACTAAGAAGAGGAAAAAAGTCAAGCAACTATGTCCTTACCCTAAAAAGAAGAGGTATTGAGCAAAATTTCATGGGAAAATTAGCTCAGGGGGTGGTGTTGTAATGGAATGTCCCACACTCCCTATCGCCTATGGGGACTGACTATATCAGTATCTATATATAGTGAGCACAGGATATACTTCGGGGCTTGCTTCGGCAATTATTTGGAGATTTGTCTCCAGCTGTGCTGGTTGATCTCTCTGCCTGAGGGCAGAGAGGAACCCAGATGAGGCTATGCTGAAGGGCAGAGTCTCATCTGAGGTGGTAGACAGCTACCACACCCCATTTATATAGGGTCTACGGGGAATCTTTTCCCAAGCCTATGGGCTCAGTTTTGTCCTGCATTAAAAAGCAGCCTTGTGCCACATCCTGCCTCATGGGGGAGTAAGGTAAATAACCTTGCTTTCGGGAATTAGTAGGAGATTTGTCTCCAGTTCTGCTGGTCAAGCTCTCTGCCTCTGGGCAGAGAGGATCACCAGACAAAGCTATGTTGAAGGGCAGAGTCTCTTCTTAGGAAGCAGCTATCCAATCCCACTTTATACGGGGAATTTTTTGCCAAGCCTATAGGCTCGGATACCCCACATTAAATTTGAACTTGTGCCACATCTGATCACGTGGGGCAGTTGGTAGATATCCTTGCTTCGGGAATTAGTTGGAGATTTGTCTCCAGCTGTGCCGGTCAAACTCTCTGTCTCCGGGCAGAGAGTTTGACCAGCACAGCTGGAGACAAATGAGACTATGTTGAAGGGCAGAGTCTCTTCTCGGGAAACAGCTAACTGACCCCGTTTTATACAGGGAATTTTGGGCCGCATTAAATTCGGCCTTGTGCCACATCTGACTGCATGGGGCTGTTGGTAGATATCCTTGCTTCAGGAATTACTAGCCTGTCACCCGATTCCCTGTCTTTCAGTAGTGTATTCTCTTTTACAATAAACCTCTCTTCTTTCATTTATGTGCATATTACTGTTCCTTTCACTTGAGTAACACCTTTGACTGTTTGTAACCTCTTTAAGGATACGAGGCTAAATAGAGAAAGGAAGATTGTGTTGTACCAATCATCCAAGTGGGGAGGGTTTGCCTTGAAAATCAGCCTTCTTAATCTTGGCTTTTACATGGACTCAACATTTACTAAACTTATTTTAGTATATCATGAGACCAAATGGGTGTAGGAAGATTGCGTTGTGACAATCTTCCAAGTGGGGAGGGCCTGCATTACTTGAAAATCATCTGTCTTAATCCTGGATTTTACCTAGGCTCAGTATTTACTAAGCTTAGTTTAGTATAGCACAAAGCCAAATGAAGGTAGAAAGATCTTGGGCCAATCTTTCAGGTGGGGGTGAGTCTGTCTTAAAAATCAGTATTACAAAGTTAGGTTTACCTTTAGTCGTTTTTCTTTTTCTTCCACGATGTCTTTAACAATATTTAAAGCAAGCAGCTCAAAGCTGATAATCAGAATAAATGGGAATTGGTTCTGAAGAACCATTACCATTCTGTCATCATTAAATGGTGGATATGGATGGCGCTGAAGTGCAATCTCTGTTTGGTTAAAGAAATCAACGCTTTTTGGCTCCAGGTATTCCAGAAGACTTTTCATGAGGGCAAATTGCAATGTGTAGAATCCCCTCTCATAGTAGTCTGGAAAAATGGTCAAAATTAAAATTAAACATTTGGAAAATGAAAATAAAAACAACTTGTAAAAAAACTGGGAGAAAGAAAGATCTTGGAAGGATAAAAAGTGGAAAATCAGATGAAAATAAATAAAAAATATCGGCAACAACTAAATGGAAAAGAATCAGAAAAATAACAGTAAAAAAAAATTGACAAACATGGACATGCCCAAAATATGAAGCAGTGTCAAAAGGACAGATTTTCCCATGACACTGCTTTTTTAACTACCTTCACTACTCGGCAATTTTTATTCATTTAAAAAGCAATGATTAGCAATTTAACTCCCAATTCTGTATTTACTTGACTTCAGATGACAATTTAGAAATTATAGATATAGGAAAACATTTTGGGCAAACATGGATAAACGTGCCTGCAATAAGACATTGTGTCAAAAGGACAGATTTTCCCATGACACTGCTTTTTTAACTACCTTCACTACTCGGCAATTTTTATTGATTTAAAAAGCAATGATTAGCAATTTAACTCCCAATTCTGTATTTACTTGACTTCAGATGACAATGTAGAAATTATAGATACAGGAAAACATTTTGGGCAAACATGGATAAACGTGCCTGCAATAAGACATTGTGTCAAAAGGACAGATTTTCCCATGACACTGCTTTTTTAACTACCTTCACTACTCGGCAATTTTTATTCATTTAAAAAGCAATGATTAGCAATTTAACTCCCAATTCTGTATTTACTTGACTTCAGATGACAATGTAGAAATTATAGATACAGGAAAACATTTTGGGCAAACATGGATAAACGTGCCTGCAATAAGACATTGTGTCAAAAGGACAGATTTTCCCATGACACTGCTTTTTTAACTACCTTCACTACTCGGCAATTTTTATTCATTTAAAAAGCAATGATTAGCAATTTAACTCCCAATTCTGTATTTACTTGACTTCAGATGACAATTTAGAAATTATAGATATAGGAAAACATTTTGGGCAAACATGGATAAACGTGCCTGCAATAAGACATTGTGTCAAAAGGACAGATTTTCCCATGACACTGCTTTTTTAACTACCTTCACTACTCGGCAATTTTTATTGATTTAAAAAGCAATGATTAGCAATTTAACTCCCAATTCTGTATTTACTTGACTTCAGATGACAATGTAGAAATTATAGATACAGGAAAACATTTTGGGCAAACATGGATAAACGTGCCTGCAATAAGACATTGTGTCAAAAGGACAGATTTTCCCATGACACTGCTTTTTTAACTACCTTCACTACTCGGCAATTTTTATTGATTTAAAAAGCAATGATTAGCAATTTAACTCCCAATTCTGTATTTACTTGACTTCAGATGACAATGTAGAAATTATAGATACAGGAAAACATTTTGGGCAAACATGGATAAACGTGCCTGCAATAAGACATTGTGTCAAAAGGACAGATTTTCCCATGACACTGCTTTTTTAACTACCTTCACTACTCGGCAATTTTTATTCATTTAAAAAGCAATGATTAGCAATTTAACTCCCAATTCTGTATTTACTTGACTTCAGATGACAATGTAGAAATTATAGATACAGGAAAACATTTTGGGCAAACATGGATAAACGTGCCTGCAATAAGACATTGTGTCAAAAGGACAGATTTTCCCATGACACTGCTTTTTTAACTACCTTCACTACTCGGCAATTTTTATTCATTTAAAAAGCAATGATTAGCAATTTAACTCCCAATTCTGTATTTACTTGACTTCAGATGACAATGTAGAAATTATAGATACAGGAAAACATTTTGGGCAAACATGGATAAACGTGCCTGCAATAAGACATTGTGTCAAAAGGACAGATTTTCCCATGACACTGCTTTTTTAACTACCTTCACTACTCGGCAATTTTTATTCATTTAAAAAGCAATGATTAGCAATTTAACTCCCAATTCTGTATTTACTTGACTTCAGATGACAATTTAGAAATTATAGATATCGGAAAACATTTTGGGCAAACATGGATAAACGTGCCTGCAATAAGACATTGTGTCAAAAGGACAGATTTTCCCATGACACTGCTTTTTTAACTACCTTCACTACTTGGCAATTTTTATTGATTTAAAAAGCAATGATTAGCAATTTAACTCCCAATTCTGTATTTACTTGACTTCAGATGACAATTTAGAAATTATAGATATCGGAAAACATTTTGGGCAAACATGGATAAACGTGCCTGCAATAAGACATTGTGTCAAAAGGACAGATTTTCCCATGACACTGCTTTTTTAACTACCTTCACTACTCGGCAATTTTTATTCATTTAAAAAGCAATGATTAGCAATTTAACTCCCAATTCTGTATTTACTTGACTTCAGATGACAATTTAGAAATTATAGATATCGGAAAACATTTTGGGCAAACATGGATAAACGTGCCTGCAATAAGACATTGTGTCAAAAGGACAGATTTTCCCATGACACTGCTTTTTTAACTACCTTCACTACTCGGCAATTTTTATTGATTTAAAAAGCAATGATTAGCAATTTAACTCCCAATTCTGTATTTACTTGACTTCAGATGACAATGTAGAAATTATAGATACAGGAAAACATTTTGGGCAAACATGGATAAACGTGCCTGCAATAAGACATTGTGTCAAAAGGACAGATTTTCCCATGACACTGCTTTTTTAACTACCTTCACTACTCGGCAATTTTTATTGATTTAAAAAGCAATGATTAGCAATTTAACTCCCAATTCTGTATTTACTTGACTTCAGATGACAATGTAGAAATTATAGATACAGGAAAACATTTTGGGCAAACATGGATAAACGTGCCTGCAATAAGACATTGTGTCAAAAGGACAGATTTTCCCATGACACTGCTTTTTTAACTACCTTCACTACTCGGCAATTTTTATTGATTTAAAAAGCAATGATTAGCAATTTAACTCCCAATTCTGTATTTACTTGACTTCAGATGACAATGTAGAAATTATAGATACAGGAAAACATTTTGGGCAAACATGGATAAACGTGCCTGCAATAAGACATTGTGTCAAAAGGACAGATTTTCCCATGACACTGCTTTTTTAACTACCTTCACTACTCGGCAATTTTTATTCATTTAAAAAGCAATGATTAGCAATTTAACTCCCAATTCTGTATTTACTTGACTTCAGATGACAATGTAGAAATTATAGATACAGGAAAACATTTTGGGCAAACATGGATAAACGTGCCTGCAATAAGACATTGTGTCAAAAGGACAGATTTTCCCATGACACTGCTTTTTTAACTACCTTCACTACTCGGCAATTTTTATTCATTTAAAAAGCAATGATTAGCAATTTAACTCCCAATTCTGTATTTACTTGACTTCAGATGACAATGTAGAAATTATAGATACAGGAAAACATTTTGGGCAAACATGGATAAACGTGCCTGCAATAAGACATTGTGTCAAAAGGACAGATTTTCCCATGACACTGCTTTTTTAACTACCTTCACTACTTGGCAATTTTTATTGATTTAAAAAGCAATGATTAGCAATTTAACTCCCAATTCTGTATTTACTTGACTTCAGATGACAATTTAGAAATTATAGATATAGGAAAACATTTTTGGCAACGATTAGTATTGGAATAAAACCTAAACACGTGATGGAAGTCAATTTATACATTTTTTTTCTTTTGTTCTTGAGATCTGACAACAAAAATATTAAACACTTCATCGTTGCACGAGAACGTATCTTCTCACAGCCTTGCAAGATATTTCTTATTGGATCTTAAGTGCTAAAAGAAAATTTCTTATCAGATGCTATTTTGCACATTTATAAATCTACCATTTTTCCATGCATTGAATACTGTTGCCATATCTGGTCTGGTACTCCTACTGTATATCTGAGATTCTTGGAAAAAATCCAAAGAAGGGTCTGTCATGTTATCGATCCTGATCAGGCATCTTGACGTTGGTCACTTTCTCACCAATGTGACATACCTTCCTTCTGTCTGCTACAAATCATGGCAACTGCTTTGATGAGTTTCTTCTTACATGAATTTAAGTGTGCTACTAGATTGGCATCTAGGTCCCACCAGCTTACTGTTGAACTAGCTAGATGCAACCGCCACTTCTACACCAACAGTTTCTTTTCTGGCACTTCCCGCCTTCTGTTTACTTGCTTCCCTCATAACTACAATCTTCTTCAAAAATTCAAATGCAATGTCAATCACCATCCTCCTCTATTTTCTTAAATCCTGTTCGTCTTTTGTCCTTTGCTTAATCCTCCCTATACACAGTTTTCTCTTTCACTTTCATTCCCTGTAACCCCCTGCTTACTATTGGCATTTCTACCTTGCTTAGGGTGAAATGATAAAAAAAAACATTATTCAGATTGTTATCCTAATCTTCATTGCCATATTCACAATATTTTGGCTGTTGTATACTCCGGCCTTCTGCAGGTGATTGGAATTTTGAACCGAACCCTTTATTTTGTCCACCGGGGTAGATTGTTCTAGTTTCACATGCCATGCCTCTTCCGGATGTCTCTGTTATTTCCTTTTAACTCAACTCTCCAAGTTTTTTGGTTCACCACTGCTGTAGCCTGGTACTGAACTCACATCTCTTTGGGTCAAGTCACTGGATCTAACCAATGTCTTTAGCAGTGGTGGACCAAAAAACTTGGTCGAGTTAAAAGGGAAATAACTGAGACATCCGGAAGAGACATGGGATGTAGAACTAGAACAATCTACCCTGGTGGATGAAATAAAGGGTTCAGTTTGAAATTCCAATCATCTGAAGAAGGCTGGAGCATACAATGGCCAAAATGTTGTGAATATGGCAATGAAGATGAGGATAACAGTCCAAATAATGTAAATAATCATAATACCTCATCTCAGAGATCCAATCACCTGAAGAAGGCTGGAGTGTAAAACAGCTGAAACATTGTGAATATGGCAATGAAGATGAGAATAATGGTCTGAATAATGTAAATAATCATAATACCTCATCTCAGAGATATAGACAGATAAAAAAAAGTCTTCTATCACCATGGGCCATGAATTATGATACATTATTAATGACATGAAGAATACTGTCTAGAAAATTAAACTAATCAATATTACTCAGTGATTAATCAATAAACTCTCTCCTTAATATCACTGCAAATGATTTCACTGTGTGCCAATTCATAGATTAATGTATACAACTAACCTTCATTGTCAACAGGTTTACTTTCCACAGTCTTGGTTGGTTGCCACTGAATACAGCAACAAATCATTTATAAGTTTTACTTAATAAAATGATTCTAAAGTGCAAGGGTCATATCGCTGATGATAAGTTGCATATACTAAAGTGTTTTCCTTTTGCAATGTTAGTAGTCCTGACCTGGCAACTTGGCTTCAGTCACTTTCTCATTATTGTAATGTAATTTCCCTGTGCCTTTTCCATAAATACTTTCATAGTAATTGTTCAGATAAACTGGTACCTAGACTTTATGAATTTAAGTGCAATACTAGATTAGCAGCTAGGTCCCATCATTTTACAGCTGAAAATATAGTTCTATGCTAATAGTCCCTTCTGTCACACTTCTTGCTTCTTCCAACTTTTTGGTACAAAAGCATTGGTATTGGTATTGGTCCTGACTTGGTATCTCTGCTTTAGGTAGTTTCTTACTTTCTTTAAGTTCAGAAGATAAAACAGGATCTTGCTGAATAAACTGAGTGAAAACACTTCACCGGACAATAGACAGATATTCACTGAGGAGGAATAATGCCTAAAGGTTAAATCCACTTTGGCAGGAAGGGAGACAAGCCTGCTCCTGCCACTGCTTAGAACACATCCATTAAGCTGAGGTGTGGGAGTCATATCTTCAGAAATTTGACATTGCATTTAAATTATTAAAGATCAAAGTTGATTGAGAAGCAAGAAGCCAGAAAAGAGTTCTACAAGGGAGAAGTGCAAGAGAAGAAACTGTTAGCATAGAACTTGCAGTAATATCTAGCAATTTCAACTGAAAACTGATGAGACCTTGCCACCAATCTAGTACTACATTTAAATTTGTAAAGTCTACGTATGAAAGAC
>OZ038514.1:6086099-6091099 GCA_964036315.1 Acanthosepion esculentum
TGTTGAGATCCAATAAAGTGAAAATTCAGAATTCACAACTAAAATAGAGACCAATGAACCATTTAATTTCTCTTTTTTTTTAATCATATCACCCCAAGCAAGTCAATAAAGTCACTAAGACACAAGAAGGCGTTACTGAGTGTGAAAAAATAAGGATAAAAAAGAGAAAGATTATTAAGGAGCGAGAACAAAAGAAGAGTAATCAAGAAGACAGTAGATAACGATTGACATTACATTTAAATTTTTGAACATCTAAGTTGGCTGGAAAGCATGGAGCCGGAAGGGAGTTCCACAATCGAGAAGTATGAGAAAAGAAACTGTTAGTATAGAACTTATGGTTAGACAGTCAACGACAAAATTATTCCTACACCCATCAATTTTGAATATTTTTATCCAGATCTGAAAAGCTAATGCCCGTATGAAGCCAGGTTTTTTATACGATTAATAAGCACAAAAAAGGAATATAAAACTTAGTTATCAGAACAATGAGTTAAATACAACAAATTTGACAGGCAAATTATCCAAAATAGGAAAAGACAGAATTATTTGTTCACTTTGCTATAAAAGTATTAGTTCACTTTGCTATAATATAAAAACAATTCACTTTGCTATAAAAGTATTAGTTCACTTTGCTATAATATAAAAACAATTCACTTTGCTATAAAAGTATTAGTTCACTTTGCTATAATATAAAAATAATTCACTTTGCTATAAAAGTATTAGTTCACTTTGCTATAATATAAAAATAATTCACTTTGCTATAAAAGTATTAGTTCACTTTGCTATAATATAAAAATAATTCACTTTGCTATAAAAGTATTAGTTCACTTTGCTATAATATAAAAATAGTTCACTTTGCTATAATATAAAAGTATTAGTATTAGTATCCATGCTTTTTGTACTTTATCATATGTCAGATTATTGAACGATTTTTATATCTTATTGAACTATGATTCATAAGATAATATTGTTTGATATACATCAGTTATTTATCTTACATTACAATTTCTGACAGATTTTGCATATATCTCATATATACATACAGTCAACAACGAAATTATTTGCACACCCATCAATTTTGAATAATTTAATCCATCTCTCAGAATCTAATGTCCGTATGATGCCAGGTTTTTTATGTTAATAAGCCCCCTCCCCCTCAAAAAAAGAAATATAAAATTCAATTTTCAGAACAATAGTTTAAATACAACAAATTTGACAGGCAAATTATCCAAAATAGGAAAAGACAGAATTATTTGTACAGTAGAAAATATCATTTTAAATTGATTGATTTGTGTAAGTAAAAGTAATTTACATAATTATTTTATTGGTAAAGCCTTCTTGACTATTTATTCAGTAGAATATTTGTGATAATTCCAGCAAAGAACATCACATGGTGGATAGAGTGTCACCATTGTTATTCTTATGTTAACAACACGATGGGGAAAATAAAGGAGCTTAGTGTTGACTTGAGACAGAGAATTATTAACTTCCACAAGTCGGGAAATAGTTACACCACTATTTTAAACTGGTTAGCTATCCCTAGATCTATGGTACAGTCCGTTATAAAGAAGTTTAAACAGTTTAGCAAAAGAGAGAATTTGCCTGAGCCTCAAAGAAAACTGAAATTGTCACTGAGAACTGTGTTGCGAGGTTAATATAAACACAAGAGTTGTTTTGAAAGACATCACCAAAAGTTTGGATACGATAGGTATCAGCGTGAGTACTCGAACTATGCAACGTTGTTTAAATAGAGACGAGTTGTATGGAAACCAAACAAAATGAACCCCTCTTCACAAAACATGTCACATTGTTGCTCGGTTTAATTTTGCCAAAACATCCTTGGACAAAGAAAATTGCTTTTGGGAACAAGTACTATGGAGTGATGAAACAAAAATGGAACTTTTTGGACATAATGATGTACAGAAGATTTGGCACAAGAAAGGTGAGGCTTTCTTCCCAAAGAACACAGTGGTAACATTAAAACATGGAGGCAGCTCGATGATATTTTAGCTCAAGGGGGATTGGGCAATTGCAATAAGAGGAATAATGAAATCTGCAGGCTATATCAAAATTCTGGATGAAAACTTACAGCTATCAGCACAAAATTTTCATCTTGGTCAGTGATTTACTTTTCACAAGGCAATGATCCCAAACATATGTCTAAATCCATGACTGCATGGATCACTGGATCTAACTAATGCCTTTATCCACTGTGCCATGTGTCCTTGATCCAGTGAAAGGACCGAAAGCGTGTTAATTCAATACCTGATTGAGGCAGTGGAGAACTTTGAGAGGGGAATTAACAGGATTAACTGACATCTATTAGACATGGCACGTGGAACTAGAACAGTTTACCCCAGTGAGCGAAATAAAGGGTTCAGGTTGAGATTCCAACCACCTGAAGAAGGCCAGAGCATACAATGACTGAAACGTTGGGATAATCATGGCGACAAAGATGAGGACAATAGTCCGAATAATGTAAATAGTGTATGCTGTTCCATGTTTAAAATTTTACTTTATTTCTTTTTATTTTAGTTCTGATAATTCTCCTGGTTTCTAACCAAAGTTTGAAGATAAAAAAAAAGTCACATTATAATTATATTTATTTCTTAGTTAATTAGTGTATATATTACACCCCGTCAGTACCGCATAATAATGGACTATTCTGTTTTGATTGTGAGGAAAAATGGAAAAGACATATTAGAGATGCTGTTTGATTTCAGTGAGAAAAAGGAAAGAGGGAGTGATAATGCTCTCATGTGTTTAATGTCTGCTTCAGCGAAATGGGAAAACTTGTCATATTTCAAATCTTTATCATTTGTACCCACTTACTTCTTTAAATAATGGCCTACATTCATAGTTGTTATTGTAATATTTTGTTAAAGATGTTAAGCTCAAATATTTAACAATGCCACATGGGATTTTCCAAAGGTATTTTACAGTCGTAAAACTTAGAATGAGTTTATTCAACTGTTCAATTATGAATAATCAGAAAACTAGATAAGAAACAACTCCCAAAAGATAATGCTCTCATGTGTTTAATGTCTGCTTCAGCAAAATGGGAAAACTTGTCAAATCTTTATCATTTGTACCCCCTTACTTCTTTAAATAATGGCCTACATTCATAGTTGTTATTGTAATATTTTGTTAAAGATGTTAAGCTCAAATATTTAACAATGCCACATGGGATTTTCCAAAGGTATTTTAGAGTCGTAAAACTTAGAAGGAGTTTATTCAACTGTTCAATTATGAATAATCAGAAAACTAAATAAGAAACAACTCCCAAAAGATAATGCTCTCATGTGTTTGATGTCTGCTTCAGCGAAATGGGAAATCTTCTCAAATCTTTATCATTTGTACCCCCTTACTTCTTTAAATAATGACCTACATTCATACTTAGAATTGTTATTGTAATATTTAACAATGTCACAGGGGATTTTCTACGGTGTTTGTAACAAATCTAAAGATATATTATGACAAAAGTGTGGATAACATTCGACTTGCCCTTAAATGATGTTAGTTTCAGCTTGTCTATCGTTCTTAAAAAGATTGATAGTAAATTGTTTTGGGTGTGTCAGGTTTTATTAAATAAAACACAACATGAATTTTTTTTCATTTATAACTAAATCCAAAATATATTGGCCAAGAAAAACATGACTTAGATTAACACAAGGAACTTGTTCAGCCGTTAAATAAAATATGAATAAACAGAAAATCAAGATAGGAAAAGTGTGAACTGTTTACCAGTCCTACCAGTTCTTACGTAATTGCTTACATAAACTGAAAGTTTTTGGATGACATAAGACAATGTGACATTGAGTGCAAACACTATTCTGGCATGATCTGGACTGAGATACATACTACATATCTATAGGATTCTCTGATCATCAGGCTAATTATACATTATTTTTAAAGTTTCACATATACACTTCCTGGACACTTAATTAAGTACAGACAAACAAATCCTCTTTTAGACATATGCAATGTAATTGGCCCTGATCTGTCATCTCGTCTGCAGTTGCTCTCTCACAGACGCGACGTTGCCTCGCTCTGTCTTTTTTACAAATACTTTCACGGTAATTGCTCCGATGAGTTGCTTTCGCTGGTTCCTAGGCCTCGTGAATTTAAACGTCCTACGAGGCTGGCATCCCGTTCCCACCCCTTCACCGTTGAAACTGTTAGATGTAGACGTCTCTTCTACTCCAATAGCTTCATGTCTCGCACATCTCGCCTGTGGAACTCCCTTCCTTATTCCTGTTTCCCTGACAAATACAATCTCCAACTATTTAAGTGTAACGTCAATCGACATCTCCACTTGCCTTGATCTATCCACTTCCCTTCTCCACATCCTTTCACCTTTCATTCCTATCTGCTCTCGCTCCAAATCTTCTGTAACCCCCTTGCCTTGATCGATCCACTATCTTTCTCCACATCCCTTCCTTTACCACTCCTATCTGCTCTTCCTCCAAACCTTCTTTAACCCCTTGCGTGCTAGTGGCCTCCAGCCTTGCTTGGGGTGATAAGCTTAAAAAAAAAAAAAAATTTCCAATTGTTAAATAATAATTTCAGACTATTATTTCTTAGTGGCAGTGTGCTTTGGCTCAGACTTTCTGAGGCAGACTTTTAAGGTCAGATGGTAGACTAAATAGGGATGTTGATTTTGATTGGCTGAGTCTAACATGGGAATATTAGAGTTAGAAAGTGTTTTCAGGAGTTAAGTTTTACACGTCATCCACAGTAGACATGGTTATTTTGTGTCTCGGAGAATTTGCTCCCCAGTGGGGGTGACAGAGCGAGCCCACTGGCGAGTTAAAAATGTACATGCTGGCATGTTTAATGAAAGAGGTAAGTTTAAAATCCCTTTTATTGATGTCTCCCTTTTAATTCTGAACCAAAAACATTTTGCTGCCAAAAACATTTCGACCCCCAACTGAGAGAAAATGACCGAGAGAGAAGAACGCAGCCAATGATGTAGCAGCAATGGGTAACAACTCAAATAC
>OZ038514.1:6096099-6170218 GCA_964036315.1 Acanthosepion esculentum
ATATATATATATATAATATAAATATATATATATATATATATATAATATATAAATATATATATATATAATATATAAATATATATATATATATATAATATATAAATATATATATATATATAATATATAAATATATATATATATATAATATATAAATATATATATATATATAATATATAAATATATATATATATAATATATAAATATATATATATATAATATATAAATATATATATATATAATATATATATAATATATAAATATATGTATATAATATATAAATATATATATAATATATAAATATATATATATTATATATAAATATATATATATAATATATAAATATATATATATATAATATATAAATATAATATTATATATATATATATATATATAATATTATATATATATATATATATATATATATATATATATATATATATATATATATATATAAATAAAAGTGAATATAGAAGTCAACACTTAGAGGCGACAGTCTGTTTCATGCTAGATGCAATCGTCGGGCCACCGTCAGGCATCTAGCATGAAACAGATTGTCGTCTCTAAGTGTTGACTTCTATGTTCACTTTTATATTTAAACACGCTCTATCTCTGATATTGAGCACTTTATCCCATAAATATAGCACACTTTAAGACTATATTTCTTCATATATATATATATATATATTTATATAAATTCCCAAGAGAATAGAATCCAGGTAGAACTCAATGTCCAGGACAGAGTAAGAATATAACATAAAAGGCTGAAACACTAATATTCCATGGTTATAATTTATTACATTGGAATCGTAATCACGATCCAATTCATCAGACCTACAAATTCAAAAAGAAATCGGAAAATATAACTCCGGGTATAAAAAACAAAATTTTAGTGAGAGTGTATGTGTGGGAGTGGGAAACAAGTGTGAGAGGGAAATGTATGAAAGCTCTAGAGAGGGGGTGTAATAGAAGAAAGAAGAACAGGAAGGCCTAAAGGTGAAGGTGGAGATTAAGAGAGACGTTTTAAAGAGAGGGTTTAAATAATGGTTTAAATAAGTGAGATACTACATAAATATGAATTATTTTTTGATGCATAATTCACTACCGATTCACTGACCTAAAATTAAAATTAAAAAACAGACACCAGAAACGTGTGGATACATTTGTGGTGACACTACGCACGATAAAAAACGATATGATCTAAATTTAAAATCCAGAAGACGAGAGAGAGAAAAAAAAAGTGTGTGTGTGGGAGGGGGGGGGTGCAAACTAAAAACGAGGGCATTTATAATAGAAGTGGTGTATAATCAAGAACATTTGAGAAAGTCAGTAATGTCACCGAGAGGTTACAAATTTAACATAAACATATAAAATTTAAAGAATATTTAATCTAGTAAGGACCTACTATTTCTATGCCCCAGAACACACATACGTAGATACACACATACGTAGATACACACATACGTAGATACACACATACGTAGATACACACATACATAGATACACACATACACAACAACATATGTATATCTACTCGCACATACATACATATATGTGTGCACATATATATAAATACATATACACATAGACATACACATACACACACACACACACATATATATATATATATATATATATATATATATATATATATATATATATATATATATATGATGGACAAGGAATATTTTATTAACTTTTTATTTATTTATTTCCATTTTGTGGGGGTGAGCAAATACAAAAACTGTCCATATCTCAAATCAATATGGTCGATTTCTGTAGTTTACTGCTACCAGTAAATTATTATCCTTGATAATGGCTAAAAGTACAGCCCAAAGCGCCCGTAACTATAGAACATTTGGACAGTTTCTACACACTACTCTGTGTCCCAAAAAGAAAGCTCTTGTTTGAACACAAAAGAATTAAAGAAAAAGCTTAACTACAGTATCTTGTCTGTCGTTTTTAACATGCATATATATACACACACATTATATATACGGATATATATATATATATATATATATATAAATATATATATATATATATGCAGCAAATCCTTGTTTTATACCCAAGAGGATAGGCGTCCAGAGAATTCAAATTGGCATTTACAAAGACAAACGAATCTTTGATAATAAACAGATGAATAAATCATGAAGAAAGTAAAATCTTTTACAATATTTTTTCTCTTTTCTCTCTTGTTAAGCAACTCATTCTCATTCAATATTGAAAAAAATCTATTTTGAACAGGTTGCATCAGTTTTCACTGTCCTCTACAGTAAGGCCAGACACACCTCTGCCTGTCTGTTAGGGTGGTGATCTAATTACTGTTTTAGATGCCAACTCAGGCACATTTGTGTTTTTCAACATGTACAGAACCAACCTATTATTTGAGGAGGGAGTGCACAATCTGGCATTAACACCAGTTTGAACAAGGACAATATGTGCAAATCCTCAGTCATGATGACATGCAACTTCATGTTAGAACAAGTACAGACAGCTTTCACAAATTTTAGTCTACCCAATTTCACTCACAAGGCTTTCATCTACCAGTACTATGGTTTTGGGGCATTTCTCAATGGTGTCGTATGCTGGTATCGATTCCCCAGGCTGATGTTATTAAGAAGTCACCTTGACAAATCAACCTTTATGAGATTCAAACACAGATCTTATGGTTGGAAAGCAAACCTTCCAACCATTCAGCTATATATATACAGTCCCCTCCAAAAGTTTTGGAATGGCAAGGCAATTTCTTTGTTTTTGGTGTTCACTGAAGACATTTGGGCTTAAGACCAAAAGATGAATATGGGACAAGAGATCAGAATTTCAGCTTTTATGTCTTGGTATTTACATTTAGATGTGTTAAACAACTTACGACATACCACCTTTTGTTTGAACTCACCCATTTTTCAAATGAGCAAAACTATTGGAACATATGAATGACAGATGATTCTTGTTGCCCAGGTATTTCCTTTTAGATTGATTGTTTAAACATTAAATAGCTCTGAATAACTTCTCTTGAGCTTTTAGTCTTGGCTTCCACCTGTAAAGACTGTATTTCTTGTTAAAAACAATAAACCAACATGAAGACAAGAGAGCTGTCCATGGGAGAATAGTAAGCAATTTTGAAGCTGAGAAAATGATGAAAATCAATCAGAGCCATTGGAGAAACATTAGGCACAGCCAATGCAACAATTTGGAATGTCCTGCAATAGAAACTACCGGCGTACAGACATAGAATAAGTCAGCCTAGGAAAACAACAGCAGTTGATGACAGAAACATTGTGAGATTTGTGGAGGAAAAAAAACAGTCAGTAACATCACCAACAACCTCTACAGGGAAAGGGTGAATATTTCACAATCCACCATTTGAAAAAAACTTTAAAAGCAGAAATATAGAGACCATACCACAAAACACCATGCATGCCATTTAATAAAGAATGGATACAAGTATTCACCAGTTCTAAGAATAAAGTGGTGTGTTTACTGTGCCAGGAGATGATTGCTGTGTTAAAAGGAGTACAATTTGAGGTGGTACTATCAAACAAGACATGAGGATTTTGGTCGCAACATGAATGATGAAGAAAAGAAGAAAATGGCTGTGGAATATGTTGTAAAATTGAGCAAGCAACAAATTCTATTTAAGAAGCAATCATCAATTCACAATACTGTATTTGAGACAAGTTTTATGGTGGCATACTGAATTTCAACACGTAACAAACCATTCTCAGATGGCAAGTTTTATGGTGGCATACTGAATTTCAACACGTAACAAACCATTCTCAGATGGCGAGTTAATAAAACAATACATGATGGATTGTGCAAGTGCAGTATGCTCAGAAATGAAAGGTAAATTTGCAAACATTTCATTATCGAGGAGGACTGTCATGCAATGCATAGAAAGAATCAGTGAGGAGTTGATTCAACAGCTGATGGATGCCAGTAATGATTTTGTATGTTATACAGAGCCAACCTATTATTTGAGGAGGGGGTGCATAATCTGGCATTATCACCAGTTTAAACAAGGACAATACGTGCAAATCCACAGCCAAGATGACATGCAACTTCATATTAGAACAAGTATAGACAGCTTTCAAAAACGTTAGTCTACCCAATTTCACTCACAAGGCTTTCATCACGCAATACTATGGTTTGGGGCATTTCTCAATGGTGTTCTATGCTGGTATCAATTCCCCAGCCTGATGTTATTAAGAAGTCACCTTGACAAATCAACCTTATGAACCCACCTATTTTTCAAGTGAGCAAAACTACTGGAATATGTGACTGACAGGTGTTACTTGTTGCCCAGGTATTGCTTTTTAGATTGATTGTTTAAACATTAAATAGCTCTGAATGACTACATTTGGTTTTTCCTTGGGTTTCACCTGTCACCTGTTATTCCTTAGCACTAGATGAGAGTATCAACATCTAAGAGTTACTAATTTTTTTACATGGAGTGGATGAGAATAGCAAGAGAAATAAGATGAAAGAAATACTAGTGAAAAATGAATAATAATTGACAAGGCTTCATCTAAGAAATTCAAACAACTTAAGACTATTACTACTTGGTGGAAAAGCAAGAGAAATAAGATGAAAGAAATACTAGTGAAAAATGAATAATAATTGACAAGGCTTCATCTAAGAAATTCGACAACTTAAGACTATTACTACTTGGCGGAAAAGCAAGAGAAATAAGATGAAAGAAATACTAGTGGAAATGAATAATAATTGACAAGGCTTCATCTAAGAAATTCAGACAACTTAAGACTATTACTACTTGGTGGAAAAGCAAGAGAAATAAGATGAAAGAAATACTAGTGAAAAATGAATAATAATTGACAAGGCTTCATCTAAGAAATTCAGACAACTTAAGACTATTACTAGTTGGTGGAAAAGCGAGAGAAATAAGATGAAAGAAATACTAGTGAAAAATGAATAATAATTGACAAGGCTTCATCTAAGAAATTCAGACAACTTAAGACTATTACTACTTGGTGCTTGGTGGGAAATTTATAAAATTTATAAAATGATTCCCCTTGAAATGGGGCACAATTTTATAAATTTTGTAATATAGAATTGACCCCCAATTTTATACTGACACCAGACTTTATTGTTTACCAAATATAGATTACCTACAAAACATGTTTTTCCGATTTTCTTTCATTCACTTTGAACAATACAAATGTAGAGAATCTATTCCGGCCACAAAATGGTGTACTATTTATAAATGGATTGTTATACAGAATTGATCCCCCATTTTATATTCACATTACATTTGTTCATCACTTTGTTGATTACTTACAAATGTATGTTTTTCTGATTTACTTTCATGTTTTTTAACTATGGAAATGGAGAGAATCTACTGTGGCCACAACATGAAGGATCATTTGCTAAAAATTATAATGTATAATTGATCCCTCATTTTATATCCATCCAATATTTTGCTTGTTAATCAAATATTGTTTAGCTACACAGGAACTGCTATAACAGGAACAAGCAGGTTTGAGGACCGGATGAAGTACAATGGAACAGGTCTTCAATTGTCTGATCCTCGTAGAGAAATACCTACAACATCAGAAGGACGTGTTTCACAACTTTGTTGATTTCAAGAAAGCGTTTGACCCTGTATGGCATGACAGTATTCGGCAAATCCTTAGAGAATTCAATGTAGATAACGGAATTATCCAAGTCATCCAGGGCCTATATAAAGATGCCACCAGCGCAGTTCTTCTGGGAAAACAAATGGGAGGAATCTTCCAGACAACTGTTGAAGTGAGACAGGGGACAGGGATGCGTACTTTCACTCACATAGTTCAACATTGTTCTAAAGAGAATCATGCAAGAAACCTTGACCGACTATGATCCTTCAATCTCTATCGGTGGTAGATCAATCTGTAACCTACGTTTTGCAGATGACATTGACTTCATAGCAGGTAGTAACAGTGAGCTCCAGGACTTAACCAAGAAACTTGTTGAAAGAGCAGAGGAGGTCAGCTCCAAGAAATCCAAAGTAATGGTGAATAGCAGAAACACATGTCACAATTATCATTAACAGGAATTCCCTGGAGGAAGTGTCCAGTTTTAAATAATTGGGAATTATCTAAAGATGGTATCTGCAATTTGGAAATTGGCATACGGATTGCTGCAGCCATGGCAGTGATGGCCAAATTGGCAAGAATATGGAGGAGCAAAATTAGCTTTCAAATGAAGTACAGACTGTACAAATCACCGGTAGTCTCCATTCTCCTATATGGATATGAAATGTGGACACTGTTGGCAGATACAGGGAGAAGGATCCAAGCGTCTGAGAACAAATGATTCAGAAAACTCCATGGCATCTTCTATTCGGAATATAAAACCAATGAGTTTGTGCGGAAAAGGGTTGAAAGATTTGTGGACCACCAGGAACCTCTTCTTGCCACTATCAAACAGAGAAAAATGGTGTTGTTTGAACATGTTACAAGGCACGACAGCCTGTACAAGACAATCATGCAAGGCACCATGGAAGACGGATGTAGGAAAAGATGCCAAAAACTGGTTGGACAATGTCAAACAATAAATAGGTATGACTGTACAAGAATTGCGGATAGCTGCTGTTGATAGACCGCTCTGGAGGAGATTTGGTGTGATGCCTGCATTTCGATCACCCCCACTACAATTACAAAAGTCAAGGGGACGAGGATGAAGATAATGATGATGAGAGAAAAAAATGCAGGATTAATTCATAAATTATGATAATCCAGAATTGATCCCTAATTTTATAACGACAACACTCTGCTATTCAAATATAGGTTTAGGTCGATTCTTATCTATCCTCCTTACCCTCATAGTCTTCACTTCCTCCCACCTCCTCTTTCATTCCTATCACACACCTCATTCATCATAACCATTTTAACAGTAACCCTCTACACTACAATCTTAACCTCTTCAAGTCAAGGGTCAATCATTATCTATCCTCCTTATCCTCATAATCTTCACTTCCTACCACCTCCTCTTTCATTCCTATCAAACACCTCATTCATCATAACCATTTTAACAGTAACCCTCTACACTACAATCTTAACCTCTTCAAGTCAAGAGTCAATCATTATCTATCCTCCTTATCCTCATAATCTTCACTTCCTACCACCTCCTCTTTCATTCCTATCACACACCTCATTCATCATAACCATTTTAACAGTAACCCTCTACACTACAATCTTAACCTCTTCAAGTCATGGGTCAATCGTTATCTATCCTCCTTATCCTCATAATCTTCACTTCCTACCACCTCCTCTTTCATTCCTATCACACACCTCATTCATCATAACCATTTTAACAGTAACCCTCTACACTACAATCTTAACCTCTTCAAGTCAAGGGTCAATCATTATCTATCCTCCTTATCCTCATAATCTTCACTTCCTACCACCTCCTCTTTCATTCCTATCAAACACCTCATTCATCATAACCATTTTAACAGTAACCCTCTACACTACAATCTTAACCTCTTCAAGTCAAGGGTCAATCATTATCTATCCTCCTTATCCTCATAATCTTCACTTCCTACCACCTCCTCTTTCATTCCTATCACACACCTCATTCATCATAACCATTTTAACAGTAACCCTCTACACTACAATCTTAACCTCTTCAAGTCATGGGTCAATCGTTATCTATCCTCCTTATCCTCATAATCTTCACTTCCTACCACCTCCTCTTTCATTCCTATCACACACCTCATTCATCATAACCATTTTAACAGTAACCCTCTACACTACAATCTTAACCTCTTCAAGTCAAGGGTCAATCGTTATCTATCCTCCTTATCCTCATAATCTTCACTTCCTACCACCTCCTCTTTCATTCCTATCACACACCTCATTCATCATAACCATTTTAACAGTAACCCTCTACACTACAATCTTAACCTCTTCAAGTCAAGGGTCAATCATTATCTATCCTCCTTATCCTCATAATCTTCACTTCCTACCACCTCCTCTTTCATTCCTATCAAACACCTCATTCATCATAACCATTTTAACAGTAACCCTCTACACTACAATCTTAACCTCTTCAAGTCAAGGGTCAATCATTATCTATCCTCCTTATCCTCATAATCTTCACTTCCTACCACCTCCTCTTTCATTCCTATCACACACCTCATTCATCATAACCATTTTAACAGTAACCCTCTACACTACAATCTTAACCTCTTCAAGTCATGGGTCAATCGTTATCTATCCTCCTTATCCTCATAATCTTCACTTCCTACCACCTCCTCTTTCATTCCTATCACACACCTCATTCATCATAACCATTTTAACAGTAACCCTCTACACTACAATCTTAACCTCTTCAAGTCAAGGGTCCATCGTTATCTATCCTCCTTATCCTCATAATCTTCACTTCCTACCACCTCCTCTTTCATTCCTATCACACACCTCATTCATCATAACCATTTTAACAGTAACCCTCTACACTACAATCTTAACCTCTTCAAGTCAAGTGTCAATCGTTATCTATCCTCCTTATCCTCATAATCTTCACTTCCTACCACCTCCTCTTTCATTCCTATCACACACCTCATTCATCATAACCATTTTAACAGTAACCCTCTACACTACAATCTTAACCTCTTCAAGTCATGGGTCAATCGTTATCTATCCTCCTTATCCTCATAATCTTCACTTCCTACCACCTCCTCTTTCATTCCTATCACACACCTCATTCATCATAACCATTTGAACAGTAACCCTCTACACTACAATCTTAACCTCTTCAAGTCAAGGGTCCATCGTTATCTATCCTCCTTATCCTCATAATCTTCACTTCCTACCACCTCCTCTTTCATTCCTATCACACACCTCATTCATCATAACCATTTTAACAGTAACCCTCTACACTACAATCTTAACCTCTTCAAGTCAAGTGTCAATCATTATCTATCCTCCTTATCCTCATAATCTTCACTTCCTACCACCTCCTCTTTCATTCCTATCACACACCTCATTCATCATAACCATTTGAACAGTAACCCTCTACACTACAATCTTAACCTCTTCAAGTCATGGGTCAATCGTTATCTATCCTCCTTATCCTCATAATCTTCACTTCCTACCACCTCCTCTTTCATTCCTATCACACACCTCATTCATCATAACCATTTTAACAGTAACCCTCTACACTACAATCTTAACCTCTTCAAGTCATGGGTCAATCGTTATCTATCCTCCTTATCCTCATAATCTTCACTTCCTACCACCTCCTCTTTCATTCCTATCACACACCTCATTCATCATAACCATTTGAACAGTAACCCTCTACACTACAATCTTAACCTCTTCAAGTCAAGGGTCCATCGTTATCTATCCTCCTTATCCTCATAATCTTCACTTCCTACCACCTCCTCTTTCATTCCTATCACACACCTCATTCATCATAACCATTTTAACAGTAACCCTCTACACTACAATCTTAACCTCTTCAAGTCAAGGGTCAATCATTATCTATCCTCCTTATCCTCATAATCTTCACTTCCTACCACCTCCTCTTTCATTCCTATCACACACCTCATTCATCATAACCATTTGAACAGTAACCCTCTACACTACAATCTTAACCTCTTCAAGTCAAGGGTCAATCATTATCTATCCTCCTTATCCTCATAATCTTCACTTCCTACCACCTCCTCTTTCATTCCTATCACACACCTCATTAATCATCACCATTTTAACAGTAACCCTCTACACTACAATCTTAACCACTTCAAGTCAAGTGTCAATCGTTATCTATCCTCCTTATCCTTATAATCTTCACTTCTTACCACCTCCTCTTTCATTCCTATCACACACCTCATTCATCACAACCATTTTAACAGTAACCCTCTGCCTTGAGTGGCTCTCGGACCTTGAATTAGATACACCAAAGTGTAATACTAACTGTACAGTCAATGAATGCCAAATGTTTCCTGTATGGAAAAGGTTAATTTCACTAGTACTATAATCATTTGTATATTTAAAAAAATGCTAGAAACTTGTCAGTCATGGACAGTGCCTTAATCAATTTGGTCATGGAAGCCTATGGAGAGAGGAGTCTGTGCTGATCTATATTGCACACCCATACATACATACACAAATACAGATCACATACAACGCCAAGCATTCATTGGTTAATTAATCACCACCACGTTATTATAGACAATTTACAAATCGCAGCAATGCCACAATTTTGTATTCGCTCTATTTTCATGTAGTCAGTTTTGTGCACTTTGGGGAGAAACGGATCACAGAAGCTTTCTTAAGTCTCCCCAAAGCTCGCTCGCCGATTGGTCGATGCCAACCAATCAGATCGTCTGCACGTGAAGAATAACTCTTCCCACGCAGCGATCTGGAGCCAAAAGTCACTTATTTAAGCAAGAATTTTGCTTAGCTAATTAGTGAGAATTCAGCTGCCAAACGAATCCACGACAGTTGAAACCATGCGCCAACCTTCTCACTCACACACACCACTCACATGCTGAACATACCTTGTATACACTCACATAATCTTTTCTAACACGGCAAATCTTTTAAGAACAGTCATTATAAAAGACTCTTTTGAACATTCTTCCAGTGAACTTTGATATACTAAAATAACAGGTAAAGAGAGACAACTCTTGTTTATTCAACCTTTTCTTACTTAAATGCAGGCTTTCTTTCACATCGTTGTACATCTTATTAAATACATATTTTATGTTTAATGATGTCTTTGGCTTATCCTCTTTTTCTTCACGTCAATTTGGTTTCCTAATTTAAAGTTAAATTAATGTGGTGAAGTCCGACACAAGTCATGAATGTACTGTAATTTGGTCACATCTCCATTTTAAATTTTTCAACTGCTTTTTTTGGGGGGGGGGGGGCCTTACACATAACTGATTAGTCAAAGTTGGCAAAGAGGTTTGAACTCAAGACCAACTTGCTAACCATAGTGAAGCAACCAGTTAGCATTTACTAAGTCCATAACAGCTACTAGTTTTTTTTCTATGTCTTATAAAATAGAAACCGGTTGTCATGAACTTAAGTGTTGCTATGTCAACCTGGTAAATATTGATCTATTATGCATTTCCCTGGGAATGATTCATGCATTATTTCATTGGCTCAGAACATATAAAATAAAACAAGATCTTGTACATGGATACAAGTCTTTCTTTTCCAATGTACCCACACAGTCTGACAAAACAATCACATGGGATTTTATTAACAGAGGGAAGAAAAATACTTAGCAACTCATGCGAAAAACGATCTTGAATTTGTTTTGAGATGAATAATTTTGTCATTGCTGCTTTTAAAAACATTTTGACTGCTCAATACTCTAACCATTATTGATTCAAACATAAGCCTTGACAATATATCCAGACATTTATTTTTATACTAATTTCTTTTAATCATTTCACCCCAAGCAAGGCAATAATGCCACTAAGATGCAAGGAGCTACTGACTCCAGAGTTTCATAGATGGACACCTCTGTCTACTTGTCAAGGGTTATCAGCAACTGACTGCTTATACTTCTCGACTTTTCTTTATTATAGGCACTATACACTAATAGTAATAAAAATGTTGGATTAAGAGTAAATCTTTCAATTATTTTCAAATGCTAAGAATAAATATACTTTTGTTACTCACCATTCAATGTACATAGCAATCATCAGGCATGAATCAAAAACTGACCATTGTAATGTCACAATATGTATAACCTATGAGCAAGTTAATTATATATATATATATATATATATATATATATATGTATAGAAAAATGGACATTGAAAACAACACCCATGTGTTGCCTTTAATGTCCACTTTTATACTTACATATGCTCTATCTCTGATATTGAGCACTTTAACCCATAAATATAGCATACCTTAAAACTATATTTTATCACACACACACACACACACATATATATATATATATATATATATATATATATATATATATGTTCTATCCTTAAAGAAGGTTACAAACAAACAAAGGTGGTACTTGAGTGAAAGGAAGAGCAACACGAGCATAGATGAAAGGAAGAGAGGTTTATTGTAAAAGAGAATACACTACTGAAAGACAGGGAATCAGTTAGCAAGCTAGTAATTCCTGAAGCGAGTCCGCGAGGTATATCCTATGCTTACTATATCTATCTACTAATGTATTCAGTCCACATTAAGCGATAGGGAGAGTGGGACTTATTACAAACATATATATATGATAAAGATCATATGGGCGCGTGGCTGAATGATTAGAATGTTCACTTTCTGACCATGAGACGCGGATTTGAATCTCACCAGGGTTGATTTGTCAGGAAGGAGACTTCCTGATGTTACTGGTCTGGAGTGGGGCAATCATAGTGTGCAGCACCTTTGGAAAGTACCTGAAAACCACACCTCAGGTTGACCCAAGCCTTGTGACTGAAATTGGGTAGACGGAACACTTGGGGTCCGTCGATAACTGTGCTAGCACAAAGTCACAAGTCATCGTGACTGAGAGTTTGAGTTTGCTGGCCTTGTTCAGATTGCTGATCATGCTAGATAACACGCTCTCTCCCAGAAACTGTAACTAATGTCTGCTCAGCATAGTTGCAGCATAAACCACAGGTGGGCTCTGTGGGTGTTGAATAAATGCAAATGTGCCTGAGTGAGCATCTGCAATAGGGATTGGCTAGCCACCCTAATAGACAGGTATCCTCAAATATGAGTGGCCAGCTATTATTATTATTATATGATAAAGAACAAATAGGCAAGGTTTATCAATCTAACATGTTTCACTTTTATTAAAGCTTCATCAGAGAATGAGATATTGTTGTATCTTGTGTTTTTGAGATAACAGAGTGAAATAAATAAGGAAGACCAACTTGTAGGTAAGTAATGAAATAGAAGGTTTACTATACAAAGGTACACTTAGCAATTGACCTAATGCTAACTCTCCTCAACTCCATAAACGGACGATTCCATTCACTTATGTCCTATATGACAGATATAGAGAAAAAGAAAAAAAAATTCTGGTATTTTTACTTTTGTGTTGTTTAATTTTCATTGGTTAATTATTTTTCACATGTATTTGACTTGTTAAACAAATGATCCTATGTCCTACTATTGTAACATTTGTAACATTTTTCATTTATTTCTGAATATTTTTTTAAATTCATTTCACCCCAATCAAAGCAGTAAAGCTACTGAGACACAAGGGTTTACTGAGTGTTAAAGAATAAGAAAAAGAAAAATATAATTAAGGAGCAATAACAATAAAAGAACGTAAATTAAGAAGACAGAAGATAACAATAGACATTACATTTTGATTTTTGAAGATCAAATTTGGCTGGAAAGCATGGAGCCAGAAAAGAGTTACACAAGTGAGAAGTGTGAGAGAAGAAACTGTTAACATAGAACTTACGGTTGCATATAGCTCATTCAACTGTAAATTGAGGAGATATTGTTGCCAGTCTAGTACTGCGCTTAAATTCATAAAGTCTAGGTACCATAGTGAAGAGTTCACTAAACAATTACCATAAAGGAAATATTTATAGAAAAGGCACAGGGAAGCTACATTATGGCCGTAGAAAAGTGACCCATATATATATATATATATATATATATATATACCAAAGTATAGGATTGGTGTATACAGAATAAATTCCAATAACCAAGTGGAAAAGTGACTGAAGCCGAGATACCAGATCAGGATCACTAACATTGCTGATTCTTTGGATTTTATCAAGAATCTCTAAATATATAGCATGAGCACAAGACCATATGCAGCAGCAATATTCTAAGCATGGATGAATTGTAGACTTATAAATATGTAAGATAGATTCTGGAGAGGAAAATTGTCTTGCACAACACAGTGAACCAACTTTCCTAGCAGCAAACCTAGCAATGGATTCAATATAATCTTTCCATTTCATAGCAGAGAACGTTAGCCCAAGAAGCTGCAATGAGTTACTTTCCTGGAGGTTAGCATCAGCCATGCTGATGGAAGGCAGAAAGGAGTCCCTCAGGTGATTAATAGTGAGAACTTTAGTTTTGGAGGAGTTAAAATTAACAAGCCATCCTTTGCTCCAGTTAACAACAGACAGAAGGTCAATTTTGACATCAGCCATCAATTTGATCTTATCGAACCAATCAGACTAAGTATTAAGACACAGTTAAATAGTTTTGTCATCAGCATAGATACCAAGATAAGAACTGGGGTCATCAGGAAGGTTGATGATGAAAATTAGGAAAAAGTAGGTCCAGGGATAAGGCCCTGGGGGACATATGCATTAATACAAAAAGATCAAGAAGAATTGCCATTCAGGACAAATTTTATTTTGTGATTTAATAAGAAGGATTGAATAAGCTAAAAAATTCAGCCAGAAATACAACTTATGAAGACCAGTATGTCAAACCCTGTCGAAAGCTTTCAAGATGTTCAAAGCAGAAGTCTGAGAGTGTACTGAACAGTCACAGCCAGTGCATACCACCCCCAAAACCTCTCTAATGGGGGCAAGCCTGATTAAGGACACCAGGCATTGCTTTGTGACACTTGCTATCTTTTCAAAATTTGCTCTTTTTCTACCTACATTTATATACATTATAAATCAAACTAAGCACAATGAAAACTTTTCACAGATTTTGACATCACTCTGGGGTCTATTTCGTTTTTTCCAAACTGGTGAATTTGTTTTACTCATGCTAAGTCTTGAAAAACCACTACCATATATACTTGTGGATAGGTTGGACTTTTTTACCAAAAATTTCACAAGATATTAGGGATGCGACCTATCCACTCGACGTAAATGTAAAACAACACTACCTTGTCATCAGGATTTCTGGGAAACCAGAAATGATACACATAAAACACTAAAGCTGTGGTTTTTCTCCTCATAGAAACAATTTATGTCTCATATATATTGACTCACTGCTTTCAACTTAGCTCATGCTGCTAGATTCACATATCCATCACAATAAATAAATAAAATTATAAAATATACATTGATCTATCTGTCACAATAAATAAGTAAAATTATAAAATATACATTGATCTATCAGTCACCGTTCAGTCAGGGCCCTCGCACTAGACTGATATAGAAACCCTGAACATGCATACATAAATTAATGAACCTTGTGTAGATGTTTATTGACAAAGAAAAAATAGTCCCATGATTCATTCTGCAAAATATATATATATTTTATCAAAAATACATTGGAAAATATGACTTAAAGAAATGAAATATATTCTTTATGGGATAATTTTCTTTCATGGTTGTTTCATATAACATTAAAAGACATTCTGCAAAATATATATATATTTTATCAAAAATACATTGGAAAATATGACTTAAAGAAATGAAATATATTCTTTATGGGATAATTTTCTTTCATGGTTGTTTCATATAACATTAAAAGGTGTCCTTAAGTGTTATTTACAAATAACAAAGCACATGAATCTAGTACCCAAAACCTTTGCAATATTTTGCATTGTGTAGCGATAGAGCTGGTAGCCAAGTTTATAGTTTATAATTTTATAAATTAAAAGTACTAAATTATGCAGAAGAACATGGAAATCGGAATGCAGAAAAGGCAGTTTGGTTTGGAGTTTCAGAAAAGGTTATCATAGGATGGAGAAATCAGAAATATCAGCTTAAAGAAATGCCAAAATCAAAGAGAGCAGCAAAGTATTCAGTATCTCCATATCTAAATATGGAAAAAGAATTGTATGATTGGGTTGTGGACATAAGAAATAAGAGCCTTATTGTAACAAGACTTTCAATAAGAACCAGAGCTCTTTAAAAATACAGAAATACAGCAAAGTATTCAGTATCTCCATATCAAAATATGGAAAAAGAATTGTATGATTGGGTTGTGGACATAAGAAATAAAGGCCTTATTGTAACAAGACTTTCAATAAGAACTGGAGCTCTTTAAAAAATACCAGCACAACAGTTACTTACATGATGATTGACAAAATCTATTTTAACTGCAAAAGTGTATTAATAATTGTAAGTTTTGAAATAAAGGTAGATATCTGATAATTCTTACATTTTTTTTAAATGTAAAAATTCTCAGATATCTACCTTTATTTCAAAACTCCCCAGGTTATAGTGCAACCTATCTGTGAGGCGACAGTAAATCATCAATTATTAAGCCATAAAGTAGTGGAGCGACCTATCCGCAAGTATATACGGTATATAAAATTTGCTATTTTTTCATCCATAATGTTAAATGTATTAGATTCTTCGACTTTTTAACAAGAAAAATCGCAAGTTGATGTTAAAAATTGCTGTAAAACATTGTTGATTTAAGATGGCATGATCAATTATGACATGTCTCTAATTTGTATTTATTTTCAATTTTTCTAGTTGAATTGTTCACCTATATTGCATATAATCCATTATTGTACATAATTAGGTTACAATAATATTTGTATTTTATATGAATACTACCTTATGAAAATTAAGATATAGTAGAGTGGAGGTCCCCGTATCATAGATTTGGTGGGGGCCTATACGACATTTGCACCAGCCCTGTGAACAGTAAATGTAATAAACAAATTTGAAAATCAACTCTATATTCTCTACATGACCTTGGTCTGCATACTTTAAATATGGTACAAGTAACTTTTTATTTATTTTTCACTTTATTCATTGTATTTCACTTGAATTATTAAAAGGATGGACTGTATTTTCTACTGCATTTGGTCATCAAAACTACATGCTGTTAACTTTACTATTTAACGAATTTGGCCTTTTCACACAATATCAACTGGTTTGATATTTGTCATTTTTTATTTTATTTATTTTATGTTATTTTATATTCATATTTTACATTTTTATTTTTTGTATTATATTTTACTTTTATTATTTTTATTTTTATTCTATTTTTTTTTATCATATTTTACTTATTTTATTTATATTTTATTTTATTTATTTTATAGCTGGTCATAAGTCTGGTGGGTGGGTTCATTAAATAGGCAAGTTGTTAACTAAGGAGTGGCTATATATAGAGTGTCAGATTTACATATGGGCTGCAGTTGCAAGTCCTGCTTCCTAAAAATAGAAGCAGGAGTTGCATCCCCTTGCTTTTCTTAGATTATAGTAAAAGGAAGGGAAGTATAATTCCCATAATGCACTAGAAAGACAGTTTGGGCACGAAAATACAAAATCTCTCTCAATGACGCTAATTTTTTTTATAGTGATTTATGATTTGTTTTTGAGTGCACATGAACTTGCTGATTTACTTATCAGCAAGTTCATATGCATCAGCAGATTGGTGTTCTACCGAGAAATGTTTTGAATCACATGAATGGGATGATGGAGTTTGGAATTTGATATGTTATCAAAAATTTATTTTTTCTTTATGACTATTTTTGCCGTTTCTTTTAAAAAAAAAAAAGAAAAAGGGGAGAATGTTAAGTTCTGTTCTATGGACAAGACTTGTTAGCCAGCATAGGGATTGAACTTACATCCTCCTGGTTAAAAACTAATGTATTATTGGATTAACCTGTCTCCTCTGCTAGTTCAGGTGGGTTTGGCCCAAGTAGCTCAATTTAAGCTTGTTGTTTTTCTCTAGTGGTAAAAATACTTTCAGTTGCCTAGTGAACTCTTGTCAGAGTAATTCAGGAGTGAACAGACTTTCTGTTGCCTGGATAACTTCCTGAAGATAATTTAAGAAGAATTCTATTTTTTTTCTTTTTACTATAACCTAACAAGGCAAGGGGACGCAACTCCTGCTTCTTATTTATGAATCACTGCAGGCTCGAGAGTCCTGGGCTCCCGATAAAAATTCAAAAATCTAAAGATATAAGAACAGAGGAGATTTGTTCATTTTCAAATTAAATGGGGTTCCTTTGAATTAATTTGAAACAATTTAGAGTATTTGGGTCATTTTAGTTGGAGTGGGTATTTTAAATTCTATGGAAAGACCCCATTTAGATTTTAAGGCATCCTTTTATATACATATAGATTTTGGCTGTAATAAGTTAGAATTTTTTTTATCTATTATCTTAATGTTTTTGGGATGCTTTGCTAGTGAAAATGAATCCGAGAATTTCAGTGTAATACATGCCCTTCATTCTGGATACATTGCTGGAGGACGTAAAGTTCAAATAAAAGATATCATATATAAATTTTTATAGACACAGGGGTGGGGCAAATATACATAATGAAGAGGGCCCCCCAATTTTATTAGCCCCAGGGGCACTTAAAGTCTAAATCCAGCATTGTGTATATATCATGCCAAACTTATTAAATTTCAATGAACATTCATCTAAGAGAATTTGTTTTGTCAAAACACTTACCTTTATAAATTATTGGGTAGTCCTTCGATATTTGATTCATTATTTGACGAGTAAATGAATTGTTTGGAGAAAAGCTGACTTCTATTTGCTTACTACCAGATGGTGAATTGGTAATATTACAAGTCGGCCAGGTGGTAATGTTACTGTATTTGTCTGCTGAGATGATCGTTCGTATTCCCATCAAAAGGATCATAAAAAAACATGGTAGGAGAACTTCAGCTAGTGTCAGGATCCATTTTCTTCTTGTTATCAACCAATTCTTCCATAACAGCAATTTGATCTGACTAAGATTTGCCATTTTGGTGAGTGACTAGAATATCAAAAACAAAAAAAACAAAGTTAAATGGTTATTTTTTTTCCTGGACTCAGTTTATATATACTGTTTCAAAGTTTCATATATACAGTAAGGAAATTGTTCAGTTTTAAAAAATTAAATTAAAATTATTTATATTCTATTGTATTCTAAATGTTGTGCATTTTTAAAAATTCCATTTTTAAAAATGTAATCTTTATCAATAAACTCCAGGAAAAACTGTTCCAAGTTGAGTACTTTACAGATTGTTGACTTTTCATATCCCCCCCACCGCAAAAAAAAAATGGGACCTACACTATTGGAATATTCTACAAAAAATATTCCTACAGCAAAAATAAAAGAATCCAAAATGAAACTTATTGAAAAAATAGAAAATTTTCTAAAAAGATTAAAGTAGAAAGTATTTTGCTTTCTTAGCAATGATAGTAACTTTAATAACAAAAACAATTTCAGATTTTCATCAATAAAATGTCCACCACAACAAAAAGAAAATGTCCATCTTGCCCCTGTCTCCATTTTCTGGACATTTCAATGTGACATGGCCCTCCTTCTGGCACCTGTAACATCGGATGTTGGGCTTTTGGCGCTGATCCGGTCATTCAAACTGGCAATGCTTAGTCAGACGGTTGGGCCCGGAACAATTAAAGCAATGCAGCGAGCTCTTGGTGGGCTTGGGTAGAGGCACTTTTTCTGTAGCTGGTTGGTCAACGGTGGCAGTAACCCTTTCGCTGTTCACGACGGCTCTTGCCCAGCCGAGCATGCTCTCCATGGGAATGTGGTCAACATCGGCAGATGCCCGCAACAACTCCTAGGTGTGGGCAGGCAGTCCAGCCATGAACGCATACTTCAGTGCTTGGTCGGGCATTCCTCCGAACAGGCCGGAGAGTTTCTTCAAAGCTGCGTAGAACTCATCTACTGACTCATCAGGGCGCAAAATGCATCTCAAAAACTGCTTGTACGCTTCACATGGGTCAAGCGCAAAGGCCCTTCGAAGTGCAGATTTCACCCGGGTCACATCGGTCTTGTTTGCATCCGAAAGTTCCTGGTAGACATTGAAGGCCCCTCCGGCCAATCGCACGGGGATTACTTGCTCGACCCGGTCAACTCCCGAAAGTTTGCAAATCAGGTCTACTCTTTCTAGCCAATCAACAATCAACGTCATTCCGTTGTATTCTGACACGATCTTTAGATCAAAATTTCCGTCAGTCATAATGCTGAAATAGCTTGTAATCTTTCTGTAATGAAAGTACTGAAGTCTTTGTCTTCTCCGTCTTCTTCTCCGTAGTCTTCTTCTTCTGCTCAGTCTTACACTGCAGTCGACACCGAAACGAAGACCACCAACACAAAAACAAAATGTCCACCACAACAAAAACAAAATGTCCACCACAACAAAAACAAAATGTCCAACACAACAAAAACAAAATGATTTAATAAATATTATAAATAAAATAGAAAAAAGAAAAAACCCAATAAATTTCAAAAACAATTATTTAATGGTATTAAATTAATAAATAATTCAAATAAACTGTTTATTCAAACAGATAAATCAAGAACAATATATAAAGTGGATCCTATTAATTATAATAAACTAATCAAAAAAGATATACATAAATTTTATAAAGCCACCAACAATGAATAAGAATATAAATAAAGAAGGAAAAATTATAGCAACAAAATTAAAATTAGATAACTGTTGTGAAGTAAAAAGTACATCTCCGGTGACTCCATGAACTTGTCCAATACTATAAAGAGTTCCATGTTATGAAGTCAGATTGGAGTCAGTCTTCATAAATGCTATACAGGCATGATGGCAATAGGCTAAGCATTACACATAAAGAATACTTTAATGGATTACATTATACCAAGTACTAGTGCATGTTATAACAATAACCTTTCCATAATGAAGTTATAATAGTTGGTGACAAGGAGCTCGAACACAAACGCGGGAGAAATTTGTGACATTATAACTGATGTTATACCAGTTGGCAACGAGGATACTCAAATATAAGTGTGGGATAAAAATCGCAACATTATAACTGGAGTTATAATAGTCAGTGTAAGAACTTGAACTTAAGCACATTATAACAAGCACCACATTATAATGGGAGTTATATTAGCGGGTGACCAGATTTTTAAAACTCATATGTGTGCAACAGGAGTTACAAGAATTTCAACCACGTTGGTTTTAAAAAAAAAAATTTTTCTTGCAGATATGGAGAAAATTTTAGCTTCAATAGTTGAAATCCAACAACACCAACAGAAGCAACAACAACAAAATACCCAACAGTTACTACAGTTGCAAAAACAACAAGAGTTGTTGGAAGTGGTTTTGAAGAAAAATGCTTCAACATCTCTTACGTCAGATGCAGTACAAAACACTGTATCAGAATTTGTATACAATCCTGATGATAGACTGATTTTTGCTGTGCATTTTCACAGACATAAAGAAATATTTAGTCAGGAATGCAGTGGCTGTGAAGAAGATTAAAGACAAGGTTTTTGTTAAGAAAAATAGCTCCAATAGAGTATGAAAAGTACTGCATTTATATTTTACCAAGAAAACCAGGTGAGATAGGGCTTAAAGACAGTACAGATTCTGAAGAAAATTTTTAGTGACAAGTGCTCTCTGTTCCAGGCTCGTTAGAGGTACATTAATTTAACCAAAAAAGAAGATAAAGATTTTGTTATGTATTCAGGTACTGTGAACAGAGAATGTGAATAGTTAAAGGAAATAATTCCAGATATATTCAAGGGATTAATATTCGTGCAAAGTCTAACAGCAGAAAAAGATACTGAAGCACCATGTAATAACTGGAGTTATAATGGTGGGAGACTAGATTTTCATAACTCATATGTGTGCAACGCAGACAGTTGCATCGGAGCCAGGTAGTAGTTTGGCGCCAACTATCATGCAAACAACACAGACATTCACGTCGAAGTAGTTAAAGCATTATGATAGATTATTCATCAAAGCAAGACATTGTTATATCAGTGACGAGAAGGGATTTGAAAGTCAAGCCATTGTGTTGAGGATTCAGAAAACAAGTATGAAATATACTGGCTGCTGAGGGTGGCAAGAAACATTTTAACCATATTGGTTTTAAAAGGAATTTTTTGCCTTGTGTGAAAAAAAAAAAAAAAAAAAAAAAAATATATATATATATATATATATATTATATATATATATATTCTTGCAAATAGAGAGAGAGTTTTGACACCTACTGTGGAAATACAACAAAATACCCAACAGTTGCTAGAGTTGCAAAAACAACAACAAAATACCCAACAGTTGCTAGAGTTGCAAAAACAACAACAAAATACCCAACAGTTGCTAGAGTTGCAAAAACAACAACAAAATACCCAACAGTTGCTAGAGTTGCAAAAACAACAACAAAATACCCAACAGTTGCTAGAGTTGCAAAAACAACAACAAAATACCCAACAGTTGCTAGAGTTGCAAAAACAACAACAAAATACCCAACAGTTGCTAGAGTTGCAAAAACAACAACAAAATACCCAACAGTTGCTAGAGTTGCAAAAACAACAACAAAATACCCAACAGTTGCTAGAGTTGCAAAAACAACAACAAAATACCCAACAGTTGCTAGAGTTGCAAAAACAACAACAAAATACCCAACAGTTGCTAGAGTTGCAAAAACAACAACAAAATACCCAACAGTTGCTAGAGTTGCAAAAACAACAACAAAAGTGGTTTTGAAAAAAAACAACAAAAAGAAAAACCCTACAACATCTCTTAAACCAGACGCAGTGAAAAAAAACTGTATCAGAATTCATATACAATCCTGATGACTGACTGACTTTTGTGGCGTATTTTTGCAGACATGAAGAAATATTTAGTCAGGAATGCAGTGGCTGGGAAGAAGATAAAAAAAACAAAAACAACAGGTGGTTGTTAAGAAAAATAGTGCCAACAGAGTACAAAAAGTACTGCAATTATATTTTACCAATAAAACCAGGTGAAATAAGGTATGAAGATGCAATAGACATTCTGATGAAGATTTTTAGCGACAAGTGTTCTATGTTCCATACTTGTTGGGATTACATGAACTTAACCAAAACAAAGAGAATGAAGATTTTGCCACGTATGTGGGTACCATCAACAGAGAATGTGAACAATTTAAACTAAAGGAAATGACTCCAGATATGTTCAAGGGTGAAAATATATATATAAAATAAATAAATAAATAAATATATATATATATATATATATATATAGATATATATATATATATATATAAAATAAATAAATAAATAAATATATATATATATATAAATATATATATATATATATATATATATATATATATTTTAGGATATTACACTGAAAACATGTAAAAATCATTACACAGTTGCAGCCATGTTTCAATGCATATCAATGCATCTCATCAGGCGATTGTAAATTTACACTCGCTTGATGAGACAATATGTCTACTTGGGCAATGGCAAACTACTAGCAAGTGAACGATTAATTTAATTTCAAATGCAGAATACTTCCTCTTTTTTCGAGAAACAAAATGGAATTAAAAATAAGCTTGTGGCCTTTACCATGTTAAGTAATTGAATGTGACCTATGCTAATTCAAACTCGACTGAGGAGGCACATTTGTAGTGTTGAAAAATAACTGCCATCAAAATTATTATTAATTAAAGAATATCAAACACTTAAAATCCCTATGGGATTTTAAGTGTTTGATATTCTTTAATTAATAATATATATATATATATATATATGTGTGTGTGTCAATTTTCTAAAGTAATGGATTTTTTTATTTATTAATCCATCAGATTTGATCACTTTAAACATTATTTTTAGTGGATGCTGGTATTTGAGTAAATGCTCTGTTTATTTATTAAGCTGCATGTATATTTACTTTTGTCTACCAGCCTGAATATTTGAGAAATGTTATTAAATAATATCTGGCAGGATACAAACCTGTGGCCCCCTGCTGGTAAGTTCATATTTTTCTTTAATAAGATTTCTTGAATAAAGATACTTCTTTGGATGTTATCAAGAGTCTCTAAATATATAGCAGGAGCACCGGACCATATATGACAGCAATATTCAAAACATGGATGAATGGTAGACTTATAAATATGCAAGATAGATTCTAGAGAGAAAAAATGTCTAGCAAGGCACAGTGAAGCAACTTGCCTAGCAGCAGACCTAGCAATTGATTCAATATAGACTTTCCACTTCATATCAGCTGAGAATGTTAGACTGAGAAGGTGTAATGAGTGACTCACATGGAGGTTAGCATCAGCCATGCTGATAAGAAGCAGGAAGGGGGTATGTCAAATAGAGAAAAGTTTCATTTTGGCAGTGTTAAAATTAACAAGCTATTCCTTGCCACAGTTAACAACAGAGTGTAGGTCATTTTTGAGATAACCTACCAATTTGACCATATCAAACTAATCAGACTCAGTATTGAGACAAGAGGAAATGGTTGTGTCATCATCGTAGATATCAAGTAGGGAATTGATGTAATCAGGAAGGTCATTGAAGAAAATTTTTAAAATAGTAGGTCTAAGGACAGAGCCCTGGCAGACATGTGCATTAGATAGGTTTTAACAAATTCAGTATTGGAGAAAAGGAAATTGAATATAGAATAGGTTCCACTAGAGGTAGTTTCACCCAACACCACCAATTGTTACAAAACCAAAACATTAACTTTAAAACATGATTCATGTTCTTAAATAGCACAGATGGAGAAATTAAGGAAGTCATGCAGAAGGTCACATGGAAGTCATTCAGAAGGTCATATGGAGGCCATGCAGAAGATCATATGGAAGTCATTCAGAAGGTCATATGGAGGTCATTCTGATCATATGGAAGTCATTCAGAAGGTCACATGGAAGTCATTCAGAAGGTCATATCGAAGTCATTCAGAAGGTCACATGGAAGTCATTCAGAAGGTCACATGGAAGTCATTCAAACGGCTACATGGAAGTCATTCAAAAGGTCACATGGAAGTCATTCAGAAGGTCACATGGAAGTATTTCAAAAGGTCACATGGAAATCATTCAGAATGTCATATGGAAGTCATTCAGAAGGTCACATGGAAGTCATTCAGAAGGTCACATGGAAGTTATTCAGAAGGTCATATGGAAGTCATGCAGAAATATCTAAACTCTCAACTGTATATAACTGCTTTCTCAGATAGTTAAAAGATGGATTTGATTGAATGAAGCCTGTTGCGGGAATGCTGGTTGTGTTTAGGTAGAAATAATTTATGTACTTTTTATTGGTGTTAACTTGATTTTTTCTTCTTCTTCTTCTTCTTCTTTGTGTGTGTGTGTGTTTGTGTGTGTGTATGTGTGTGTGTGTGTGTGAGTGTGTGTGTTTGTGTGTGTGTTTGTGCGTGTGTGTGTGTGTGTGTGTGTGTGTGTGTGTGTGTGTGTGTGTGTGTGTGTGAGAGAGTGTGTGCCTGTATGCATGTGTATGTGCACATGTGCAGAATGATTATTTCTCTTTTTCTCTCTTTTGGACTCACTTGCAATTCAGAAAAATCCTTGTCAAAAATACCTCCATACTTTTCCATAAAAAGAATAAACACAAACTAAAAATTCTCAAAGCCATTTATATAAAAAAAATTGGAACTAAACCTCAACAAAATTAATTATGAATATTCCACAAACATTTTAAAATGTGTGCAATAGATCGTCTTTAAATGTTAGCACTTGTCATTAATAGTTTTTCCTTTATCTACTCAAGTCCGAAATTTTTCCACAGCATACCTAGTTACCCCCCCCCCTTAAACGGTGTCCACATCACCAAAGCCATGACATAGCATCCCAGACTCCACATATAAAAATAGTAATTTTCGGATGACCACAACAATTTTTGTCCTTCACAACCATGAATACTAAATACTTTCTCTATAATTAAAAATACACTGATGATGACATTATGCTATGTTGAAAGTACTCAAAAATAAATACAATATGAGCCAATATGGATTTTTTCCTCTTGTCTTTTAATAACCACACAAAAAAGCTTATCCACGAATATGAATGAATCCTATCTAGAATAAGTAGATAGAACATGTCTAAACTATTTAACAAAACCTGTCTTTATGAAAATATGCTGCTGAAATATATGTATTTCATATATATATATATATATATATATATATATATATATGAGGCACATGGTGGCGTAATGGATAGCAGCTTGGATTGAGGAATCGGAGAGCCGAGTTTGAATTCCAGTCGAATCCACTTACGTGCTAATACCCTTGGGAAATGTATGAATCCTCTCCTTCTCCCTCCAGCTATGGGTAAATAGCAGGACAGACTGGGTTCTATAGCCTTGGATGGCAACTGGTCTTGGAGAAGGAGAACTCCGAATTCAAAACCTGCGGAGGGTCATTTGGGGACCCAGTGGCATGTAATGCAGCAGGTCTCTGTATTCATCCCTTCAAAAAGTGGGGTTGGTTCTGCACAAAGCCTTCACCACCACAATCAAATCATATGTGTTGGTGTCTGGATATCAGTTCTTAGGGACTGAGCTGCTTAACCCTTATACATCGTATATGACAGGAGAGTTGAATATATATATACGTATACATATATAACAATTTTCTTTTATCCAACATTATTCCTTAGTAATATCAACCGGCCTAGATTGAGAAGTCCTGTGAAATACGAATGTGCTGCCTATGTCTGTGGTTTCTCTGATGGAAAAAGGGACACAGGTTCAATTCCTGTTGCGAGACATATTTTTGAGCCCATCCGTCTGCTAGCCAATCCCTGATGCAGACACTTGCTCAGGCCTATTTGTATTTCTTCAACACCCATATTGTTCACCTGAGGTTTATATTGCAACTATGATCAGAGGATCTTAAATACAGTTTCAGGGAGAAAACATATCTGGTAACAATTTGAACAATGTCAGTACATTCAAATCCTCAGCCACGATGACTTATGCTTTTGAGCAAGCACAACCATTGATGCACTTCAAACATCTATTTCTACCCAATTTTACTCACAATGTATGAGCAGGTGGTGTAATTGATGGCGGTGGCAACCAGTCTAAGAGAACAGCAACTCTGAATTCAAAATGATCGAAGATATCTATTAGGTTTCAAACAAAGTACCTAATCAAACTCCTCATAAAATATGTTGTTATAGATATAGACACAGTGTTTCAACTAAGTACCCTCTGGTCATCATCCAGTGTCCATTGATTGGCTCATGTGGGATATTTGTTCATTATTGCGATATCAGTTACTGTCTTTTCCTGTTGAATTGGGCGTCCTGGGTATGATGATAAACTACATCCAGCAGCAAGGCCTCTGATCAGGAGGTTTTGAGGAGCAAGGAGCCACCTCTTAATTGCTGGTGTTCCCAGATCCACCATGACTCGGGGTGGTAGCACCTGTTAGGGTCCCAGCTATGGGCAAATAGTTAACCCTGAAACTGGGGTCAAAACACTATGAAAGTGTAAAAATAGGTTTTAATACCAGAAATACTTTGTAAACAATTATCAGCAATAAATTCTTGAAGGAATAAAAAAACTATTACCAGCAATACATTTTTGAAAAAAAAAATATATATATATTACCAACAATACGTTTTTGAAAAAAAATATTACCAGCAACAGAGTTTTGAAGGAAAAAATTATTACTAGAAATAGATTTTTGATAAAACAAATTACCAGCAGTAAATACTTTGTTGGCATTAAATGTTAAATTATTTTGTGTACTTGTGTACTAGTGAGCCAACCCAAATGACTTGACTCACTTTATAGTTCCCCAATAGAAGGTTAACCAATCAGGAGACATGAAATATTCAATCCGTCGTGTATAAAGGCGGCCATTTTGTTTACTCTCTCCAAATGTCCAGTGCAAACCTGTCAAGCGAATGAACAGAAGGAAAAACTACTGAACTATGCCCTGCTACTTTATCGGGCTATCCACTGCTAACCTGAACTACGCTTCCCTACTGTCTTCGAAATATTCACTGCCAACCTCTGGATTCTATACTCAAAGACTACTGTCATCATGAACAACATTATGATATGCCATAAAACAAAATAAGCCAAACCAAACCTGTCGTTTTGGTGCATCACTACCAGATCTAAGGATTGAACTCATGAGCACTAGATAACAATAATACATTTATATCCACTACACCACCATCCTGAAGGACATTAGTAGTGTGTTTTTTTTTAAAATAATACAAGAATATTGACAATTACTTGTCTCAGAAATGAAACGTTAAATTATGAAGCGGGAGAACTTGCCATCATAATCAAATGTCGAAACCATCTGACATTCACTACTAATGTCCTTTGGGGAGATGGTGTTGGGGGGGGGATACAGGATTTTTTTATACAGGTGTTATTGTTATTTAGTAGTCAGAAGTTCAATGCTTGGATCAGATAACATGTGTAGAAATGTCACCTTTCAGAAAATGAATGGATGTCATAAGTTTCAGTCACATGTGAAATGACATTTAGCATTTTCATAACCAACAGAAACAAAACTTACTGACAAGTATTAATTCTCTTTGATATAATATAAAAGTATTAGTCCATTTTGCTATAATAGAAAATAATTCACTTTGCTATAAAAGTATTAGTTCACTTTGCTATAATATAAAAATAATTCACTTTGCTATAAAAGTATTAGTTCACTTTGCTATAATATAAAAATAATTCACTTTGCTATAAAAGTATTAGTTCACTTTGCTATAATATAAAAACAATTCACTTTGCTATAAAAGTATTAGTTCACTTTGCTATAATATAAAAACAATTCACTTTGCTATAAAAGTATTAGTTCACTTTGCTATAATATAAAAACAATTCACTTTGCTATAAAAGTATTAGTTCACTTTGCTATAATATAAAAATAATTCACTTTGCTATAAAAGTATTAGTTCCCTTTGCTATAATATAAAAATAATTCACTTTGCTATAAAAGTATTAGTTCACTTTGCTATAATATAAAAACAATTCACTTTGCTATAAAAGTATTAGTTCACTTTGCTATAATATAAAAACAATTCACTTTGCTATAAAAGTATTAGTTCACTTTGCTATAATATAAAAATAATTCACTTTGCTATAAAAGTATTAGTTCACTTTGCTATAATATAAAAATAATTCACTTTGCTATAAAAGTATTAGTTCACTTTGCTATAATATAAAAACAATTCACTTTGCTATAAAAGTATTAGTTCACTTTGCTATAATATAAAAACAATTCACTTTGCTATAAAAGTATTAGTTCACTTTGCTATAATATAAAAACAATTCACTTTGCTATAAAAGTATTAGTTCACTTTGCTATAATATAAAAACAATTCACTTTGCTATAAAAGTATTAGTTCACTTTGCTATAATATAAAAATAATTCACTTTGCTATAAAAGTATTAGTTCACTTTGCTATAATATAAAAATAATTCACTTTGCTATAAAAGTATTAGTTCACTTTGCTATAATATAAAAACAATTCACTTTGCTATAAAAGTATTAGTTCACTTTGCTATAATATAAAAACAATTCACTTTGCTATAAAAGTATTAGTTCACTTTGCTATAATATAAAAACAATTCACTTTGCTATAAAAGTATTAGTTCACTTTGCTATAATATAAAAATAATTCACTTTGCTATAAAAGTATTAGTTCACTTTGCTATAATATAAAAATAATTCACTTTGCTATAAAAGTATTAGTTCACTTTGCTATAATATAAAAACAATTCACTTTGCTATAAAAGTATTAGTTCACTTTGCTATAATATAAAAACAATTCACTTTGCTATAAAAGTATTAGTTCACTTTGCTATAATATAAAAATAATTCACTTTGCTATAAAAGTATTAGTTCACTTTGCTATAATATAAAAATAATTCACTTTGCTATAAAAGTATTAGTTCACTTTGCTATAATATAAAAATAGTTCACTTTGCTATAATATAAAAGTATTAGTATTAGAATCCATGCTTTTTGCACTTTATCATATGTCAGATTATTGAACGATTTTTATATCTTATTGAACTATGATTCATAAGATAATATTGTTTGATATACATCAGTTATTTATCTTACATTACAATTTCTGACAGATTTTGCATATATCTCATATATACATACAGTCAACAACGAAATTATTTGCACACCCATCAATTTTGAATAATTTAATCCATCTCTCAGAATCTAATGTCCGTATGATGCCAGGTTTTTTATGTTAATAAGCCCCCTCCCCCTCAAAAAAAGAAATATAAAATTCAATTTTCAGAACAATAGTTTAAATACAACAAATTGGACAGGCAAATTATCCAAAATAGGAAAAGACAGAATTATTTGTACAGTAGAAAATATCATTTTAAATTGATTGATTTGTGTAAGTATAAGTAATTTACATAATTATTTTATTGGTAAAGCCTTCTAGACTATTTATTCAGTAGAATATTTGTAATAATTCCAGCAAAGAACATCACATGGTGGATAGAGTGTCACCATTGTTATTCTTATGTTAACAACACGATGGGGAAAATAAAGGAGCTTAGTGTTGACTTGAGACAGAGAATTATTAACTCCCGCAAGTCGGGAAATAGTTACAGCCCTATTTCAAATTGGTTAGATATGCCTAGATCTATGGTACAAATAGTTTAAACAGTTTGGCATGACAGAAAATTTGCTCGGGCATGGAAGAAAACCCAAATTGTCACTGAGAACTGCATGAAATCTGCATTGCTAGGTTATTATAAAACCGAGAGTTGTTTTGAAAGACATTGACGAAAGTTTGGGTATGATGGGTATCAGCATAAGTACTTGCACAATACAACGTTGTTTAAATAGAAATGGCTTTTTGGAGGTGAGGCTTTCTTCCCAAAGAACACAGTGGTGATGTTAAAACATGGAGGCGGCTCGATGATGTTTTGGAGTTGTTTTAGGTCAAGGGGGACTGGACAATTAATTGTAATGAGAGGAGTAATGAAATCTGCAGACTATATCAAAATTCAGGATGAAAATCTACAACTATCAGTGCAAAATCTTCATCTTGGTCAGTGATTTACTTTCCAGCAAGATAATGATTCCAAACATATGTCTAAATCAGTGACTGTGTGGCTTTTGACAAAGAACATTACAGTTCTGCCATGGCCTTCAATGAGTCCTGACTTGAATCCTATCTTGTCAAATTTGTTGTATTTAACGTATAGAAAATTGAGTTTCTATTCATTTTTGTGCTTATTAGCATAAAAAACTGGCATCATACAGATATTAGATTCTGAGAAATGGATAAAAATATTCAAAATTGATGGGTGTGTGAATAATGTTGTTGTTGACTCTCTGTGTGTGTGTGTGTGTGTGTGTGTGTGTGTGTGTGTGTGTGTGTGTGTGTGTGTGTGCATATGATTTTTTTTTCTTCATTTCACTACAAGCCAAGCAATAATACCATTAAGATGCAAGGGGTCAGTGGGAATGAAAGAGAATATGAAAATTTAGTGAGGAGAAAGGACAATAAAAGAACAGGTTTCAGGAAGACAGAATATGGTCACTAAGTTGCAAGGGGTTACTGGGAGTGAAAGAGAATGAGAAGACTTTAGTGAGGAGAAAGGACAATAAAAGAACAGGTTTCAGGAAGACAGAATATGGTCACTAAGTTGCAAGGCGTTACTGGGAGTGAAAGAGAATGAGAAGACTTTAGTGAGGAGAAAGGACAATAAAAGAACAGGTTTCAGGAAGACAGAATATAGCAATTGACATTGCATTTTAATTCTTGAAGAATTAATGTGGCATTGAAGCTAGAAGCTGGAAGAGAATTGCACAGGAAAGAAGTGTGAGAAAAAAACTATTAGAATAGAACTTAGGATTACATCTAGCTATTTCAACAATAAAACTATGAAACCTAGCAGCCAATCTAGTAGTATGCTTCAATTCATGCAGTTGAGATATCAAGGAGGAGAACAATACTTATTTTGAATAATACAAAAATGTGGCACAAGGCCAAAAGGGGGATAGGGAATAGGGGAAGTTTGGTCTTCAACTTGTCTTATCTTAAACTTAGCCATGATTAATAATCCAAATACACCTTGTCCTGAATATGACAATAAACTACATCCGACAGAGAGGCCTCTGATTGGAAGTTTTTGAGGAGTGTGGAACTCCCTCTTAATTGTTGTTGTTCCCTGATCCACTCTGATCCGGAGTGGTAGCTCCTGTTAGTTATAGTTAACAAAATAATAGTTAAATAGTTAACACCCTGGGACCAAAACACTATCAAAGTATAAAAATAGATTTGTATAGTAAAAATACCAACAATACATTTTTAAAAAGAAAAATATTACTAGCAATACCTTTGACTCTTGACAAAAACCCTCTTTACAAAAATATGTCAATGAAAGCATGCAGTTGCAATGCTAAAGTTGAATATTTTTGAAAATTTAAGAGAGTGCGATTTTTACTAATATGGTAATTTGAGAATTTTTTTGTTGCATGCTCCAAAAGTTTTATTCGTTAACAATACCACATTTCTAAAAAAACATATTTCGATTCGCATTTAATCTTTCATCTCTGATGCCACCTGGATTTACTAAAAACAAAATAATTTCCATGCCTGAAGATGACTGTGTATACAGTTGAAAGTACTAGCAGATTAAAAAAAGACCTTATACAACCTGTAGTTATTAAAATGATCATGACATTCATCGAGTGGTTTGTAGGTTAATGTAACTTTAAAATTTGGTTTGCAAAGAGTTTTTACCATTTTATATCATTAACTTTACTAATCTACTTTTTGCATGAATGATTCATTGTAATATAAATTGAACTGCACCACATATTTGATATATATATATATATGTATATATATTCATAGTACAGCTAATCGATCCGTTGGTATATAATCCAGGGTGGGTCCTAGTAATAGTAATTATTAAAACTGATCCACAGAGTGTTCAATGTCTTTATTATGACAGAGCATATGCATTTTTTACAGCAAAAAACCAAAATCGGTCGGGTTTTGGTCCTGACTTTAGGCATTTGGATGTCTAGTCACACTGAGGAGCTGTGATACAGCAAAACAGTACTGTCTGCAAATAACACACACACACACACACACAAACTCACACGCATATATATATATATATATATATATATATATATATTATAGAAAAAACCATTGATGTAAACAACAGACAACTTGCCAAACCTAAACCTCTTACCCACATACAGACTCAAATTAAACCAACAATACTGAAAAAAGAAAGAGAAAAAAGGTCTAAAGACAAACTTAACTACTCAGTAAAGTGCTCAAAGATTGCCTAGTCCAAGTAATATATATATATATATATAATTAATACAAATATAAAAATTGTCACTTAGCTGATTGGTGTTACCTTGTGTCCTGACTCATAAAACAAGCTCTCCAGCAATCATGCCGTCCACTCATCAAGGGATAACAGCAATTGTGTGTATGTACTTTAATTAATCTTTATTGAACACCACTGACAAGATCTGTTAATTATCAAATAGATTCTAACCATCCCATTAGTTATCATTGAATACTAAATGTTATCATTACCATTTAGTTCTCAATAATGACCGAGACAGTCAAGAGTATTCAAGCCTAAAAAAGAACAAAGCACGAACACATTATCTGCAATTCATAATCTGAATGTTTATTTATTCAAAAATTGGAAAAATATGATAAAAATGTTAGCAGAAAGAATTTGTTGTTAGTTGAATTAAAACAAATTTGAGTAAATTCTTGCTGTCAAAATATATACACTACAGTTCAAAAGTTTGATGCCATCCCTGGTATTTTTTTTTTTAAATTCACCCAAATAGTAGTTATTTTCTACTTTAAATAAGAGAAAATTATTATACATGGTTAAAAAAAAAATGAGATGTGACTTTTTATAGGAATTTTTATAACGACAAAAAGAAAAACATTTTATGATTAAATTTTTCTCCCGTCAAAATAGCCTCCTTTAGCCTTAATTACTGCAGCACAAACTTTTAGAATTCATTGCAAAAGAATCTCAAAGTATAAGTTTGACAATTGATTTCATAATTTTTTTTAATGACTCTAAGAGGGTTTTTTTCAGATTTGGAACTTTTGCCAAGTTCATCACATTTTAATTCTGGAGTTGCCTTCAAACTTTCAACCTGTAGTGTACATTATGTCTACGTGCGTTTGTGTGTATATGATTATGTGTCAGTGTAATTAGTATTATTAATTACTTATTAATTATGGATAATAAATTAATACTCAGAGTTCTATGTATTTAATCTAGCTTTAGATACGGAATACTTATTCTTGGAAAAAAAGCCCCTTTTATTTAAAGAGTCAAATTAGAAGATACAAATTTTTGTGGAATAAAGGGACTGAATGACCATACAGATATTTCTTTACTTTATATTTTTATGGTGGAAATGACAAAAGGGATTGTCAGTGGTCAGGAATGAAGGCAAGCATTACTGATAGAATAGGGCTATTATATGTATAATGGAAATGCATTGCTAATGATTTTACTATAGGAATGCATTGAAAATGAGGAAGAAAGGGATTGTCAGTGGTCAGGAATGAAGGCAAGCATTACTGATAGAATAGGGCTATTATATGTATAATGGAAATGCATTGCTAATGATTTTACTATAGGAATGCATTGAAAATGAGAAAGAAAGGGATTGTCAGTGGTCAGGAATGAAGGCAAGCATTACTGATAGAATGGGGCTATTATATGGATAATGGAAATGCATTGCTAATGATTTTACTATAGGAATGCATTGAAAATGAGGAAGAAAGGTATTGTCAGTGGTCAGGAATGAAGGCAAGCATTACTGATAGAATAGGGCTATTATATGTATAATGGAAATGCATTGCTAATGATTTTACTATAGGAATGCATTGAAAATGAGAAAGAAAGGGATTGTCAGTGGTCAGGAATGAAGGCAAGCATTACTGATAGAATGGGGCTATTATATGGATAATGGAAATGCATTGCTAATGATTTTACTATAGGAATGCATTGAAAATGAGGAAGAAAGGTATTGTCAGTGGTCAGGAATGAAGGCAAGCATTACTGATAGAATAGGGCTATTATATGTATAATGGAAATGCATTGCTAATGATTTTACTATAGGAATGCATTGAAAATGAGGAAGAAAGGTATTGTCAGTGGTCAGGAATGAAGGCAAGCATTACTGATAGAATAGGGCTATTATATGTATAATGGAAATGCATTGCTAATGATTTTACTATAGGAATGCATTGAAAATGAGGAAGAAAGGGATTGTCAGTGGTCAGGAATGAAGGCAAGCATTACTGATAGAATAGGGCTATTATATGTATAATGGAAATGCATTGCTAATGATTTTACTATAGGAATGCATTGAAAATGAGAAAGAAAGGGATTGTCAGTGGTCAGGAATGAAGGCAAGCATTACTGATAGAATGGGGCTATTATATGGATAATGGAAATGCATTGCTAATGATTTTACTATAGGAATGCATTGAAAATGAGGAAGAAAGGTATTGTCAGTGGTCAGGAATGAAGGCAAGCATTACTGATAGAATAGGGATATTATATGTATAATATGATTGCTAATGTTTTTTCCAAATGACAGCCGTTTAAAATCAGGAATATGGGATTGTCAATGGTCATACAATCATTCATGTAAGAATATTGCAATATATCTTATTAGACACAAATAGGGAATGATTAAGTGTAAGTTTTTACCTGAATCCCTTAAAAGGTATAGAAATGATCTTTTTCTCTGGTTTGATGTGCATGTCCATTAATCATCGAGAATTGAATCTCCACATTTGACCTGTTTGTCTACTCTCCCAGGTAACAATTCCCAAAAGATTATATTTCTTTCAATCAACCCCCATCTTGTGGCCTATTTATAATCAATATCCATTCTGGATCTTTGTTCAAGATTTATCAATGACGAGAAAAGAAAATGGAGAAACTACAGTGGTCGTTTTGTGTCCAACTGTTGCCAATAGTTACACAAACAATTCTCCCTACACTCAATTTGCAAAAGGAAGAACACATTCAGAAAATAAAATGCTACAGGATATATAAAATGATGTATCTAAATTATTATTATTATTAAATCATCATAAGATTTCCTGCATTTTTTGTTAAATTTTATATCGTATAACTCTTTGCAATTTTGTCAAATCTGTCTATTGCATCCAATGATGGATGAAACCTCTTATTGTTTTTCTCTCAGTAGATTTATTTGAGAAATGGTACAGTAACAGTTCAAATATGATTCTTGACTTACATTTTCACATCTGTGCTTACAAATGCGCAAAGTATAATCCCAATCTGTTTAATCTTTGAAAAGACCTGGTGCTATAAGCTTGGATGTGCTGGTGGTGTAATGGATAACATCTTGGAATAAGAAACGAGAGACCTGATTTTGAATTCCAGTCAGGTCGGTCATATTCACTTACATGCAAATTTCTCTTGGGGAAGATATGAATCCACATCTTCTTCTCCCCTTCTATGGATTAAATAGTAAGACGTTTATCGGAAAATCATTATTATCTCAAAAAAATTCTTGTAATCTAAAAAGTACGTTCCAGCTTTAAATCACCTCCAAAAGGTCGATAAACCATAAAAAACAAAGTCTGTCTATATTTCTGAGATGAGGTATTATGTACAGTATTTACATTAGTCGGACAATTGTCCTCATCTTTGTCGCCATATTTGTCACAACGTTTCGGCCGTTGTACGCTCCGGCCTTCTTCAGGTGGTTGGAATTTCGAACCGAACCCTCAAGGACACATGGTACAGTGGATAAAGGCGTTGGTTAGATCCAGTGACAGACCCAAAGAGTGAGTTCAATACCCGGTTCAGGCAGTGGAGAACTTTCAGAGGGAAAATTACCAGGAGATAACTGATAACTGACATCCATCAAACATGGCTCGTGGAACTAGAACAGTCTACCCCAGTGATCGAAATAAAGGGTTCGGTTCGAAATTCCAACCACCTGAAGAAGGCCGGAGCGTACAACGGCCGAAACGTTGTGACAAATATGGCGACAAAGATGAGGACAATGGTCCGACTAATGTAAATACTGTACATAAAAAAGAAATCAATCCAACTCCATGCTTGCCTTTTCTCCTACAGACAAGTCTAATAGAAATTTTTATTCTAAGTGTGAGATGAAGTCACTTTGAAAATGATGTGCCTCTTGCATACTAACAACATTTGCTTTGTTGTATTGTCCTAGAATCAGGTTTATTTTGAAATCGTCTGAATTTGCCTGGACATTGATTTGTATTTTCTGTCTAAAAGAATTTTATGGTTTAATTGATTTTTCAGTCAATTTTTCAGGCTTTGTTAAATAGACGAGTTGAGTTCAGCTATAAAGAAAATATCATACATCAATACATAAAAACATATCAATACATAAAGATATATCATAGATCAATACATAAAGACATATCAATACATAAAGATATATCATAGATCAATACATAAAGATATAAAGATATATCATAGATCAATACATAAAGATATATCAATACATAAAGATATATCATAGATCAATACATAAAGATATATCAATACATAAAGATATATCATAGATCAATACATAAAGATATATCATAGATCAATACATAAAGATATATCAATACATAAAGATATATCATAGATCAATACATAAAGATATATCAATACATAAAGATATATCATAGATCAATACATAAAGATATATCAATACATAAAGATATATCATAGATCAATACATAAAGATATATCAATACATAAAGATATATCATACATCAATACATAAAGATATATCAATACATAAAGATATATCATAGATCAATACATAAAGATATATCAATACATAAAGATATATCATACATCAATACATAAAGATATATCATACATCAATACATAAAGATATATCAATACATAAAGATATATCATAGATCAATACATAAAGATATATCAATACATAAAGATATATCATACATCAATACATAAAGATATATCAATACATAAAGATATATCATACATCAATACATAAATATATATCAATACATAAAGATATATCATACATCAATACATAAAGATATATCAATACATAAAGATATATCATAGATCAATACATAAAGATATATCAATACATAAAGATATATCATAGATCAATACATAAAGATATATCAATACATAAAGATATATCATACATCAATACATAAAGATATATTAATACATAAAGATATATCATACATCAATACATAAAGATATATCAATACATAAAGATATATCATAGATCAATACATAAAGATATATCAATACATAAAGATATATCATAGATCAATACATAAAGATATATCATACATCAATACATAAAGATATATCAATACATAAAGATATATCATACATCAATACATAAAGATATATCAATACATAAAGATATATCATAGATCAATACATAAAGATATATCAATACATAAAGATATATCATAGATCAATACATAAAGATATATCAATACATAAAGATATATCATAGATCAATACATAAAGATATATCAATACATAAAGATATATCATAGATCAATACATAAAGATATATCAATACATAAAGATATATCATACATCAATACATAAAGATATATCAATACATAAAGATATATCATAGATCAATACATAAAGATATATCAATACATAAAGATATATCATAGATCAATACATAAAGATATATCATACATCAATACATAAAGATATATCAATACATAAAGATATATCATACATCAATACATAAAGATATATCAATACATAAAGATATATCATAGATCAATACATAAAGATATATCAATACATAAAGATATATCATAGATCAATACATAAAGATATATCAATACATAAAGATATATCATAGATCAATACATAAAGATATATCAATACATAAAGATATATCATAGATCAATACATAAAGATATATCAATACATAAAGATATATCATACATCAATACATAAAGATATATCAATACATAAAGATATATCATAGATCAATACATAAAGATATATCATACATCAATACATAAAGATATATCAATACATAAAGATATATCATACATCAATACATAAAGATATATCAATACATAAAGATATATCATAGATCAATACATAAAGATATATCAATACATAAAGATATATCATAGATCAATACATAAAGATATATCAATACATAAAGATATATCATAGATCAATACATAAAGATATATCAATAGATAAAGATATATCATAGATCAATACATAAAGATATATCAATACATAAAGATATATCATACATCAATACATAAAGATATATCAATACATAAAGATATATCATAGATCAATACATAAAGATATATCAATACATAAAGATATATCATACATCAATACATAAAGATATATCAATACATAAAGATATATCATAGATCAATACATAAAGATATATCAATACATAAAGATATATCATAGATCAATACATAAAGATATATCAATACATAAAGATATATCATAGATCAATACATAAAGATATATCAATACATAAAGATATATCATACATCAATACATAAAGATATATCATAGATCAATACATAAAGATATATCAATACATAAAGATATATCATACATCAATACATAAAGATGTATAAATACATAAAGATATATCATACAGCAATACATAAATTGGGAGATTTTTAAAAAACAGCTGTGATTTATTAGTGATTATAAAAATTTAACAAGTTTTAATAGTCAATAAAAAAATCCTTGTTCTTTACAGATTCACTTCTCCTAATAAAGATTTTGATTCTAAATATGAAAATTAAAAAAATATATATATATAGGATATGCAAACACAACCCTTTCTTGTAGATTCCCTTATCAAATATTTGACCCAAGGTCAATGCAGCAACACATGACACAGAAACACAAAAATTACAATAACATAATGCAGGTCCTTGTTGGCAATAATACTTAATAAAATAAATTGCAACAAAAAATGCAAAGTATCTGTCTATATTTCTGAGATGAAGTATTATGTACACTATTTACATTATTCAGACTATTGGACTCATCTTTGTCACCATATTTATTACAATGTTTTGGCCTTTCATTATCTGTCTATATTTCTGAGATGAGGTATTATGTACATTATTTACATTATTCAGACTATTGTCCTCATCTTTGTTGCCATATTTATTACAATGTTTCAGCTATTGTACACTCCAGCCTTCTTCAAGGTCACATTGAACAGTGGATAAAGGCATTGATTAGATCCAGTGACAGGACCCAAAGAGTGTGAGTTCAATACCCAATTAAGGCAGTGGAGAACTTGGAGAGGGGAATTAACAGGAGATAACTGACAACTGGCATCAATTAAACATGGCACGTGGAACTAGAACAGTCTACCCCAGTGAGCGAAATAAAGGGTTCAGTTTAACATTCCAACCACCTGAAGAAGGCCAGAGCATACAACGGCCGAAACGTTGTAATAAATATAGCAACAAAGATGAGGACAATAGTCCGAATAATGTAAATAGTATAAAAAATACAACCTTTAGAAGCTTTTCATATTTAGTTAAAACAAAACTATAATTAAAATATTTAGATATTTAAATTCTTAGAAACTACATAATACTATATTTGCATGACATCACAAACATTTCAATTCCAAAACATTCCATTTATGTAACATTGAATACACTCAAAAATTAAGAATAATAAATGCATTGTATTTAGAATAGGACTTTTATCTCGGCCTGTTCCACTGGGTTTAGAGTGGAAGGATAAATTATATGAGACTGACCGCTGAAAAGTTGAAACAACGCAAAGATGAAACATGGTAAACTTAACTGTTTTACTCAAACTGCTGCTGGATCCATTTTGCACCCAGCATTCCCTAGTAGGACAGGAAGTGCTTACAATCATCATAATCAACATTATTGATGTTTCTGTTTATACTTCTAAGATGAGGCATTATGTACACTATTTACATTATTTCGCTCACTCAAGGACACATGGCACAGTGGATAAAGGAGTTAGTTAAATCCAGTGGCAGGACCCAAAGAATGTGAGTTCGATACCCGGTTAAGGCAGTGGAAAAATTGAAAGAGAGATTTATGGAAGATTGTAGTTTAAAAGCAGTAAAATCAACCTTGCTAACCGAATGATCCTCTGTGGCTCAATTGGTTAAGTCACGTCAGGCTATATGACGGTTCTGTATAGGATACAGGTTTGATTCCTGCCGCAGGACCATTATTTTCTGTGAAATTTAGCCTTGTCCGGGTTCCTCTCTGCTCATATAGCTGAAAAGATTTCAGCTAGTGTATTTAGCAACTGCCCCACGCAGTCACATGTGGCACAAGGCCAAATTTAGTGTGGGATTCCCAAGCCCATAGGCTCGGCCAAAAAAATCCCCGTAGAACCTGCATAAACAGGATCGGGTCAGTCTACCTCCCTGAACAAGACTCTGCCCTTTGGCATAGCCTTGTCCAGGTTCCTCTCTGCTCAGAGGCAGAGAGTTTGACCAGAGAGCCGAAAAAGGTTTCTGCTAGTCTCTGTAGTCCATTGACTTACAGCTACTTATAGGTAGTTACTACCTATAGTGTAGTCACTCATGGGGGTGACAGGTTATCCATTACATCAGAAATGAATGATGTTGCAGCTGTATTGGCAGTTCAAATTGACAGGATTATATATATGTAAATTGCACGACTGAGAAACATAAAAAAAAACTCGGATGATGATGATGATGATGATGATGATGATGATGATGATGATGATGATGATGATAAAAGATTAGTGAAAAGGGCATTACTAATAGTTTGAGATCTTCCTGTTCAAGTTCATTGAATGAAACATTTACAAAGTTTCATGTTTAATTAATGTCTTTCAGGGGACGACTTTGGTTTAGCATGAACTCTGACCCCGACTAGGGAGTGATCTGAAGTGCCCAGTGAGGGTAGAACTTCTACGGGGCCTTTTTTTAGGACAAGGCATGAGGAAGAGATCAAGGAGATTCGCCTGATGTCCTGTCACGTCTGGAATGTGGGTGGATTCTTCAATGACCTGCATTAGATTGTAGGCAATGGTGAAATTTCTACAGAGCCTTGAAACAAACATTAAATCACAATTTTTCCTGATATTTTTTGTCCTACCAAAGTCATATGTTCATATAAATAAATCCGTCATTTTTTATAGGTACTATTCTATTCGTTATATGGTGAGCAGATATTATGCAATCATGACACTTAAGACATGTGTTGCATACCTTGTTTTTCTAGTGTGTTATATAACGGATGAGGTTTAAGTCCCATTTAATAAGATAACTTGGGACCATAATTTTATTTTAAACCATTGTTCATTTAACGAAATAATGTTTTCAAAGGTTAACAGAGAATTTGTTCAGGATATTGACTGAAAACAAATGTTTGAATAACGATTTTACGTGATATTCAGTTGTCCTATCCAATGTCAATATTCACACTTTTATCCTGACACAAGTCAGGGAGGCTACATTTTTAGCTTTTACGTATAAAGTAGGTGACAAAGATTATTATAAACATCTTTTTGTAAACAATGCATGGGCCACAGCATAAGTACTGTATTAGCTTTCGATTATTTTATCAGTTTTATTGAAATTGTATGTTTACTTAGATTTGACTGTCAGGAGCATTTTAGTTTTCTGTAAATATATATTTGCCGTTATCTCATCTGTTGAAAATCTTGTTTGATAAAACAACCTCGAATGGCGGTTATACTTAAGTCATATAAAACAGCTAGAAAATATCTTTGAATGTTTGGCAATGAAGGAGAAAGCCAAGTCTGTTCTTTGTGCTGCTTGTTCTTTTATATGTTGTGTCTCTTCAGGACATAGCTGATTGTGGCCCTCCAAATCTTCCTGTCCTTTGTAGCTCTTAATAAGTTTTGTCTTTTTGTTATTTCTCTCAAACCTTGTTCTAGCATCCATTTACTCAAGTCCATCAAGTATGTTACATGCTATTTTTCTGTCTGCCTTCCCCCTCTATCTGACTTGTGTGTATCAGGTTTTACAAGCCTCTCTTCCTAATTATGTGCCCCAGAAATTTCAGCTGGTTCTTCCTGACGTTATATATAACTTTTCTTTTCGTTTCCATTTTTTTCCAAAACCTCATTGTTGCTCACATGTTCAGTTCATTTGTGCTGGCTGTCGATAAAGAAAATCTGAAAGAAGACTGGGTTGATTTTAGTAGGCCTCAAAATATGGTAATTATTTGTGCTTTTCAACAGGTCTTGACCAATCACAACCTTTCTTACCCCAATAAAAGATCTTTTCTTTGTACCCTAAGATTATGTTTTCTTTTTTTGTGTGGTTTTTCTTAGCCTTGCATGTTTAGCCAGTTGAAGAGGTAGTTGTTCACTGCGAGTTGTGATGTAAATTCGTTTTATCTTTTTGATTTACCTCCCTGATATTTTTTGCTACTGGACTTGCGAGACTGATTTTCGACCGTTGGAATTACAACCTCGGTATCTGTCTATATTTCTGAGATGAGGTATTTTGTATACTATTTACATTATTTGGACTATAGTCTTCATCTTTGTTGCCATATTTATCACAACGTTTCGGCCGTTGTATGCTCCGGCCTTCTTCAGGTGGTTGGAATGTCAAACTGAACCCTTTATTTCACTCACTGGGGTAGACTGTTCTAGTTCCACGTGCCTTGTCTAATGGATGTCGGTTATCAGTCCGAAAACGTTATCGGCCAAAACGTTGTGATAAATATGGCAACAAAGATGGAATAAATGTGATATATAAATTCTACATATCAAACATATGGTGTGTAATCGAATGATAAAATAGAAAAATTCTACATAAGGTATTGTCTTTCAAAAGAACGTTATCAGACAAAAATAACATTTGTATAATTGAAATTATATGTATCTAGAGTAGAGAGCAATGGTGGAGATGTGGGGACACTTATCTGGAATTTCTAATTCTTTTAAAATTTTGAATTTCTGGCATCTTATGTGTCTAGACATAGGACTTAGCCAATTTCATTAACCTTATCAAAGTTTTTACTTATATTTTATCACTAGTTTTTAATCATCCCACGACTGTCCTATAGAGAAAACTTTGCTAGTCTCTCTCTACTCTATCGCTATTTCCATGGCAAATGTTCAGATGAGCTGCATTCCTTAGTTCCACCAGTTCAGACCTTTACATCTAAGCCTCTCTCTACTCTATCACTATTTCCATGGCAAATGTTCAGATGAGCTGCATCCCTTAGTTCCACCAGTTCAGACCTTTACATCTAAGCCTCTCTCTACTCTATCACTATTTCCATGGCAAATGTTCAGATGAGCTGCATTCCTTAGTTCCACCAGTTCAGACCTTTACATCTAAGCCTCTCTCTACTCTATCACTATTTCCATGGCAAATGTTCAGATGAGCTGCATTCCTTAGTTCCACCAGTTCAGAACTTTACATCTAAGCCTCTCTCTACTCTATCACTATTTCCATGGCAAATGTTCAGATGAGCTGCATCCCTTAGTTCCACCAGTTCAGACCTTTACATCTAAGCCTCTCTCTACTCTATCACTATTTCCATGGCAAATGTTCAGATGAGCTGCATCCCTTAGTTCCACCAGTTCAGACCTTTACATCTAAGCCTCTCTCTACTCTATCACTATTTCCATGGCAAATGTTCAGATGAGCTGCATTCCTTAGTTCCACCAGTTCAGACCTTTACATCTAAGCCTCTCTCTACTCTATCACTATTTCCATGGCAAATGTTCAGATGAGCTGCATTCCTTAGTTCCACCAGTTCAGACCTTTACATCTAAGCCTCTCTCTATTCTATCGCTATTTCCATGGCAAATGTTCAGATGAGCTGCATTCCTTAGTTCCACCAGTTCAGACCTTTACATCTAAGCCTCTCTCTACTCTATCGCTATTTCCATGGCAAATGTTCAGATGAGCTACATTCCTTAGTTCCACCAGTTCAGACCTTTACATCTAAGCCTCTCTCTATTCTATCGCTATTTCCATGGCAAATGTTCAGATGAGCTGCATTCCTTAGTTCCACCAGTTCAGACCTTTACATCTAAGCCTCTCTCTACGCTATCGCTATTTCCATGGCAAATGTTCAGATGAGCTGCATTCCTTAGTTCCACTTGTTCAGACCTTTACATCTAAGCCTCTCTCTACTCTATCGCTATTTCCATGGCAAATGTTCAGAAGAGCTACATTCCTTAGTTCCACCAGTTCAGACCTTTACATCTAAGCCTCTCTCTACTCTATCACTATTTCCATGGCAAATGTTCAGATGAGCTGCATTCCTTAGTTCCACCAGTTCAGACCTTTACATCTAAGCCTCTCTCTATTCTATCGCTATTTCCATGGCAAATGTTCAGATGAGCTGCATTCCTTAGTTCCACCAGTTCAGACCTTTACATCTAAGCCTCTCTCTACTCTATCACTATTTCCATGGCAAATGTTCAGATGAGCTGCATTCCTTAGTTCCACCAGTTCAGACCTTTACATCTAAGCCTCTCTCTATTCTATCGCTATTTCCATGGCAAATGTTCAGATGAGCTGCATTCCTTAGTTCCACTTGTTCAGACCTTTACATCTAAGCCTCTCTCTACTCTATCGCTATTTCCATGGCAAATGTTCAGAAGAGCTACATTCCTTAGTTCCACCAGTTCAGACCTTTACATCTAAGCCTCTCTCTACTCTATCACTATTTCCATGGCAAATGTTCAGATGAGCTGCATTCCTTAGTTCCACCAGTTCAGACCTTTACATCTAAGCCTCTCTCTATTCTATCGCTATTTCCATGGCAAATGTTCAGATGAGCTGCATTCCTTAGTTCCACTTGTTCAGACCTTTACATCTAAGCCTCTCTCTACTCTATCACTATTTCCATGGCAAATGTTCAGATGAGCTGCATTCCTTAGTTCCACCAGTTCAGACCTTTACATCTAAGCCTCTCTCTATTCTATCGCTATTTCCATGGCAAATGTTCAGATGAGCTGCATTCCTTAGTTCCACTTGTTCAGACCTTTACATCTAAGCCTCTCTCTACTCTATCGCTATTTCCATGGCAAATGTTCAGAAGAGCTACATTCCTTAGTTCCACCAGTTCAGACCTTTACATCTAAGCCTCTCTCTATTCTATCGCTATTTCCATGGCAAATGTTCAGATGAGCTGCATTCCTTAGTTCCACCAGTTCAGACCTTTACATCTAAGCCTCTCTCTACTCTATCACTATTTCCATGGCAAATGTTCAGATGAGCTGCATTCCTTAGTTCCACCAGTTCAGACCTTTACATCTAAGCCTCTCTCTATTCTATCGCTATTTCCATGGCAAATGTTCAGATGAGCTGCATTCCTTAGTTCCACTTGTTCAGACCTTTACATCTAAGCCTCTCTCTACTCTATCACTATTTCCATGGCAAATGTTCAGATGAGCTACATTCCTTAGTTCCACCAGTTCAGACCTTTACATCTAAGCCTCTCTCTATTCTATCGCTATTTCCATGGCAAATGTTCAGATGAGCTGCATTCCTTAGTTCCACTTGTTCAGACCTTTACATCTAAGCCTCTCTCTACTCTATCACTATTTCCATGGCAAATGTTCAGAAGAGCTACATTCCTTAGTTCCACCAGTTCAGACCTTTACATCTAAGCCTCTCTCTATTCTATCGCTATTTCCATGGCAAATGTTCAGATGAGCTGCATTCCTTAGTTCCACTTGTTCAGACCTTTACATCTAAGCCTCTCTCTACTCTATCACTATTTCCATGGCAAATGTTCAGATGAGCTGCATTCCTTAGTTCCACCAGTTCAGACCTTTACATCTAAGCCTCTCTCTATTCTATCGCTATTTCCATGGCAAATGTTCAGATGAGCTGCATTCCTTAGTTCCACTTGTTCAGACCTTTACATCTAAGCCTCTCTCTACTCTATCACTATTTCCATGGCAAATGTTCAGATGAGCTACATTCCTTAGTTCCACCAGTTCAGACCTTTACATCTAAGCCTCTCTCTATTCTATCGCTATTTCCATGGCAAATGTTCAGATGAGCTGCATTCCTTAGTTCCACTTGTTCAGACCTTTACATCTAAGCCTCTCTCTACTCTATCACTATTTCCATGGCAAATGTTCAGATGAGCTGCATTCCTTAGTTCCACCAGTTCAGACCTTTACATCTAAGCCTCTCTCTATTCTATCGCTATTTCCATGGCAAATGTTCAGATGAGCTGCATTCCTTAGTTCCACTTGTTCAGACCTTTACATCTAAGCCTCTCTCTACTCTATCGCTATTTCCATGGCAAATGTTCAGAAGAGCTACATTCCTTAGTTCCACCAGTTCAGACCTTTACATCTAAGCCTCTCTCTATTCTATCGCTATTTCCATGGCAAATGTTCAGATGAGCTGCATTCCTTAGTTCCACTTGTTCAGACCTTTACATCTAAGCCTCTCTCTACTCTATCACTATTTCCATGGCAAATGTTCAGATGAGCTGCATTCCTTAGTTCCACCAGTTCAGACCTTTACATCTAAGCCTCTCTCTATTCTATCGCTATTTCCATGGCAAATGTTCAGATGAGCTGCATTCCTTAGTTCCACTTGTTCAGACCTTTACATCTAAGCCTCTCTCTACTCTATCGCTATTTCCATGGCAAATGTTCAGAAGAGCTACATTCCTTAGTTCCACCAGTTCAGACCTTTACATCTAAGCCTCTCTCTACTCTATCACTATTTCCATGGCAAATGTTCAGATGAGCTGCATTCCTTAGTTCCACCAGTTCAGACCTTTACATCTAAGCCTCTCTCTATTCTATCGCTATTTCCATGGCAAATGTTCAGATGAGCTGCATTCCTTAGTTCCACTTGTTCAGACCTTTACATCTAAGCCTCTCTCTACTCTATCACTATTTCCATGGCAAATGTTCAGATGAGCTGCATTCCTTAGTTCCACCAGTTCAGACCTTTACATCTAAGCCTCTCTCTATTCTATCGCTATTTCCATGGCAAATGTTCAGATGAGCTGCATTCCTTAGTTCCACTTGTTCAGACCTTTACATCTAAGCCTCTCTCTACTCTATCGCTATTTCCATGGCAAATGTTCAGAAGAGCTACATTCCTTAGTTCCACCAGTTCAGACCTTTACATCTAAGCCTCTCTCTACTCTATCACTATTTCCATGGCAAATGTTCAGATGAGCTGCATTCCTTAGTTCCACCAGTTCAGACCTTTACATCTAAGCCTCTCTCTATTCTATCGCTATTTCCATGGCAAATGTTCAGATGAGCTGCATTCCTTAGTTCCACTTGTTCAGACCTTTACATCTAAGCCTCTCTCTACTCTATCACTATTTCCATGGCAAATGTTCAGATGAGCTGCATTCCTTAGTTCCACCAGTTCAGACCTTTACATCTAAGCCTCTCTCTATTCTATCGCTATTTCCATGGCAAATGTTCAGATGAGCTGCATTCCTTAGTTCCACTTGTTCAGACCTTTACATCTAAGCCTCTCTCTACTCTATCACTATTTCCATGGCAAATGTTCAGATGAGCTGCATTCCTTAGTTCCACCAGTTCAGACCTTTACATCTAAGCCTCTCTCTATTCTATCGCTATTTCCATGGCAAATGTTCAGATGAGCTGCATTCCTTAGTTCCACTTGTTCAGACCTTTACATCTAAGCCTCTCTCTACTCTATCGCTATTTCCATGGCAAATGTTCAGAAGAGCTACATTCCTTAGTTCCACCAGTTCAGACCTTTACATCTAAGCCTCTCTCTACTCTATCACTATTTCCATGGCAAATGTTCAGATGAGCTGCATTCCTTAGTTCCACCAGTTCAGACCTTTACATCTAAGCCTCTCTCTATTCTATCGCTATTTCCATGGCAAATGTTCAGATGAGCTGCATTCCTTAGTTCCACTTGTTCAGACCTTTACATCTAAGCCTCTCTCTACTCTATCACTATTTCCATGGCAAATGTTCAGATGAGCTGCATTCCTTAGTTCCACCAGTTCAGACCTTTACATCTAAGCCTCTCTCTATTCTATCGCTATTTCCATGGCAAATGTTCAGATGAGCTGCATTCCTTAGTTCCACTTGTTCAGACCTTTACATCTAAGCCTCTCTCTACTCTATCGCTATTTCCATGGCAAATGTTCAGAAGAGCTACATTCCTTAGTTCCACCAGTTCAGACCTTTACATCTAAGCCTCTCTCTACTCTATCACTATTTCCATGGCAAATGTTCAGATGAGCTGCATCCCTTAGTTCCACCAGTTCAGACCTTTACATCTAAGCCTCTCTCTACTCTATCACTATTTCCATGGCAAATGTTCAGATGAGCTACATTCCATAGTTCCACCAGTTCAGACCTTTACATCTAAGCCTCTCTCTACTCTATCACTATTTCCATGGCAAATGTTCAGATGAGCTGCATTCCTTAGTTCCACCAGTTCAGACCTTTACATCTAAGCCTCTCTCTACTCTATCGCTATTTCCATGGCAAATGTTCAGATGAGCTGCATTCCTTAGTTCCACTTGTTCAGACCTTTACATCTAAGCCTCTCTCTACTCTATCGCTATTTCCATGGCAAATGTTCAGAAGAGCTACATTCCTTAGTTCCACCAGTTCAGACCTTTACATCTAAGCCTCTCTCTACTCTATCACTATTTCCATGGCAAATGTTCAGATGAGCTGCATTCCTTAGTTCCACCAGTTCAGACCTTTACATCTAAGCCTCTCTCTATTCTATCACTATTTCCATGGCAAATGTTCAGAAGAGCTGCATTCCTTAGTTCCACTTGTTCAGACCTTTACATCTAAGCCTCTCTCTACTCTATCGCTATTTCCATGGCAAATGTTCAGATGAGCTACATTCCTTAGTTCCACTTGTTCAGACCTTTACATCTAAGCCTCTCTCTACTCTATCACTATTTCCATGGCAAATGTTCAGAAGAGCTACATTCTTTAGTTCCACCAGTTCAGACCTTTACATCTAAGCCTCTCTCTACTCTATCGCTATTTCCATGGCAAATGTTCAGATGAGCTGCATTCCTTAGTTCCACCAGTTCAGACCTTTACATCTAAGCCTCTCTCTACTCTATCGCTATTTCCATGGCAAATGTTCAGATGAGCTACATTCCTTAGTTCCACCAGTTCAGACCTTTACATCTAAGCCTCTCTCTACTCTATCGCTATTTCCATGGCAAATGTTCAGAAGAGCTACATTCCTTAGTTCCACCAGTTCAGACCTTTACATCTAAGCCTCTCTCTACTCTATCGCTATTTCCATGGCAAATGTTCAGATGAGCTGCATTCCTTAGTTCCACCAGTTCAGACCTTTACATCTAAGCCTCTCTCTACTCTATCGCTATTTCCATGGCAAATGTTCAGATGAGCTACATTCCTTAGTTCCACCAGTTCAGACCTTTACATCTAAGCCTCTCTCTACTCTATCGCTATTTCCATGGCAAATGTTCAGAAGAGCTACATTCCTTAGTTCCACCAGTTCAGACCTTTACATCTAAGCCTCTCTCTACTCTATCGCTATTTCCATGGCAAATGTTCAGAAGAGCTACATTCCTTAGTTCCACCAGTTCAGACCTTTACATCTAAGCCTCTCTCTACTCTATCGCTATTTCCATGGCAAATGTTCAGAAGAGCTGCATTCCTTAGTTCCACTTGTTCAGACCTTTACATCTAAGCCTCTCTCTACTCTATCGCTATTTCCATGGCAAATGTTCAGATGAGCTACATTCCTTAGTTCCACTTGTTCAGACCTTTACATCTAAGCCTCTCTCTACTCTATCACTATTTCCATGGCAAATGTTCAGATGAGCTGCATTCCTTAGTTCCACCAGTTCAGACCTTTACATCTAAGCCTCTCTCTACTCTATCGCTATTTCCATGGCAAATGTTCAGATGAGCTGCATTCCTTAGTTCCACTTGTTCAGACCTTTACATCTAAGCCTCTCTCTACTCTATCGCTATTTCCATGGCAAATGTTCAGAAGAGCTACATTCCTTAGTTCCACCAGTTCAGACCTTTACATCTAAGCCTCTCTCTACTCTATCGCTATTTCCATGGCAAATGTTCAGATGAGCTACATTCCTTAGTTCCACCAGTTCAGACCTTTACATCTAAGCCTCTCTCTACTCTATCGCTATTTCCATGGCAAATGTTCAGAAGAGCTACATTCCTTAGTTCCACCAGTTCAGACCTTTACATCTAAGCCTCTCTCTACTCTATCGCTATTTCCATGGCAAATGTTCAGATGAGCTACATTCCTTAGTTCCACCAGTTCAGACCTTTACATCTAAGCCTCTCTCTACTCTATCGCTATTTCCATGGCAAATGTTCAGATGAGCTACATTCCTTTGTTCCACCAGTTCAGACCTTTACATCTAAGCCTCTCTCTACTCTATCGCTATTTCCATGGCAAATGTTCAGAAGAGCTACATTCCTTAGTTCCACCAGTTCAGACCTGTACATCTAAGCCTCTCTCTATTCTATCACTATTTCCATGGCAAATGTTCAGAAGAGCTACATTCCTTAGTTCCACCAGTGCAGACCTTTACATCTAAGCCTCTCTCTTCTCTATCACTATTTCCATGGCAAATGTTCAGAAGAGCTACATTCCTTAGTTCCACCAGTTCAGACCTTTACATCTAAGCCTCTCTCTACTCTATCGCTATTTCCATGGCAAATGTTCAGAAGAGCTACATTCCTTAGTTCCACCAGTTCAGACCTTTACATCTAAGCCTCTCTCTACTCTATCGCTATTTCCATGGCAAATGTTCAGAAGAGCTACATTCTTTAGTTCCACCAGTTCAGACCTTTACATCTAAGCCTCTCTCTACTCTATCGCTATTTCCATGGCAAATGTTCAGATGAGCTACATTCCTTAGTTCCACCAGTTCAGACCTTTACATCTAAGCCTCTCTCTACTCTATCGCTATTTCCATGGCAAATGTTCAGATGAGCTACATTCTTTAGTTCCATCAGTTCAGACCTTTACATCTAAGCCTCTCTCTACTCTATCGCTAATTCCATGGCAAATGTTCAGAAGAGCTACATTCCTTAGTTCCACCAGTTCAGACCTTTACATCTAAGCCTCTCTCTACTCTATCACTATTTCCATGGCAAATGTTCAGAAGAGCTGCATTCCTTAGTTCCACCAGTTCAGACCTTTACATCTAAGCCTCTCTCTATTCTATCACTATTTCCATGGCAAATGTTCAGAAGAGCTACATTCCTTAGTTCCACCAGTTCAGACCTTTACATCTAAGCCTCTCTCTACTCTATCGCTATTTCCATGGCAAATGTTCAGAAGAGCTACATTCTTTAGTTCCACCAGTTCAGACCTTTACATCTAAGCCTCTCTCTACTCTATCGCTATTTCCATGGCAAATGTTCAGATGAGCTACATTCCTTAGTTCCACCAGTTCAGACCTTTACATCTAAGCCTCTCTCTACTCTATCGCTATTTCCATGGCAAATGTTCAGATGAGCTACATTCTTTAGTTCCATCAGTTCAGACCTTTACATCTAAGCCTCTCTCTACTCTATCGCTATTTCCATGGCAAATGTTCAGAAGAGCTACATTCCTTAGTTCCACCAGTTCAGACCTTTACATCTAAGCCTCTCTCTACTCTATCACTATTTCCATGGCAAATGTTCAGAAGAGCTGCATTCCTTAGTTCCACCAGTTCAGACCTTTACATCTAAGCCTCTCTCTACTCTATCACTATTTCCATGGCAAATGTTCAGAAGAGCTACATTCCTTAGTTCCACCAGTTCAGACCTTTACATCTAAGCCTCTCTCTACTCTATCACTATTTCCATGGCAAATGTTCAGAAGAGCTACATTCCTTAGTTCCACCAGTTCAGACCTTTACATCTAAGCCTCTCTCTACTCTATCACTATTTCCATGGCAAATGTTCAGAAGAGCTACATTCCTTAGTTCCACCAGTTCAGACCTTTACATCTAAGCCTCTCTCTACTCTATCACTATTTCCATGGCAAATGTTCAGAAGAGCTACATTCCTTAGTTCCACCAGTTCAGACCTTTACATCTAAGCCTCTCTCTACTCTATCGCTATTTCCATGGCAAATGTTCAGAAGAGCTACATTCCTTAGTTCCACCAGTTCAGACCTTTACATCTAAGCCTCTCTCTACTCTATCACTATTTCCATGGCAAATGTTCAGAAGAGCTACATTCCTTAGTTCCACCAGTTCAGACCTTTACATCTAAGCCTCTCTCTACTCTATCACTATTTCCATGGCAAATGTTCAGAAGAGCTACATTCCTTAGTTCCACCAGTTCAGACCTTTACATCTAAGCCTCTCTCTACTCTATCACTATTTCCATGGCAAATGTTCAGAAGAGCTACATTCCTTAGTTCCACCAGTTCAGACCTTTACATCTAAGCCTCTCTCTACTCTATCACTATTTCCATGGCAAATGTTCAGAAGAGCTACATTCCTTAGTTCCACCAGTTCAGACCTTTACATCTAAGCCTCTCTCTACTCTATCACTATTTCCATGGCAAATGTTCAGAAGAGCTACATTCCTTAGTTCCACCAGTTCAGACCTTTACATCTAAGCCTCTCTCTACTCTATCGCTATTTCCATGGCAAATGTTCAGAAGAGCTACATTCTTTAGTTCCACCAGTTCAGACCTTTACATCTAAGCCTCTCTCTACTCTATCGCTATTTCCATGGCAAATGTTCAGAAGAGCTACATTCCTTAGTTCCACCAGTTCAGACCTTTACATCTAAGCCTCTCTCTACTCTATCACTATTTCCATGGCAAATGTTCAGAAGAGCTACATTCCTTAGTTCCACCAGTTCAGACCTTTACATCTAAGCCTCTCTCTACTCTATCACTATTTCCATGGCAAATGTTCAGAAGAGCTACATTCCTTAGTTCCACCAGTTCAGACCTTTACATCTAAGCCTCTCTCTACTCTATCGCTATTTCCATGGCAAATGTTCAGAAGAGCTACATTCCTTAGTTCCACCAGTTCAGACCTTTACATCTAAGCCTCTCTCTACTTCTATCACTATTTCCATGGCAAATGTTCAGAAGAGCTACATTCCTTAGTTCCACCAGTTCAGACCTTTACATCTAAGCCTCTCTCTACTCTATCGCTATTTCCATGGCAAATGTTCAGAAGAGCTACATTCCTTAGTTCCACCAGTTCAGACCTTTACATCTAAGCCTCTCTCTACTCTATCGCTATTTCCATGGCAAATGTTCAGAAGAGCTACATTCCTTAGTTTCCACCAGTTCAGACCTTTACATCTAAGCCTCTCTCTACTCTATCACTATTTCCATGGCAAATGTTCAGAAGAGCTACATTCCTTAGTTCCACCAGTTCAGACCTTTACATCTAAGCCTCTCTCTACTCTATCACTATTTCCATGGCAAATGTTCAGAAGAGCTACATTCCTTAGTTCCACCAGTTCAGACCTTTACATCTAAGCCTCTCTCTACTCTATCGCTATTTCCATGGCAAATGTTCAGAAGAGCTACATTCCTTAGTTCCACCAGTTCAGACCTTTACATCTAAGCCTCTCTCTACTCTATCGCTATTTCCATGGCAAATGTTCAGAAGAGCTACATTCCTTAGTTCCACCAGTTCAGACCTTTACATCTAAGCCTCTCTCTACTCTATCGCTATTTCCATGGCAAATGTTCAGAAGAGCTACATTCCTTAGTTCCACCAGTTCAGACCTTTACATCTAAGCCTCTCTCTACTCTATCGCTATTTCCATGGCAAATGTTCAGAAGAGCTACATTCCTTAGTTCCACCAGTTCAGACCTTTACATCTAAGCCTCTCTCTACTCTATCGCTATTTCCATGGCAAATGTTCAGAAGAGCTACATTCCTTAGTTCCACCAGTTCAGACCTTTACATCTAAGCCTCTCTCTACTCTATCGCTATTTCCATGGCAAATGTTCAGAAGAGCTACATTCCTTAGTTCCACCAGTTCAGACCTTTACATCTAAGCCTCTCTCTACTCTATCGCTATTTCCATGGCAAATGTTCAGAAGAGCTACATTCCTTAGTTCCACCAGTTCAGACCTTTACATCTAAGCCTCTCTCTACTCTATCGCTATTTCCATGGCAAATGTTCAGAAGAGCTACATTCCTTAGTTCCACCAGTTCAGACCTTTACATCTAAGCCTCTCTCTACTCTATCGCTATTTCCATGGCAAATGTTCAGAAGAGCTACATTCCTTAGTTCCACCAGTTCAGACCTTTACATCTAAGCCTCTCTCTACTCTATCGCTATTTCCATGGCAAATGTTCAGAAGAGCTACATTCCTTAGTTCCACCAGTTCAGACCTTTACATCTAAGCCTCTCTCTACTCTATCGCTATTTCCATGGCAAATGTTCAGAAGAGCTACATTCCTTAGTTCCACCAGTTCAGACCTTTACATCTAAGCCTCTCTCTACTCTATCGCTATTTCCATGGCAAATGTTCAGAAGAGCTACATTCCTTAGTTCCACCAGTTCAGACCTTTACATCTAAGCCTCTCTCTACTCTATCGCTATTTCCATGGCAAATGTTCAGAAGAGCTACATTCCTTAGTTCCACCAGTTCAGACCTTTACATCTAAGCCTCTCTCTACTCTATCGCTATTTCCATGGCAAATGTTCAGAAGAGCTACATTCCTTAGTTCCACCAGTTCAGACCTTTACATCTAAGCCTCTCTCTACTCTATCGCTATTTCCATGGCAAATGTTCAGAAGAGCTACATTCCTTAGTTCCACCAGTTCAGACCTTTACATCTAAGCCTCTCTCTACTCTATCGCTATTTCCATGGCAAATGTTCAGAAGAGCTACATTCCTTAGTTCCACCAGTTCAGACCTTTACATCTAAGCCTCTCTCTACTCTATCGCTATTTCCATGGCAAATGTTCAGAAGAGCTACATTCCTTAGTTCCACCAGTTCAGACCTTTACATCTAAGCCTCTCTCTACTCTATCGCTATTTCCATGGCAAATGTTCAGAAGAGCTACATTCTTTAGTTCCACCAGTTCAGACCTTTACATCTAAGCCTCTCTCTACTCTATCGCTATTTCCATGGCAAATGTTCAGAAGAGCTACATTCCTTAGTTCCACCAGTTCAGACCTTTACATCTAAGCCTCTCTCTACTCTATCGCTATTTCCATGGCAAATGTTCAGAAGAGCTACATTCCTTAGTTCCACCAGTTCAGACCTTTACATCTAAGCCTCTCTCTACTCTATCACTATTTCCATGGCAAATGTTCAGATGAGCTACATTCCTTAGTTCCACCAGTTCAGACCTTTACATCTAAGCCTCTCTCTACTCTATCGCTATTTCCATGGCAAATGTTCAGAAGAGCTACATTCCTTAGTTCCACCAGTTCAGACCTTTACATCTAAGCCTCTCTCTACTCTATCGCTATTTCCATGGCAAATGTTCAGATGAGCTACATTCCTTAGTTCCACCAGTTCAGACCTTTACATCTAAGCCTCTCTCTACTCTATCGCTATTTCCATGGCAAATGTTCAGAAGAGCTACATTCCTTAGTTCCACCAGTTCAGACCTTTACATCTAAGCCTCTCTCTACTCTATCGCTATTTCCATGGCAAATGTTCAGAAGAGCTACATTCCTTAGTTCCACCAGTTCAGACCTTTACATCTAAGCCTCTCTCTACTCTATCGCTATTTCCATGGCAAATGTTCAGAAGAGCTACATTCCTTTAGTTCCACCAGTTCAGACCTTTACATCTAAGCCTCTCTCTACTCTATCGCTATTTCCATGGCAAATGTTCAGAAGAGCTACATTCCTTAGTTCCACCAGTTCAGACCTTTACATCTAAGCCTCTCTCTACTCTATCGCTATTTCCATGGCAAATGTTCAGATGAGCTACATTCTTTAGTTCCACCAGTTCAGACCTTTACATCTAAGCCTCTCTCTACTCTATCGCTATTTCCATGGCAAATGTTCAGAAGAGCTACATTCCTTAGTTCCACCAGTTCAGACCTTTACATCTAAGCCTCTCTCTACTCTATCACTATTTCCATGGCAAATGTTCAGATGAGCTGCATTCCTTAGTTCCACCAGTTCAGACCTTTACATCTAAGCCTCTCTCTACTCTATCGCTATTTCCATGGCAAATGTTCAGAAGAGCTACATTCCTTAGTTCCACCAGTTCAGACCTTTACATCTAAGCCTCTCTCTACTCTATCGCTATTTCCATGGCAAATGTTCAGATGAGCTGCATTCCTTAGTTCCACCAGTTCAGACCTTTACATCTAAGCCTCTCTCTACTCTATCACTATTTCCATGGCAAATGTTCAGAAGAGCTACATTCCTTAGTTCCACCAGTTCAGACCTTTACATCTAAGCCTCTCTCTACTCTATCGCTATTTCCATGGCAAATGTTCAGAAGAGCTACATTCTTTAGTTCCACCAGTTCAGACCTTTACATCTAAGCCTCTCTCTACTCTATCGCTATTTCCATGGCAAATGTTCAGAAGAGCTACATTCTTTAGTTCCACCAGTTCAGACCTTTACATCTAAGCCTCTCTCTACTCTATCACTATTTCCATGGCAAATGTTCAGAAGAGCTACATTCCTTAGTTCCACCAGTTCAGACCTTTACATCTAAGCCTCTCTCTACTCTATCGCTATTTCCATGGCAAATGTTCAGAAGAGCTACATTCTTTAGTTCCACCAGTTCAGACCTTTACATCTAAGCCTCTCTCTACTCTATCGCTATTTCCATGGCAAATGTTCAGAAGAGCTACATTCCTTAGTTCCACCAGTTCAGACCTTTACATCTAAGCCTCTCTCTACTCTATCGCTATTTCCATGTCAAATGTTCAGAAGAGCTACATTCCTTAGTTCCACCAGTTCAGACCTTTACATCTAAGCCTCTCTCTACTCTATCGCTATTTCCATGGCAAATGTTCAGATGAGCTACATTCCTTAGTTCCACCAGTTCAGACCTTTACATCTAAGCCTCTCTCTACTCTATCGCTATTTCCATGGCAAATGTTCAGAAGAGCTACATTCCTTAGTTCCACCAGTTCAGACCTTTACATCTAAGCCTCTCTCTACTCTATCGCTATTTCCATGGCAAATGTTCAGATGAGCTACATTCCTTAGTTCCACCAGTTCAGACCTTTACATCTAAGCCTCTCTCTACTCTATCGCTATTTCCATGTCAAATGTTCAGATGAGCTGCATTCCTCAGTTCTACCAGTTCAGACCTTTACATCTAAGCCTCTCTCTACTCTATCGCTATTTCCATGGCAAATGTTCAGAAGAGCTACATTCCTTAGTTCCACCAGTTCAGACCTTTACATCTAAGCCTCTCTCTACTCTATCGCTATTTCCATGGCAAATGTTCAGATGAGCTACATTCCTTAGTTCCACCAGTTCAGACCTTTACATCTAAGCCTCTCTCTACTCTATCACTATTTCCATGTCAAATGTTCAGATGAGCTGCATTCCTCAGTTCTACCAGTTCAGACCTTTACATCTAAGCCTCTCTCTACTCTATCGCTATTTCCATGGCAAATGTTCAGAAGAGCTACATTCCTTAGTTCCACCAGTTCAGACCTTTACATCTAAGCCTCTCTCTACTCTATCGCTATTTCCATGGCAAATGTTCAGATGAGCTACATTCCTTAGTTCCACCAGTTCAGACCTTTACATCTAAGCCTCTCTCTACTCTATCGCTATTTCCATGTCAAATGTTCAGATGAGCTGCATTCCTTAGTTCCACCAGTTCAGACCTTTACATCTAAGCCTCTCTCTACTCTATCGCTATTTCCATGGCAAATGTTCAGATGAGCTGCATTCCTTAGTTCCACCAGTTCAGACCTTTACATCTAAGCCTCTCTCTACTCTATCGCTATTTCCATGTCAAATGTTCAGATGAGCTGCATTCCTCAGTTCTACCAGTTCAGACCTTTACATCTAAGCCTCTCTCTACTCTATCGCTATTTCCATGTCAAATGTTCAGATGAGCTACATTCCTTAGTTCCACCAGTTCAGACCTTTACATCTAAGCCTCTCTCTACTCTATCGCTATTTCCATGTCAAATGTTCAGATGAGCTGCATTCCTCAGTTCTACCAGTTCAGACCTTTACATCTAAGCCTCTCTCTACTCTATCGCTATTTCCATGTCAAATGTTCAGATGAGCTACATTCCTTAGTTCCACCAGTTCAGACCTTTACATCTAAGCCTCTCTCTACTCTATCGCTATTTCCATGTCAAATGTTCAGATGAGCTGCATTCCTTAGTTCCACCAGTTCAGACCTTTACATCTAAGCCTCTCTCTACTCTATCGCTATTTCCATGGCAAATGTTCAGATGAGCTACATTCCTTAGTTCCACCAGTTCAGACCTTTACATCTAAGCCTCTCTCTACTCTATCGCTATTTCCATGGCAAATGTTCAGATGAGCTACATTCCTTAGTTCCACCAGTTCAGACCTTTACATCTAAGCCTCTCTCTACTCTATCGCTATTTCCATGTCAAATGTTCAGATGAGCTGCATTCCTCAGTTCTACCAGTTCAGACCTTTACATCTAAGCCTCTCTCTACTCTATCGCTATTTCCATGGCAAATGTTCAGAAGAGCTACATTCCTTAGTTCCACCAGTTCAGACCTTTACATCTAAGCCTCTCTCTACTCTATCGCTATTTCCATGGCAAATGTTCAGATGAGCTACATTCCTTAGTTCCACCAGTTCAGACCTTTACATCTAAGCCTCTCTCTACTCTATCACTATTTCCATGTCAAATGTTCAGATGAGCTGCATTCCTCAGTTCTACCAGTTCAGACCTTTACATCTAAGCCTCTCTCTACTCTATCGCTATTTCCATGGCAAATGTTCAGAAGAGCTACATTCCTTAGTTCCACCAGTTCAGACCTTTACATCTAAGCCTCTCTCTACTCTATCGCTATTTCCATGGCAAATGTTCAGAAGAGCTACATTCCTTAGTTCCACCAGTTCAGACCTTTACATCTAAGCCTCTCTCTACTCTATCGCTATTTCCATGGCAAATGTTCAGATGAGCTGCATTCCTTAGTTCCACCAGTTCAGACCTTTACATCTAAGCCTCTCTCTACTCTATCGCTATTTCCATGGCAAATGTTCAGAAGAGCTACATTCCTTAGTTCCACCAGTTCAGACCTTTACATCTAAGCCTCTCTCTACTCTATCGCTATTTCCATGGCAAATGTTCAGAAGAGCTACATTCCTTAGTTCCACCAGTTCAGACCTTTACATCTAAGCCTCTCTCTACTCTATCGCTATTTCCATGGCAAATGTTCAGATGAGCTACATTCCTTAGTTCCACCAGTTCAGACCTTTACATCTAAGCCTCTCTCTACTCTATCGCTATTTCCATGGCAAATGTTCAGAAGAGCTACATTCCTTAGTTCCACCAGTTCAGACCTTTACATCTAAGCCTCTCTCTACTCTATCGCTATTTCCATGGCAAATGTTCAGAAGAGCTACATTCCTTAGTTCCACCAGTTCAGACCTTTACATCTAAGCCTCTCTCTACTCTATCGCTATTTCCATGGCAAATGTTCAGAAGAGCTGCATTCCTTAGTTCCACCAGTTCAGACCTTTACATCTAAGCCTCTCTCTACTCTATCGCTATTTCCATGGCAAATGTTCAGAAGAGCTACATTCCTTAGTTCCACCAGTTCAGACCTTTACATCTAAGCCTCTCTCTACTCTATCGCTATTTCCATGGCAAATGTTCAGAAGAGCTACATTCCTTAGTTCCACCAGTTCAGACCTTTACATCTAAGCCTCTCTCTACTCTATCGCTATTTCCATGGCAAATGTTCAGAAGAGCTACATTCCTTAGTTCCACCAGTTCAGACCTTTACATCTAAGCCTCTCTCTACTCTATCGCTATTTCCATGGCAAATGTTCAGAAGAGCTACATTCCTTAGTTCCACCAGTTCAGACCTTTACATCTAAGCCTCTCTCTACTCTATCGCTATTTCCATGGCAAATGTTCAGAAGAGCTACATTCCTTAGTTCCACCAGTTCAGACCTTTACATCTAAGCCTCTCTCTACTCTATCGCTATTTCCATGGCAAATGTTCAGAAGAGCTACATTCCTTAGTTCCACCAGTTCAGACCTTTACATCTAAGCCTCTCTCTACTCTATCGCTATTTCCATGGCAAATGTTCAGAAGAGCTACATTCCTTAGTTCCACCAGTTCAGACCTTTACATCTAAGCCTCTCTCTACTCTATCGCTATTTCCATGGCAAATGTTCAGAAGAGCTACATTCCTTAGTTCCACCAGTTCAGACCTTTACATCTAAGCCTCTCTCTACTCTATCGCTATTTCCATGGCAAATGTTCAGAAGAGCTACATTCCTTAGTTCCACCAGTTCAGACCTTTACATCTAAGCCTCTCTCTACTCTATCGCTATTTCCATGGCAAATGTTCAGAAGAGCTACATTCCTTAGTTCCACCAGTTCAGACCTTTACATCTAAGCCTCTCTCTACTCTATCGCTATTTCCATGGCAAATGTTCAGAAGAGCTACATTCCTTAGTTCCACCAGTTCAGACCTTTACATCTAAGCCTCTCTCTACTCTATCGCTATTTCCATGGCAAATGTTCAGAAGAGCTACATTCCTTAGTTCCACCAGTTCAGACCTTTACATCTAAGCCTCTCTCTACTCTATCGCTATTTCCATGGCAAATGTTCAGAAGAGCTACATTCCTTAGTTCCACCAGTTCAGACCTTTACATCTAAGCCTCTCTCTACTCTATCGCTATTTCCATGGCAAATGTTCAGAAGAGCTACATTCCTTAGTTCCACCAGTTCAGACCTTTACATCTAAGCCTCTCTCTACTCTATCGCTATTTCCATGGCAAATGTTCAGAAGAGCTACATTCCTTAGTTCCACCAGTTCAGACCTTTACATCTAAGCCTCTCTCTACTCTATCGCTATTTCCATGGCAAATGTTCAGAAGAGCTACATTCCTTAGTTCCACCAGTTCAGACCTTTACATCTAAGCCTCTCTCTACTCTATCGCTATTTCCATGGCAAATGTTCAGAAGAGCTACATTCCTTAGTTCCACCAGTTCAGACCTTTACATCTAAGCCTCTCTCTACTCTATCGCTATTTCCATGGCAAATGTTCAGAAGAGCTACATTCCTTAGTTCCACCAGTTCAGACCTTTACATCTAAGCCTCTCTCTACTCTATCGCTATTTCCATGGCAAATGTTCAGAAGAGCTACATTCCTTAGTTCCACCAGTTCAGACCTTTACATCTAAGCCTCTCTCTACTCTATCGCTATTTCCATGGCAAATGTTCAGAAGAGCTACATTCCTTAGTTCCACCAGTTCAGACCTTTACATCTAAGCCTCTCTCTACTCTATCGCTATTTCCATGGCAAATGTTCAGAAGAGCTACATTCCTTAGTTCCACCAGTTCAGACCTTTACATCTAAGCCTCTCTCTACTCTATCGCTATTTCCATGGCAAATGTTCAGAAGAGCTACATTCCTTAGTTCCACCAGTTCAGACCTTTACATCTAAGCCTCTCTCTACTCTATCGCTATTTCCATGGCAAATGTTCAGAAGAGCTACATTCCTTAGTTCCACCAGTTCAGACCTTTACATCTAAGCCTCTCTCTACTCTATCGCTATTTCCATGGCAAATGTTCAGAAGAGCTACATTCCTTAGTTCCACCAGTTCAGACCTTTACATCTAAGCCTCTCTCTACTCTATCGCTATTTCCATGGCAAATGTTCAGAAGAGCTACATTCCTTAGTTCCACCAGTTCAGACCTTTACATCTAAGCCTCTCTCTACTCTATCGCTATTTCCATGGCAAATGTTCAGAAGAGCTACATTCCTTAGTTCCACCAGTTCAGACCTTTACATCTAAGCCTCTCTCTACTCTATCGCTATTTCCATGGCAAATGTTCAGAAGAGCTACATTCCTTAGTTCCACCAGTTCAGACCTTTACATCTAAGCCTCTCTCTACTCTATCGCTATTTCCATGGCAAATGTTCAGAAGAGCTACATTCCTTAGTTCCACCAGTTCAGACCTTTACATCTAAGCCTCTCTCTACTCTATCGCTATTTCCATGGCAAATGTTCAGAAGAGCTACATTCCTTAGTTCCACCAGTTCAGACCTTTACATCTAAGCCTCTCTCTACTCTATCGCTATTTCCATGGCAAATGTTCAGAAGAGCTACATTCCTTAGTTCCACCAGTTCAGACCTTTACATCTAAGCCTCTCTCTACTCTATCGCTATTTCCATGGCAAATGTTCAGAAGAGCTACATTCCTTAGTTCCACCAGTTCAGACCTTTACATCTAAGCCTCTCTCTACTCTATCGCTATTTCCATGGCAAATGTTCAGAAGAGCTACATTCCTTAGTTCCACCAGTTCAGACCTTTACATCTAAGCCTCTCTCTACTCTATCGCTATTTCCATGGCAAATGTTCAGAAGAGCTACATTCCTTAGTTCCACCAGTTCAGACCTTTACATCTAAGCCTCTCTCTACTCTATCGCTATTTCCATGGCAAATGTTCAGAAGAGCTACATTCCTTAGTTCCACCAGTTCAGACCTTTACATCTAAGCCTCTCTCTACTCTATCGCTATTTCCATGGCAAATGTTCAGAAGAGCTACATTCCTTAGTTCCACCAGTTCAGACCTTTACATCTAAGCCTCTCTCTACTCTATCGCTATTTCCATGGCAAATGTTCAGAAGAGCTACATTCCTTAGTTCCACCAGTTCAGACCTTTACATCTAAGCCTCTCTCTACTCTATCGCTATTTCCATGGCAAATGTTCAGAAGAGCTACATTCCTTAGTTCCACCAGTTCAGACCTTTACATCTAAGCCTCTCTCTACTCTATCGCTATTTCCATGGCAAATGTTCAGATGAGCTACATTCCTTAGTTCCACCAGTTCAGACCTTTACATCTAAGCCTCTCTCTACTCTATCGCTATTTCCATGGCAAATGTTCAGAAGAGCTACATTCCTTAGTTCCACCAGTTCAGACCTTACATCTAAGCCTCTCTCTACTCTATCGCTATTTCCATGGCAAATGTTCAGAAGAGCTACATTCCTTAGTTCCACCAGTTCAGACCTTTACATCTAAGCCTCTCTCTACTCTATCGCTATTTCAATGGCAAATGTTCAGAAGAGCTACATTCCTTAGTTCCACCAGTTCAGACCTTTACATCTAAGCCTCTCTCTACTCTATCGCTATTTCCATGGCAAATGTTCAGATGAGCTGCATTCCTTAGTTCCACCAGTTCAGACCTTTACATCTAAGCCTCTCTCTACTCTATCGCTATTTCCATGGCAAATGTTCAGAAGAGCTACATTCCTTAGTTCCACCAGTTCAGACCTTTACATCTAAGCCTCTCTCTACTCTATCGCTATTTCCATGGCAAATGTTCAGATGAGCTGCATTCCTTAGTTCCACCAGTTCAGACCTTTACATCTAAGCCTCTCTCTACTCTATCGCTATTTCCATGGCAAATGTTCAGAAGAGCTACATTCTTTAGTTCCACCAGTTCAGACCTTTACATCTAAGCCTCTCTCTACTCTATCGCTATTTCCATGGCAAATGTTCAGAAGAGCTACATTCCTTAGTTCCACCAGTTCAGACCTTTACATCTAAGCCTCTCTCTACTCTATCGCTATTTCCATGGCAAATGTTCAGAAGAGCTACATTCCTTAGTTCCACCAGTTCAGACCTTTACATCTAAGCCTCTCTCTACTCTATCGCTATTTCCATGGCAAATGTTCAGAAGAGCTACATTCCTTAGTTCCACCAGTTCAGACCTTTACATCTAAGCCTCTCTCTACTCTATCGCTATTTCCATGGCAAATGTTCAGATGAGCTGCATTCCTTAGTTCCACCAGTTCAGACCTTTACATCTAAGCCTCTCTCTACTCTATCGCTATTTCCATGGCAAATGTTCAGATGAGCTGCATTCCTTAGTACCACCAGTTCAGACCTTTACATCTAAGCCTCTCTCTACTCTATCGCTATTTCCATGGCAAATGTTCAGATGAGCTGCATTCCTTAGTTCCACCAGTTCAGACCTTTACATCTAAGCCTCTCTCTACTCTATCGCTATTTCCATGGCAAATGTTCAGATGAGCTGCATTCCTTAGTTCCACCAGTTCAGACCTTTACATCTAAGCCTCTCTCTACTCTATCGCTATTTCCATGGCAAATGTTCAGATGAGCTGCATTCCTTAGTACCACCAGTTCAGACCTTTACATCTAAGCCTCTCTCTACTCTATCGCTATTTCCATGGCAAATGTTCAGAAGAGCTACATTCCTTAGTTCCACCAGTTCAGACCTTTACATCTAAGCCTCTCTCTACTCTATCGCTATTTCCATGTCAAATGTTCAGAAGAGCTACATTCCTTAGTTCCACCAGTTCAGACCTTTACATCTAAGCCTCTCTCTACTCTATCGCTATTTCCATGGCAAATGTTCAGAAGAGCTACATTCCTTAGTTCCACCAGTTCAGACCTTTACATCTAAGCCTCTCTCTACTCTATCGCTATTTCCATGGCAAATGTTCAGATGAGCTGCATTCCTTAGTTCCACCAGTTCAGACCTTTACATCTAAGCCTCTCTCTACTCTATCGCTATTTCCATGTCAAATGTTCAGAAGAGCTACATTCCTTAGTTCCACCAGTTCAGACCTTTACATCTAAGCCTCTCTCTACTCTATCGCTATTTCCATGGCAAATGTTCAGAAGAGCTACATTCCTTAGTTCCACCAGTTCAGACCTTTACATCTAAGCCTCTCTCTACTCTATCGCTATTTCCATGTCAAATGTTCAGAAGAGCTACATTCCTTAGTTCCACCAGTTCAGACCTTTACATCTAAGCCTCTCTCTACTCTATCGCTATTTCCATGGCAAATGTTCAGAAGAGCTACATTCCTTAGTTCCACCAGTTCAGACCTTTACATCTAAGCCTCTCTCTACTCTATCGCTATTTCCATGTCAAATGTTCAGAAGAGCTACATTCCTTAGTTCCACCAGTTCAGACCTTTACATCTAAGCCTCTCTCTACTCTATCGCTATTTCAATGGCAAATGTTCAGATGAGCTACATTCCTTAGTTCCACCAGTTCAGACCTTACATCTAAGCCTCTCTCTACTCTATCGCTATTTCCATGGCAAATGTTCAGATGAGCTACATTCCTTAGTTCCACCAGTTCAGACCTTTACATCTAAGCCTCTCTCTACTCTATCGCTATTTCCATGGCAAATGTTCAGATGAGCTACATTCTGTAGTTCCACCAGTTCAGACCTTTACATCTAAGCCTCTCTCTACTCTATCGCTATTTCCATGGCAAATGTTCAGAAGAGCTACATTCTTTAGTTCCACCAGTTCAGACCTTTACATCTAAGCCTCTCTCTACTCTATCGCTATTTCCATGGCAAATGTTCAGAAGAGCTACATTCTTTAGTTCCACCAGTTCAGACCTTTACATCTAAGCCTCTCTCTATATCTATCGCTATTTCCATGGCAAATGTTCAGAAGAGCTACATTCCTTAGTTCCACCAGTTCAGACCTTTACATCTAAGCCTCTCTCTACTCTATCGCTATTTCCATGGCAAATGTTCAGAAGAGCTACATTCTTTAGTTCCACCAGTTCAGACCTTTACATCTAAGCCTCTCTCTACTCTATCGCTATTTCCATGGCAAATGTTCAGAAGAGCTACATTCTTTAGTTCCACCAGTTCAGACCTTTACATCTAAGCCTCTCTCTACTCTATCGCTATTTCCATGGCAAATGTTCAGAAGAGCTACATTCCTTAGTTCCACCAGTTCAGACCTTTACATCTAAGCCTCTCTCTACTCTATCGCTATTTCCATGGCAAATGTTCAGAAGAGCTACATTCCTTAGTTCCACCAGTTCAGACCTTTACATCTAAGCCTCTCTCTACTCTATCGCTATTTCCATGGCAAATGTTCAGAAGAGCTACATTCCTTAGTTCCACCAGTTCAGACCTTTACATCTAAGCCTCTCTCTACTCTATCGCTATTTCCATGGCAAATGTTCAGAAGAGCTACATTCTTTAGTTCCACCAGTTCAGACCTTTACATCTAAGCCTCTCTCTACTCTATCGCTATTTCCATGGCAAATGTTCAGAAGAGCTACATTCCTTAGTTCCACCAGTTCAGACCTTTACATCTAAGCCTCTCTCTACTCTATCGCTATTTCCATGGCAAATGTTCAGAAGAGCTACATTCCTTAGTTCCACCAGTTCAGACCTTTACATCTAAGCCTCTCTCTACTCTATCGCTATTTCCATGGCAAATGTTCAGAAGAGATACATTCCTTAGTTCCACCAGTTCAGACCTTTACATCTAAGCCTCTCTCTACTCTATCGCTATTTCCATGGCAAATGTTCAGAAGAGCTACATTCTTTAGTTCCACCAGTTCAGACCTTTACATCTAAGCCTCTCTCTACTCTATCGCTATTTCCATGGCAAATGTTCAGAAGAGCTACATTCCTTAGTTCCACCAGTTCAGACCTTTACATCTAAGCCTCTCTCTACTCTATCGCTATTTCCATGGCAAATGTTCAGAAGAGCTACATTCTTTAGTTCCACCAGTTCAGACCTTTACATCTAAGCCTCTCTCTACTCTATCGCTATTTCCATGGCAAATGTTCAGAAGAGCTACATTCCTTAGTTCCACCAGTTCAGACCTTTACATCTAAGCCTCTCTCTACTCTATCGCTATTTCCATGGCAAATGTTCAGATGAGCTACATTCCTTAGTTCCACCAGTTCAGACCTTTACATCTAAGCCTCTCTCTATTCTATCACTATTTCCATGGCAAATGTTCAGAAGAGCTACATTCCTTAGTTCCACCAGTTCAGACCTTTACATCTAAGCCTCTCTCTACTCTATCGCTATTTCCATGGCAAATGTTCAGAAGAGCTACATTCTTTAGTTCCACCAGTTCAGACCTTTACATCTAAGCCTCTCTCTACTCTATCGCTATTTCCATGGCAAATGTTCAGAAGAGCTACATTCCTTAGTTCCACCAGTTCAGACCTTTACATCTAAGCCTCTCTCTACTCTATCGCTATTTCCATGGCAAATGTTCAGAAGAGCTACATTCCTTAGTTCCACCAGTTCAGACCTTTACATCTAAGCCTCTCTCTACTCTATCGCTATTTCCATGGCAAATGTTCAGAAGAGCTACATTCTTTAGTTCCACCAGTTCAGACCTTTACATCTAAGCCTCTCTCTACTCTATCGCTATTTCCATGGCAAATGTTCAGAAGAGCTACATTCCTTAGTTCCACCAGTTCAGACCTTTACATCTAAGCCTCTCTCTACTCTATCGCTATTTCCATGGCAAATGTTCAGATGAGCTACATTCCTTAGTTCCACCAGTTCAGACCTTTACATCTAAGCCTCTCTCCACCCTATCGCTATTTCCATGGCAAATGTTCAGAAGAGCTACATTCCTTAGTTCCACCAGTTCAGACCTTTACATCTAAGCCTCTCTCTACTCTATCGCTATTTCCATGGCAAATGTTCAGAAGAGCTACATTCCTTAGTTCCACCAGTTCAGACCTTTACATCTAAGCCTCTCTCTACTCTATCGCTATTTCCATGGCAAATGTTCAGATGAGCTACATTCCTTAGTTCCACCAGTTCAGACCTTTACATCTAAGCCTCTCTCCACCCTATCGCTATTTCCATGGCAAATGTTCAGAAGAGCTACATTCCTTAGTTCCACCAGTTCAGACCTTTACATCTAAGCCTCTCTCTACTCTATCGCTATTTCCATGGCAAATGTTCAGAAGAGCTACATTCTTTAGTTCCACCAGTTCAGACCTTTACATCTAAGCCTCTCTCTACTCTATCGCTATTTCCATGGCAAATGTTCAGAAGAGCTACATTCCTTAGTTCCACCAGTTCAGACCTTTACATCTAAGCCTCTCTCCACCCTATCGCTATTTCCATGGCAAATGTTCAGAAGAGCTACATTCCTTAGTTCCACCAGTTCAGACCTTTACATCTAAGCCTCTCTCCACCCTATCGCTATTTCCATGGCAAATGTTCAGAAGAGCTACATTCTTTAGTTCCACCAGTTCAGACCTTTACATCTAAGCCTCTCTCTATTCTATCACTATTTCCATGGCAAATGTTCAGAAGAGCTACATTCCTTAGTTCCACCAGTTCAGACCTTTACATCTAAGCCTCTCTCTACTCTATCGCTATTTCCATGGCAAATGTTCAGATGAGCTACATTCCTTAGTTCCACCAGTTCAGACCTTTACATCTAAGCCTCTCTCTACTCTATCGCTATTTCCATGGCAAATGTTCAGATGAGCTACATTCCTTAGTTCCACCAGTTCAGACCTTTACATCTAAGCCTCTCTCTACTCTATCACTATTTCCATGGCAAATGTTCAGAAGAGCTACATTCCTTAGTTCCACCAGTTCAGACCTTTACATCTAAGCCTCTCTCTACTCTATCGCTATTTCCATGGCAAATGTTCAGATGAGCTACATTCCTTAGTTCCACCAGTTCAGACCTTTACATCTAAGCCTCTCTCCACCCTATCGCTATTTCCATGGCAAATGTTCAGAAGAGCTACATTCCTTAGTTCCACCAGTTCAGACCTTTACATCTAAGCCTCTCTCTACTCTATCGCTATTTCCATGGCAAATGTTCAGAAGAGCTACATTCTTTAGTTCCACCAGTTCAGACCTTTACATCTAAGCCTCTCTCTACTCTATCGCTATTTCCATGGCAAATGTTCAGAAGAGCTACATTCCTTAGTTCCACCAGTTCAGACCTTTACATCTAAGCCTCTCTCTACTCTATCGCTATTTCCATGGCAAATGTTCAGAAGAGCTACATTCCTTAGTTCCACCAGTTCAGACCTTTACATCTAAGCCTCTCTCTACTCTATCACTATTTCCATGGCAAATGTTCAGAAGAGCTACATTCCTTAGTTCCACCAGTTCAGACCTTTACATCTAAGCCTCTCTCTACTCTATCGCTATTTCCATGGCAAATGTTCAGAAGAGCATTACATTCTTTAGTTCCACCAGTTCAGACCTTTACATCTAAGCCTCTCTCTACTCTATCGCTATTTCCATGGCAAATGTTCAGAAGAGCTACATTCCTTAGTTCCACCAGTTCAGACCTTTACATCTAAGCCTCTCTCTACTCTATCGCTATTTCCATGGCAAATGTTCAGAAGAGCTACATTCCTTAGTTCCACCAGTTCAGACCTTTACATCTAAGCCTCTCTCTACTCTATCGCTATTTCCATGGCAAATGTTCAGAAGAGCTACATTCCTTTAGTTCCACCAGTTCAGACCTTTACATCTAAGCCTCTCTCTACTCTATCGCTATTTCCATGGCAAATGTTCAGAAGAGCTACATTCCTTAGTTCCACCAGTTCAGACCTTTACATCTAAGCCTCTCTCTACTCTATCGCTATTTCCATGGCAAATGTTCAGATGAGCTACATTCCTTAGTTCCACCAGTTCAGACCTTTACATCTAAGCCTCTCTCTACTCTATCACTATTTCCATGGCAAATGTTCAGAAGAGCTACATTCCTTAGTTCCACCAGTTCAGACCTTTACATCTAAGCCTCTCTCTACTCTATCGCTATTTCCATGGCAAATGTTCAGAAGAGCTACATTCCTTAGTTCCACCAGTTCAGACCTTTACATCTAAGCCTCTCTCTACTCTATCGCTATTTCCATGGCAAATGTTCAGATGAGCTACATTCCTTAGTTCCACCAGTTCAGACCTTTACATCTAAGCCTCTCTCCACCCTATCGCTATTTCCATGGCAAATGTTCAGAAGAGCTACATTCCTTAGTTCCACCAGTTCAGACCTTTACATCTAAGCCTCTCTCTACTCTATCGCTATTTCCATGGCAAATGTTCAGAAGAGCTACATTCTTTAGTTCCACCAGTTCAGACCTTTACATCTAAGCCTCTCTCTACTCTATCGCTATTTCCATGGCAAATGTTCAGAAGAGCTACATTCCTTAGTTCCACCAGTTCAGACCTTTACATCTAAGCCTCTCTCCACTCCTATCGCTATTTCCATGGCAAATGTTCAGAAGAGCTACATTCCTTAGTTCCACCAGTTCAGACCTTTACATCTAAGCCTCTCTCCACTCTATCGCTATTTCCATGGCAAATGTTCAGAAGAGCTACATTCTTTAGTTCCACCAGTTCAGACCTTTACATCTAAGCCTCTCTCTACTCTATCGCTATTTCCATGGCAAATGTTCAGAAGAGCTACATTCCTTAGTTCCACCAGTTCAGACCTTTACATCTAAGCCTCTCTCTACTCTATCGCTATTTCCATGGCAAATGTTCAGATGAGCTACATTCCTTAGTTCCACCAGTTCAGACCTTTACATCTAAGCCTCTCTCTACTCTATCGCTATTTCCATGGCAAATGTTCAGAAGAGCTACATTCCTTAGTTCCACCAGTTCAGACCTTTACATCTAAGCCTCTCTCTACTCTATCGCTATTTCCATGGCAAATGTTCAGAAGAGCTACATTCCTTAGTTCCACCAGTTCAGACCTTTACATCTAAGCCTCTCTCTACTCTATCGCTATTTCCATGGCAAATGTTCAGAAGAGCTACATTCTTTAGTTCCACCAGTTCAGACCTTTACATCTAAGCCTCTCTCTACTCTATCGCTATTTCCATGGCAAATGTTCAGAAGAGCTACATTCCTTAGTTCCACCAGTTCAGACCTTTACATCTAAGCCTCTCTCTACTCTATCGCTATTTCCATGGCAAATGTTCAGAAGAGCTACATTCTTTAGTTCCACCAGTTCAGACCTTTACATCTAAGCCTCTCTCTACTCTATCGCTATTTCCATGGCAAATGTTCAGAAGAGCTACATTCCTTAGTTCCACCAGTTCAGACCTTTACATCTAAGCCTCTCTCTACTCTATCGCTATTTCCATGGCAAATGTTCAGAAGAGCTACATTCCTTAGTTCCACCAGTTCAGACCTTTACATCTAAGCCTCTCTCTACTCTATCACTATTTCCATGGCAAATGTTCAGAAGAGCTACATTCCTTAGTTCCACCAGTTCAGACCTTTACATCTAAGCCTCTCTCTACTCTATCGCTATTTCCATGGCAAATGTTCAGAAGAGCTACATTCCTTTAGTTCCACCAGTTCAGACCTTTACATCTAAGCCTCTCTCTACTCTATCGCTATTTCCATGGCAAATGTTCAGAAGAGCTACATTCCTTAGTTCCACCAGTTCAGACCTTTACATCTAAGCCTCTCTCTACTCTATCGCTATTTCCATGGCAAATGTTCAGAAGAGCTACATTCTTTAGTTCCACCAGTTCAGACCTTTACATCTAAGCCTCTCTCTACTCTATCGCTATTTCCATGGCAAATGTTCAGAAGAGCTACATTCCTTAGTTCCACCAGTTCAGACCTTTACATCTAAGCCTCTCTCTACTCTATCGCTATTTCCATGGCAAATGTTCAGAAGAGCTACATTCCTTTAGTTCCACCAGTTCAGACCTTTACATCTAAGCCTCTCTCTACTCTATCGCTATTTCCATGGCAAATGTTCAGAAGAGCTACATTCCTTAGTTCCACCAGTTCAGACCTTTACATCTAAGCCTCTCTCTACTCTATCGCTATTTCCATGGCAAATGTTCAGAAGAGCTACATTCCTTAGTTCCACCAGTTCAGACCTTTACATCTAAGCCTCTCTCTACTCTATCGCTATTTCCATGGCAAATGTTCAGAAGAGCTACATTCCTTTAGTTCCACCAGTTCAGACCTTTACATCTAAGCCTCTCTCTACTCTATCGCTATTTCCATGGCAAATGTTCAGAAGAGCTACATTCCTTAGTTCCACCAGTTCAGACCTTTACATCTAAGCCTCTCTCTACTCTATCGCTATTTCCATGGCAAATGTTCAGAAGAGCTACATTCTTTAGTTCCACCAGTTCAGACCTTTACATCTAAGCCTCTCTCTACTCTATCGCTATTTCCATGGCAAATGTTCAGAAGAGCTACATTCCTTAGTTCCACCAGTTCAGACCTTTACATCTAAGCCTCTCTCTACTCTATCGCTATTTCCATGGCAAATGTTCAGAAGAGCTACATTCCTTAGTTCCACCAGTTCAGACCTTTACATCTAAGCCTCTCTCTACTCTATCGCTATTTCCATGGCAAATGTTCAGAAGAGCTACATTCCTTTAGTTCCACCAGTTCAGACCTTTACATCTAAGCCTCTCTCTACTCTATCGCTATTTCCATGGCAAATGTTCAGAAGAGCTACATTCCTTAGTTCCACCAGTTCAGACCTTTACATCTAAGCCTCTCTCTACTCTATCGCTATTTCCATGGCAAATGTTCAGAAGAGCTACATTCCTTAGTTCCACCAGTTCAGACCTTTACATCTAAGCCTCTCTCTACTCTATCGCTATTTCCATGGCAAATGTTCAGAAGAGCTACATTCTTTAGTTCCACCAGTTCAGACCTTTACATCTAAGCCTCTCTCTACTCTATCGCTATTTCCATGGCAAATGTTCAGAAGAGCTACATTCCTTAGTTCCACCAGTTCAGACCTTTACATCTAAGCCTCTCTCTACTCTATCGCTATTTCCATGGCAAATGTTCAGAAGAGCTACATTCCTTAGTTCCACCAGTTCAGACCTTTACATCTAAGCCTCTCTCTACTCTATCGCTATTTCCATGGCAAATGTTCAGAAGAGCTACATTCCTTAGTTCCACCAGTTCAGACCTTTACATCTAAGCCTCTCTCTACTCTATCGCTATTTCCATGGCAAATGTTCAGAAGAGCTACATTCCTTAGTTCCACCAGTTCAGACCTTTACATCTAAGCCTCTCTCTACTCTATCGCTATTTCCATGGCAAATGTTCAGAAGAGCTACATTCCTTAGTTCCACCAGTTCAGACCTTTACATCTAAGCCTCTCTCTACTCTATCGCTATTTCCATGGCAAATGTTCAGAAGAGCTACATTCCTTTAGTTCCACCAGTTCAGACCTTTACATCTAAGCCTCTCTCTACTCTATCGCTATTTCCATGGCAAATGTTCAGAAGAGCTACATTCCTTAGTTCCACCAGTTCAGACCTTTACATCTAAGCCTCTCTCTACTCTATCGCTATTTCCATGGCAAATGTTCAGAAGAGCTACATTCCTTAGTTCCACCAGTTCAGACCTTTACATCTAAGCCTCTCTCTACTCTATCGCTATTTCCATGGCAAATGTTCAGAAGAGCTACATTCCTTAGTTCCACCAGTTCAGACCTTTACATCTAAGCCTCTCTCTACTCTATCGCTATTTCCATGGCAAATGTTCAGAAGAGCTACATTCCTTAGTTCCACCAGTTCAGACCTTTACATCTAAGCCTCTCTCTATTCTATCGCTATTTCCATGGCAAATGTTCAGAAG
>OZ038514.1:6170418-6245418 GCA_964036315.1 Acanthosepion esculentum
TTACATCTAAGCCTCTCTCTATTCTATCACTATTTCCATGGCAAATGTTCAGAAGAGCTACATTCCTTAGTTCCACCAGTTCAGACCTTTACATCTAAGCCTCTCTCTATTCTATCACTATTTCCATGGCAAATGTTCAGAAGAGCTACATTCCTTAGTTCCACCAGTTCAGACCTTTACATCTAAGCCTCTCTCTACTCTATCGCTATTTCCATGGCAAATGTTCAGAAGAGCTACATTCCTTAGTTCCACCAGTTCAGACCTTTACATCTAAGCCTCTCTCTATTCTATCACTATTTCCATGGCAAATGTTCAGAAGAGCTACATTCCTTAGTTCCACCAGTTCAGACCTTTACATCTAAGCCTCTCTCTACTCTATCGCTATTTCCATGGCAAATGTTCAGAAGAGCTACATTCCTTAGTTCCACCAGTTCAGACCTTTACATCTAAGCCTCTCTCTATTCTATCACTATTTCCATGGCAAATGTTCAGAAGAGCTACATTCCTTAGTTCCACCAGTTCAGACCTTTACATCTAAGCCTCTCTCTACTCTATCACTATTTCCATGGCAAATGTTCAGAAGAGCTACATTCCTTAGTTCCACCAGTTCAGACCTTTACATCTAAGCCTCTCTCTACTCTATCACTATTTCCATGGCAAATGTTCAGAAGAGCTACATTCCTTAGTTCCACCAGTTCAGACCTTTACATCTAAGCCTCTCTCTATTCTATCACTATTTCCATGGCAAATGTTCAGAAGAGCTACATTCCTTAGTTCCACCAGTTCAGACCTTTACATCTAAGCCTCTCTCTACTCTATCACTATTTCCATGGCAAATGTTCAGAAGAGCTACATTCCTTAGTTCCACCAGTTCAGACCTTTACATCTAAGCCTCTCTCTACTCTATCACTATTTCCATGGCAAATGTTCAGAAGAGCTACATTCCTTAGTTCCACCAGTTCAGACCTTTACATCTAAGCCTCTCTCTACTCTATCGCTATTTCCATGGCAAATGTTCAGAAGAGCTACATTCCTTAGTTCCACCAGTTCAGACCTTTACATCTAAGCCTCTCTCTATTCTATCACTATTTCCATGGCAAATGTTCAGAAGAGCTACATTCCTTAGTTCCACCAGTTCAGACCTTTACATCTAAGCCTCTCTCTACTCTATCGCTATTTCCATGGCAAATGTTCAGAAGAGCTACATTCCTTAGTTCCACCAGTTCAGACCTTTACATCTAAGCCTCTCTCTATTCTATCACTATTTCCATGGCAAATGTTCAGAAGAGCTACATTCCTTAGTTCCACCAGTTCAGACCTTTACATCTAAGCCTCTCTCTACTCTATCCTATTTCCATGGCAAATGTTCAGAAGAGCTACATTCCTTAGTTCCACCAGTTCAGACCTTTACATCTAAGCCTCTCTCTATTCTATCACTATTTCCATGGCAAATGTTCAGATGAGCTACATTCCTTAGTTCCACCAGTTCAGACCTTTACATCTAAGCCTCTCTCTATTCTATCACTATTTCCATGGCAAATGTTCAGAAGAGCTACATTCCTTAGTTCCACCAGTTCAGACCTTTACATCTAAGCCTCTCTCTACTCTATCACTATTTCCATGGCAAATGTTCAGAAGAGCTACATTCCTTAGTTCCACCAGTTCAGACCTTTACATCTAAGCCTCTCTCTACTCTATCACTATTTCCATGGCAAATGTTCAGAAGAGCTACATTCCTTAGTTCCACCAGTTCAGACCTTTACATCTAAGCCTCTCTCTACTCTATCACTATTTCCATGGCAAATGTTCAGAAGAGCTACATTCCTTAGTTCCACCAGTTCAGACCTTTACATCTAAGCCTCTCTCTATTCTATCACTATTTCCATGGCAAATGTTCAGAAGAGCTACATTCCTTAGTTCCACCAGTTCAGACCTTTACATCTAAGCCTCTCTCTACTCTATCACTATTTCCATGGCAAATGTTCAGAAGAGCTACATTCCTTAGTTCCACCAGTTCAGACCTTTACATCTAAGCCTCTCTCTACTCTATCACTATTTCCATGGCAAATGTTCAGAAGAGCTACATTCCTTAGTTCCACCAGTTCAGACCTTTACATCTAAGCCTCTCTCTATTCTATCACTATTTCCATGGCAAATGTTCAGAAGAGCTACATTCCTTAGTTCCACCAGTTCAGACCTTTACATCTAAGCCTCTCTCTATTCTATCACTATTTCCATGGCAAATGTTCAGAAGAGCTACATTCCTTAGTTCCACCAGTTCAGACCTTTACATCTAAGCCTCTCTCTATTCTATCACTATTTCCATGGCAAATGTTCAGAAGAGCTACATTCCTTAGTTCCACCAGTTCAGACCTTTACATCTAAGCCTCTCTCTACTCTATCACTATTTCCATGGCAAATGTTCAGAAGAGCTACATTCCTTAGTTCCACCAGTTCAGACCTTTACATCTAAGCCTCTCTCTACTCTATCACTATTTCCATGGCAAATGTTCAGATGAGCTACATTCCTTAGTTCCACCAGTTCAGACCTTTACATCTAAGCCTCTCTCTATTCTATCACTATTTCCATGGCAAATGTTCAGAAGAGCTACATTCCTTAGTTCCACCAGTTCAGACCTTTACATCTAAGCCTCTCTCTACTCTATCACTATTTCCATGGCAAATGTTCAGAAGAGCTACATTCCTTAGTTCCACCAGTTCAGACCTTTACATCTAAGCCTCTCTCTACTCTATCACTATTTCCATGGCAAATGTTCAGAAGAGCTACATTCCTTAGTTCCACCAGTTCAGACCTTTACATCTAAGCCTCTCTCTATTCTATCACTATTTCCATGGCAAATGTTCAGATGAGCTACATTCCTTAGTTCCACCAGTTCAGACCTTTACATCTAAGCCTCTCTCTATTCTATCACTATTTCCATGGCAAATGTTCAGAAGAGCTACATTCCTTAGTTCCACCAGTTCAGACCTTTACATCTAAGCCTCTCTCTATTCTATCACTATTTCCATGGCAAATGTTCAGAAGAGCTACATTCCTTAGTTCCACCAGTTCAGACCTTTACATCTAAGCCTCTCTCTACTCTATCACTATTTCCATGGCAAATGTTCAGAAGAGCTACATTCCTTAGTTCCACCAGTTCAGACCTTTACATCTAAGCCTCTCTCTATTCTATCACTATTTCCATGGCAAATGTTCAGATGAGCTACATTCCTTAGTTCCACCAGTTCAGACCTTTACATCTAAGCCTCTCTCTATTCTATCACTATTTCCATGGCAAATGTTCAGAAGAGCTACATTCCTTAGTTCCACCAGTTCAGACCTTTACATCTAAGCCTCTCTCTATTCTATCACTATTTCCATGGCAAATGTTCAGAAGAGCTACATTCCTTAGTTCCACCAGTTCAGACCTTTACATCTAAGCCTCTCTCTACTCTATCGCTATTTCCATGGCAAATGTTCAGAAGAGCTACATTCCTTAGTTCCACCAGTTCAGACCTTTACATCTAAGCCTCTCTCTACTCTATCGCTATTTCCATGGCAAATGTTCAGAAGAGCTACATTCCTTAGTTCCACCAGTTCAGACCTTTACATCTAAGCCTCTCTCTATTCTATCACTATTTCCATGGCAAATGTTCAGATGAGCTACATTCCTTAGTTCCACCAGTTCAGACCTTTACATCTAAGCCTCTCTCTACTCTATCACTATTTCCATGGCAAATGTTCAGAAGAGCTACATTCCTTAGTTCCACCAGTTCAGACCTTTACATCTAAGCCTCTCTCTACTCTATCACTATTTCCATGGCAAATGTTCAGAAGAGCTACATTCCTTAGTTCCACCAGTTCAGACCTTTACATCTAAGCCTCTCTCTATTCTATCACTATTTCCATGGCAAATGTTCAGATGAGCTACATTCCTTAGTTCCACCAGTTCAGACCTTTACATCTAAGCCTCTCTCTACTCTATCGCTATTTCCATGGCAAATGTTCAGATGAGCTGCATTCCTTAGTTCCACCAGTTCAGACCTTTACATCTAAGCCTCTCTCTATTCTATCACTATTTCCATGGCAAATGTTCAGAAGAGCTACATTCCTTAGTTCCACCAGTTCAGACCTTTACATCTAAGCCTCTCTCTACTCTATCGCTATTTCCATGGCAAATGTTCAGATGAGCTACATTCCTTAGTTCCACCAGTTCAGACCTTTACATCTAAGCCTCTCTCTACTCTATCACTATTTCCATGGCAAATGTTCAGAAGAGCTACATTCCTTAGTTCCACCAGTTCAGACCTTTACATCTAAGCCTCTCTCTACTCTATCGCTATTTCCATGGCAAATGTTCAGAAGAGCTACATTCCTTAGTTCCACCAGTTCAGACCTTTACATCTAAGCCTCTCTCTATTCTATCACTATTTCCATGGCAAATGTTCAGATGAGCTACATTCCTTAGTTCCACCAGTTCAGACCTTTACATCTAAGCCTCTCTCTACTCTATCACTATTTCCATGGCAAATGTTCAGAAGAGCTACATTCCTTAGTTCCACCAGTTCAGACCTTTACATCTAAGCCTCTCTCTACTCTATCACTATTTCCATGGCAAATGTTCAGAAGAGCTACATTCCTTAGTTCCACCAGTTCAGACCTTTACATCTAAGCCTCTCTCTATTCTATCACTATTTCCATGGCAAATGTTCAGATGAGCTACATTCCTTGGTTCCACCAGTTCAGACCTTTACATCTAAGCCTCTCTCTATTCTATCACTATTTCCATGGCAAATGTTCAGAAGAGCTACATTCCTTAGTTCCACCAGTTCAGACCTTTACATCTAAGCCTCTCTCTACTCTATCACTATTTCCATGGCAAATGTTCAGAAGAGCTACATTCCTTAGTTCCACCAGTTCAGACCTTTACATCTAAGCCTCTCTCTACTCTATCACTATTTCCATGGCAAATGTTCAGAAGAGCTACATTCCTTAGTTCCACCAGTTCAGACCTTTACATCTAAGCCTCTCTCTACTCTATCGCTATTTCCATGGCAAATGTTCAGAAGAGCTACATTCCTTAGTTCCACCAGTTCAGACCTTTACATCTAAGCCTCTCTCTATTCTATCACTATTTCCATGGCAAATGTTCAGATGAGCTACATTCCTTGGTTCCACCAGTTCAGACCTTTACATCTAAGCCTCTCTCTACTCTATCGCTATTTCCATGGCAAATGTTCAGAAGAGCTACATTCCTTAGTTCCACCAGTTCAGACCTTTACATCTAAGCCTCTCTCTATTCTATCACTATTTCCATGGCAAATGTTCAGAAGAGCTACATTCCTTAGTTCCACCAGTTCAGACCTTTACATCTAAGCCTCTCTCTACTCTATCGCTATTTCCATGGCAAATGTTCAGAAGAGCTACATTCCTTAGTTCCACCAGTTCAGACCTTTACATCTAAGCCTCTCTCTATTCTATCACTATTTCCATGGCAAATGTTCAGAAGAGCTACATTCCTTAGTTCCACCAGTTCAGACCTTTACATCTAAGCCTCTCTCTACTCTATCACTATTTCCATGGCAAATGTTCAGAAGAGCTACATTCCTTAGTTCCACCAGTTCAGACCTTTACATCTAAGCCTCTCTCTACTCTATCACTATTTCCATGGCAAATGTTCAGAAGAGCTACATTCCTTAGTTCCACCAGTTCAGACCTTTACATCTAAGCCTCTCTCTACTCTATCGCTATTTCCATGGCAAATGTTCAGAAGAGCTACATTCCTTAGTTCCACCAGTTCAGACCTTTACATCTAAGCCTCTCTCTACTCTATCACTATTTCCATGGCAAATGTTCAGAAGAGCTACATTCCTTAGTTCCACCAGTTCAGACCTTTACATCTAAGCCTCTCTCTACTCTATCGCTATTTCCATGGCAAATGTTCAGAAGAGCTACATTCCTTAGTTCCACCAGTTCAGACCTTTACATCTAAGCCTCTCTCTACTCTATCGCTATTTCCATGGCAAATGTTCAGATGAGCTACATTCCTTAGTTCCACCAGTTCAGACCTTTACATCTAAGCCTCTCTCTACTCTATCGCTATTTCCATGGCAAATGTTCAGAAGAGCTACATTCCTTAGTTCCACCAGTTCAGACCTTTACATCTAAGCCTCTCTCTATTCTATCACTATTTCCATGGCAAATGTTCAGAAGAGCTACATTCCTTAGTTCCACCAGTTCAGACCTTTACATCTAAGCCTCTCTCTACTCTATCGCTATTTCCATGGCAAATGTTCAGATGAGCTACATTCCTTAGTTCCACCAGTTCAGACCTTTACATCTAAGCCTCTCTCTACTCTATCGCTATTTCCATGGCAAATGTTCAGAAGAGCTACATTCCTTAGTTCCACCAGTTCAGACCTTTACATCTAAGCCTCTCTCTATTCTATCACTATTTCCATGGCAAATGTTCAGAAGAGCTACATTCCTTAGTTCCACCAGTTCAGACCTTTACATCTAAGCCTCTCTCTACTCTATCGCTATTTCCATGGCAAATGTTCAGATGAGCTACATTCCTTAGTTCCACCAGTTCAGACCTTTACATCTCAGCCTCTCTCTACTCTATCACTATTTCCATGGCAAATGTTCAGAAGAGCTACATTCCTTAGTTCCACCAGTTCAGACCTTTACATCTAAGCCTCTCTCTACTCTATCGCTATTTCCATGGCAAATGTTCAGAAGAGCTACATTCCTTAGTTCCACCAGTTCAGACCTTTACATCTAAGCCTCTCTCTACTCTATCACTATTTCCATGGCAAATGTTCAGAAGAGCTACATTCCTTAGTTCCACCAGTTCAGACCTTTACATCTAAGCCTCTCTCTACTCTATCGCTATTTCCATGGCAAATGTTCAGATGAGCTCCATTCCTTAGTTCCACCAGTTCAGACCTTTACATCTAAGCCTCTCTCTACTCTATCGCTATTTCCATGGCAAATGTTCAGAAGAGCTACATTCCTTAGTTCCACCAGTTCAGACCTTTACATCTAAGCCTCTCTCTATTCTATCACTATTTCCATGGCAAATGTTCAGAAGAGCTACATTCCTTAGTTCCACCAGTTCAGACCTTTACATCTAAGCCTCTCTCTACTCTATCACTATTTCCATGGCAAATGTTCAGAAGAGCTACATTCCTTAGTTCCACCAGTTCAGACCTTTACATCTAAGCCTCTCTCTATTCTATCACTATTTCCATGGCAAGTGTTCAGAAGAGCTACATACCTTAGTTCCACCAGTTCAGACCTTTACGTCTAAGCCTCTCTCTACTCTATCACTATTTCCATGGCAAATGTTCAGAAGAGCTACATTCCTTAGTTCCACCAGTTCAGACCTTTACGTCTAAGCCTCTCTCTACTCTATCACTATTTCCATGGCAAATGTTCAGAAGAGCTACATTCCTTAGTTCCACCAGTTCAGACCTTTACATCTAAGCCTCTCTCTACTCTATCACTATTTCCATGGCAAATGTTCAGAAGAGCTACATTCCTTAGTTCCACCAGTTCAGACCTTTACATCTAAGCCTCTCTCTATTCTATCACTATTTCCATGGCAAATGTTCAGAAGAGCTACATTCCTTAGTTCCACCAGTTCAGACCTTTACATCTAAGCCTCTCTCTACTCTATCACTATTTCCATGGCAAATGTTCAGATGAGCTACATTCCTTAGTTCCACCAGTTCAGACCTTTACGTCTAAGCCTCTCTCTACTCTATCACTATTTCCATGGCAAATGTTCAGATGAGCTACATTCCTTAGTTCCACCAGTTCAGACCTTTACATCTAAGCCTCTCTCTACTCTATCACTATTTCCATGGCAAATGTTCAGAAGAGCTACATTCCTTAGTTCCACCAGTTCAGACCTTTACATCTAAGCCTCTCTCTATTCTATCACTATTTCCATGGCAAGTGTTCAGAAGAGCTACATACCTTAGTTCCACCAGTTCAGACCTTTACGTCTAAGCCTCTCTCTACTCTATCACTATTTCCATGGCAAATGTTCAGAAGAGCTACATTCCTTAGTTCCACCAGTTCAGACCTTTACATCTAAGCCTCTCTCTACTCTATCACTATTTCCATGGCAAATGTTCAGAAGAGCTACATTCCTTAGTTCCACCAGTTCAGACCTTTACATCTAAGCCTCTCTCTATTCTATCACTATTTCCATGGCAAGTGTTCAGAAGAGCTACATACCTTAGTTCCACCAGTTCAGACCTTTACGTCTAAGCCTCTCTCTACTCTATCACTATTTCCATGGCAAATGTTCAGAAGAGCTACATTCCTTAGTTCCACCAGTTCAGACCTTTACATCTAAGCCTCTCTCTACTCTATCGCTATTTCCATGGCAAATGTTCAGATGAGCTGCATTCCTTAGTTCCACCAGTTCAGACCTTTACATCTAAGCCTCTCTCTACTCTATCACTATTTCCATGGCAAATGTTCAGAAGAGCTACATTCCTTAGTTCCACCAGTTCAGACCTTTACATCTAAGCCTCTCTCTATTCTATCACTATTTCCATGGCAAGTGTTCAGAAGAGCTACATACCTTAGTTCCACCAGTTCAGACCTTTACGTCTAAGCCTCTCTCTATTCTATCACTATTTCCATGGCAAATGTTCAGAAGAGCTACATTCCTTAGTTCCACCAGTTCAGACCTTTACATCTAAGCCTCTCTCTACTCTATCACTATTTCCATGGCAAATGTTCAGAAGAGCTACATTCCTTAGTTCCACCAGTTCAGACCTTTACATCTAAGCCTCTCTCTACTCTATCACTATTTCCATGGCAAATGTTCAGAAGAGCTACATTCCTTAGTTCCACCAGTTCAGACCTTTACATCTAAGCCTCTCTCTATTCTATCACTATTTCCATGGCAAATGTTCAGAAGAGCTACATTCCTTAGTTCCACCAGTTCAGACCTTTACATCTAAGCCTCTCTCTACTCTATCGCTATTTCCATGGCAAATGTTCAGAAGAGCTACATTCCTTAGTTCCACCAGTTCAGACCTTTACATCTCAGCCTCTCTCTACTCTATCACTATTTCCATGTCAAATGTTCAGAAGAGCTACATTCCTTAGTTCCACCAGTTCAGACCTTTACATCTAAGCCTCTCTCTACTCTATCACTATTTCCATGGCAAATGTTCAGAAGAGCTGCATTCCTTAGTTCCACCAGTTCAGACCTTTACATCTAAGCCTCTCTCTACTCTATCGCTATTTCCATGTCAAATGTTCAGATGAGCTGCATTCCTTAGTTCCACCAGTTCAGACCTTTACATCTAAGCCTCTCTCTACTCTATCACTATTTCCATGGCAAATGTTCAGAAGAGCTACATTCCTTAGTTCCACCAGTTCAGACCTTTACATCTAAGCCTCTCTCTATTCTATCACTATTTCCATGGCAAATGTTCAGATGGGCTACATTCCTTAGTTCCACCAGTTCAGACCTTTACATCTAAGCCTCTCTCTACTCTATCACTATTTCCATGGCAAATGTTCAGAAGAGCTACATTCCTTAGTTCCACCAGTTCAGACCTTTACATCTAAGCCTCTCTCTACTCTATCACTATTTCCATGGCAAATGTTCAGAAGAGCTACATTCCTTAGTTCCACCAGTTCAGACCTTTACATCTAAGCCTCTCTCTACTCTATCACTATTTCCATGGCAAATGTTCAGAAGAGCTACATTCCTTAGTTCCACCAGTTCAGACCTTTACATCTAAGCCTCTCTCTATTCTATCACTATTTCCATGGCAAATGTTCAGATGGGCTACATTCCTTAGTTCCACCAGTTCAGACCTTTACATCTAAGCCTCTCTCTACTCTATCACTATTTCCATGGCAAATGTTCAGAAGAGCTACATTCCTTAGTTCCACCAGTTCAGACCTTTACATCTAAGCCTCTCTCTACTCTATCACTATTTCCATGGCAAATGTTCAGAAGAGCTACATTCCTTAGTTCCACCAGTTCAGACCTTTACATCTAAGCCTCTCTCTACTCTATCACTATTTCCATGGCAAATGTTCAGAAGAGCTACATTCCTTAGTTCCACCAGTTCAGACCTTTACATCTAAGCCTCTCTCTACTCTATCGCTATTTCCATGGCAAATGTTCAGAAGAGCTACATACCTTAGTTCCACCAGTTCAGACCTTTACATCTAAGCCTCTCTCTACTCTATCACTATTTCCATGGCAAATGTTCAGAAGAGCTACATTCCTTAGTTCCACCAGTTCAGACCTTTACATCTAAGCCTCTCTCTATTCTATCACTATTTCCATGGCAAGTGTTCAGAAGAGCTACATACCTTAGTTCCACCAGTTCAGACCTTTACGTCTAAGCCTCTCTCTACTCTATCACTATTTCCATGGCAAATGTTCAGAAGAGCTACATTCCTTAGTTCCACCAGTTCAGACCTTTACATCTAAGCCTCTCTCTATTCTATCACTATTTCCATGGCAAATGTTCAGAAGAGCTACATTCCTTAGTTCCACCAGTTCAGACCTTTACATCTAAGCCTCTCTCTACTCTATCACTATTTCCATGGCAAATGTTCAGAAGAGCTACATTCCTTAGTTCCACCAGTTCAGACCTTTACATCTAAGCCTCTCTCTATTCTATCACTATTTCCATGGCAAGTGTTCAGAAGAGCTACATACCTTAGTTCCACCAGTTCAGACCTTTACGTCTAAGCCTCTCTCTACTCTATCACTATTTCCATGGCAAATGTTCAGAAGAGCTACATTCCTTAGTTCCACCAGTTCAGACCTTTACATCTAAGCCTCTCTCTATTCTATCACTATTTCCATGGCAAATGTTCAGATGGGCTACATTCCTTAGTTCCACCAGTTCAGACCTTTACATCTAAGCCTCTCTCTACTCTATCACTATTTCCATGGCAAATGTTCAGAAGAGCTACATTCCTTAGTTCCACCAGTTCAGACCTTTACATCTAAGCCTCTCTCTACTCTATCACTATTTCCATGGCAAATGTTCAGAAGAGCTACATTCCTTAGTTCCACCAGTTCAGACCTTTACATCTAAGCCTCTCTCTACTCTATCACTATTTCCATGGCAAATGTTCAGAAGAGCTACATTCCTTAGTTCCACCAGTTCAGACCTTTACATCTAAGCCTCTCTCTACTCTATCGCTATTTCCATGGCAAATGTTCAGAAGAGCTACATTCCTTAGTTCCACCAGTTCAGACCTTTACATCTAAGCCTCTCTCTACTCTATCACTATTTCCATGGCAAATGTTCAGAAGAGCTACATTCCTTAGTTCCACCAGTTCAGACCTTTACATCTAAGCCTCTCTCTATTCTATCACTATTTCCATGGCAAGTGTTCAGAAGAGCTACATACCTTAGTTCCACCAGTTCAGACCTTTACGTCTAAGCCTCTCTCTACTCTATCACTATTTCCATGGCAAATGTTCAGAAGAGCTACATTCCTTAGTTCCACCAGTTCAGACCTTTACATCTAAGCCTCTCTCTATTCTATCACTATTTCCATGGCAAATGTTCAGAAGAGCTACATTCCTTAGTTCCACCAGTTCAGACCTTTACATCTAAGCCTCTCTCTACTCTATCACTATTTCCATGGCAAATGTTCAGAAGAGCTACATTCCTTAGTTCCACCAGTTCAGACCTTTACATCTAAGCCTCTCTCTACTCTATCGCTATTTCCATGGCAAATGTTCAGAAGAGCTACATACCTTAGTTCCACCAGTTCAGACCTTTACGTCTAAGCCTCTCTCTACTCTATCACTATTTCCATGGCAAATGTTCAGAAGAGCTACATTCCTTAGTTCCACCAGTTCAGACCTTTACATCTAAGCCTCTCTCTACTCTATCACTATTTCCATGGCAAATGTTCAGAAGAGCTACATTCCTTAGTTCCACCAGTTCAGACCTTTACATCTAAGCCTCTCTCTACTCTATCACTATTTCCATGGCAAATGTTCAGAAGAGCTACATTCCTTAGTTCCACCAGTTCAGACCTTTACATCTAAGCCTCTCTCTACTCTATCGCTATTTCCATGGCAAATGTTCAGAAGAGCTACATTCCTTAGTTCCACCAGTTCAGACCTTTACATCTAAGCCTCTCTCTACTCTATCGCTATTTCCATGGCAAATGTTCAGAAGAGCTACATTCCTTAGTTCCACCAGTTCAGACCTTTACATCTAAGCCTCTCTCTACTCTATCGCTATTTCCATGGCAAATGTTCAGAAGAGCTACATTCCTTAGTTCCACCAGTTCAGACCTTTACATCTAAGCCTCTCTCTACTCTATCACTATTTCCATGGCAAATGTTCAGAAGAGCTACATTCCTTAGTTCCACCAGTTCAGACCTTTACATCTAAGCCTCTCTCTACTCTATCACTATTTCCATGGCAAATGTTCAGAAGAGCTACATTCCTTAGTTCCACCAGTTCAGACCTTTACATCTAAGCCTCTCTCTATTCTATCACTATTTCCATGGCAAGTGTTCAGAAGAGCTACATACCTTAGTTCCACCAGTTCAGACCTTTACGTCTAAGCCTCTCTCTACTCTATCACTATTTCCATGGCAAATGTTCAGAAGAGCTACATTCCTTAGTTCCACCAGTTCAGACCTTTACATCTAAGCCTCTCTCTACTCTATCACTATTTCCATGGCAAATGTTCAGAAGAGCTACATTCCTTAGTTCCACCAGTTCAGACCTTTACATCTAAGCCTCTCTCTATTCTATCACTATTTCCATGGCAAATGTTCAGAAGAGCTACATTCCTTAGTTCCACCAGTTCAGACCTTTACATCTCAGCCTCTCTCTACTCTATCGCTATTTCCATGGCAAATGTTCAGAACAGCTACATTCCTTAGTTCCACCAGTTCAGACCTTTACATCTCAGCCTCTCTCTACTCTATCGCTATTTCCATGGCAAATGTTCAGAAGAGCTACATTCCTTAGTTCCACCAGTTCAGACCTTTACACCTCAGCCTCTCTCTACTCTATCGCTATTTCCATGGCAAATGTTCATATGAGCTGCATTCCTTAGTTCCACCAGTTCAGACCTTTACATCTAAGCCTCTCTCTACTCTATCGCTATTTCTATGGCAAATGTTCAGAAGAGCTACATTCCTTAGTTCCACCAGTTCAGACCTTTACATCTAAGCCTCTCTCTACTCTATCGCTATTTCCATGGCAAATGTTCAGATGAGCTACATTCCTTAGTTCCACCAGTTCAGACCTTTACATCTAAGCCTCTCTCTTCTCTATCGCTATTTCCATGGCAAATGTTCAGATGAGCTACATTCCTTAGTTCCACCAGTTCAGACCTTTACATCTCAGCCTCTCTCTACTCTATCGCTATTTCTATGGCAAATGTTCAGAAGAGCTACATTCCTTAGTTCCACCAGTTCAGACCTTTACATCTAAGCCTCTCTCTACTCTATCGCTATTTCCATGGCAAATGTTCAGATGAGCTACATTCCTTAGTTCCACCAGTTCAGACCTTTACATCTAAGCCTCTCTCTACTCTATCGCTATTTCCATGGCAAATGTTCAGAAGAGCTACATTCCTTAGTTCCACCAGTTCAGACCTTTACATCTAAGCCTCTCTCTACTCTATCGCTATTTCCATGGCAAATGTTCAGAAGAGCTACATTCCTTAGTTCCACCAGTTCAGACCTTTACATCTAAGCCTCTCTCTACTCTATCGCTATTTCCATGGCAAATGTTCAGATGAGCTACATTCCTTAGTTCCACCAGTTCAGACCTTTACATCTAAGCCTCTCTCTACTCTATCGCTATTTCCATGGCAAATGTTCAGATGAGCTACATTCCTTAGTTCCACCAGTTCAGACCTTTACATCTCAGCCTCTCTCTACTCTATCGCTATTTCCATGGCAAATGTTCAGATGAGCTACATTCCTTAGTTCCACCAGTTCAGACCTTTACATCTAAGCCTCTCTCTACTCTATCGCTATTTCCATGGCAAATGTTTATATGAGCTACATTCCTTAGTTCCACCAGTTCAGACCTTTACATCTAAGCCTCTCTCTACTCTATCGCTATTTCCATGGCAAATGTTCAGAAGAGCTACATTCCTTAGTTCCACCAGTTCAGACCTTTACATCTAAGCCTCTCTCTACTCTATCGCTATTTCCATGGCAAATGTTCAGAAGAGCTACATTCCTTAGTTCCACCAGTTCAGACCTTTACATCTAAGCCTCTCTCTACTCTATCGCTATTTCCATGGCAAATGTTCAGATGAGCTACATTCCTTAGTTCCACCAGTTCAGACCTTTACATCTAAGCCTCTCTCTACTCTATCGCTATTTCCATGGCAAATGTTCAGATGAGCTACATTCCTTAGTTCCACCAGTTCAGACCTTTACATCTCAGCCTCTCTCTACTCTATCGCTATTTCCATGGCAAATGTTCAGATGAGCTACATTCCTTAATTCCACCAGTTCAGACCTTTACATCTAAGCCTCTCTCTACTCTATCGCTATTTCCATGGCAAATGTTCAGATGAGCTACATTCCTTAGTTCCACCAGTTCAGACCTTTACATCTAAGCCTCTCTCTACTCTATCGCTATTTCCATGGCAAATGTTCAGATGAGCTACATTCCTTAATTCCACCAGTTCAGACCTTTACATCTAAGCCTCTCTCTACTCTATCGCTATTTCCATGGCAAATGTTCAGATGAGCTACATTCCTTAGTTCCACCAGTTCAGACCTTTACATCTAAGCCTCTCTCTACTCTATCGCTATTTCCATGGCAAATGTTCAGATGAGCTACATTCCTTAGTTCCACCAGTTCAGACCTTTACATCTAAGCCTCTCTCTACTCTATCGCTATTTCCATGGCAAATGTTCAGATGAGCTACATTCCTTAGTTCCACCAGTTCAGACCTTTACATCTAAGCCTCTCTCTACTCTATCGCTATTTCCATGGCAAATGTTCAGATGAGCAACATTCCTTAATTCCACCAGTTCAGACCTTTACATCTAAGCCTCTCTCTACTCTATCGCTATTTCCATGGCAAATGTTCAGATGAGCTACATTCCTTAGTTCCACCAGTTCAGACCTTTACATCTAAGCCTCTCTCTACTCTATCGCTATTTCCATGGCAAATGTTCAGATGAGCTACATTCCTTAGTTCCACCAGTTCAGACCTTTACATCTCAGCCTCTCTCTACTCTATCGCTATTTCCATGGCAAATGTTCAGATGAGCTACATTCCTTAATTCCACCAGTTCAGACCTTTACATCTCAGCCTCTCTCTACTCTATCGCTATTTCCATGGCAAATGTTCAGAAGAGCTGCATTCCTTAGTTCCACCAGTTCAGACCTTTACATCTAAGCCTCTCTCTACTCTATCGCTATTTCCATGGCAAATGTTCAGATGAGCTACATTCCTTAGTTCCACCAGTTCAGACCTTTACATCTCAGCCTCTCTCTACTCTATCGCTATTTCCATGGCAAATGTTCAGATGAGCTACATTCCTTAATTCCACCAGTTCAGACCTTTACATCTAAGCCTCTCTCTACTCTATCGCTATTTCCATGGCAAATGTTCAGATGAGCTGCATTCCTTAGTTCCACCAGTTCAGACCTTTACATCTAAGCCTCTCTCTACTCTATCGCTATTTCCATGGCAAATGTTCAGATGAGCTACATTCCTTAATTCCACCAGTTCAGACCTTTACATCTAAGCCTCTCTCTACTCTATCGCTATTTCCATGGCAAATGTTCAGATGAGCTACATTCCTTAGTTCCACCAGTTCAGACCTTTACATCTCAGCCTCTCTCTACTCTATCGCTATTTCCATGGCAAATGTTCAGATGAGCTACATTCCTTAATTCCACCAGTTCAGACCTTTACATCTAAGCCTCTCTCTACTCTATCGCTATTTCCATGGCAAATGTTCAGATGAGCTACATTCCTTAGTTCCACCAGTTCAGACCTTTACATCTCAGCCTCTCTCTACTCTATCGCTATTTCCATGGCAAATGTTCAGATGAGCTACATTCCTTAATTCCACCAGTTCAGACCTTTACATCTCAGCCTCTCTCTACTCTATCGCTATTTCCATGGCAAATGTTCAGAAGAGCTGCATTCCTTAGTTCCACCAGTTCAGACCTTTACATCTAAGCCTCTCTCTACTCTATCGCTATTTCCATGGCAAATGTTCAGATGAGCTACATTCCTTAGTTCCACCAGTTCAGACCTTTACATCTCAGCCTCTCTCTACTCTATCGCTATTTCCATGGCAAATGTTCAGATGAGCTACATTCCTTAATTCCACCAGTTCAGACCTTTACATCTAAGCCTCTCTCTACTCTATCGCTATTTCCATGGCAAATGTTCAGATGAGCTACATTCCTTAGTTCCACCAGTTCAGACCTTTACATCTAAGCCTCTCTCTACTCTATCGCTATTTCCATGGCAAATGTTCAGATGAGCTACATTCCTTAGTTCCACCAGTTCAGACCTTTACATCTAAGCCTCTCTCTACTCTATCGCTATTTCCATGGCAAATGTTCAGATGAGCTACATTCCTTAGTTCCACCAGTTCAGACCTTTACATCTAAGCCTCTCTCTACTCTATCGCTATTTCCATGGCAAATGTTCAGATGAGCTACATTCCTTAGTTCCACCAGTTCAGACCTTTACATCTAAGCCTCTCTCTACTCTATCGCTATTTCCATGGCAAATGTTCAGATGAGCTACATTCCTTAATTCCACCAGTTCAGACCTTTACATCTAAGCCTCTCTCTACTCTATCGCTATTTCCATGGCAAATGTTCAGATGAGCTACATTCCTTAGTTCCACCAGTTCAGACCTTTACATCTAAGCCTCTCTCTACTCTATCGCTATTTCCATGGCAAATGTTCAGATGAGCTACATTCCTTAGTTCCACCAGTTCAGACCTTTACATCTAAGCCTCTCTCTACTCTATCGCTATTTCCATGGCAAATGTTCAGATGAGCTACATTCCTTAGTTCCACCAGTTCAGACCTTTACATCTCAGCCTCTCTCTACTCTATCGCTATTTCCATGGCAAATGTTCAGATGAGCTACATTCCTTAGTTCCACCAGTTCAGACCTTTACATCTCAGCCTCTCTCTACTCTATCGCTATTTCCATGGCAAATGTTCAGATGAGCTACATTCCTTAGTTCCACCAGTTCAGACCTTTACATCTAAGCCTCTCTCTACTCTATCGCTATTTCCATGGCAAATGTTCAGATGAGCTACATTCCTTAGTTCCACCAGTTCAGACCTTTACATCTAAGCCTCTCTCTACTCTATCGCTATTTCCATGGCAAATGTTCAGATGAGCTACATTCCTTAATTCCACCAGTTCAGACCTTTACATCTAAGCCTCTCTCTACTCTATCGCTATTTCCATGGCAAATGTTCAGATGAGCTACATTCCTTAGTTCCACCAGTTCAGACCTTTACATCTAAGCCTCTCTCTACTCTATCGCTATTTCCATGGCAAATGTTCAGATGAGCTACATTCCTTAATTCCACCAGTTCAGACCTTTACATCTAAGCCTCTCTCTACTCTATCGCTATTTCCATGGCAAATGTTCAGATGAGCTACATTCCTTAGTTCCACCAGTTCAGACCTTTACATCTAAGCCTCTCTCTACTCTATCGCTATTTCCATGGCAAATGTTCAGATGAGCTACATTCCTTAGTTCCACCAGTTCAGACCTTTACATCTCAGCCTCTCTCTACTCTATCGCTATTTCCATGGCAAATGTTCAGATGAGCTACATTCCTTAATTCCACCAGTTCAGACCTTTACATCTCAGCCTCTCTCTACTCTATCGCTATTTCCATGGCAAATGTTCAGAAGAGCTGCATTCCTTAGTTCCACCAGTTCAGACCTTTACATCTAAGCCTCTCTCTACTCTATCGCTATTTCCATGGCAAATGTTCAGAAGAGCTACATTCCTTAGTTCCACCAGTTCAGACCTTTACATCTAAGCCTCTCTCTACTCTATCACTATTTCCATGACAAATGTTCAGATGAGCTGCATTACTTAGTTCCACTAGTTTAGAACTTTACATCTAAGCCTCTCTCTACTCTATCGCTATTTCCATGGCAAATGTTCAGATGAGCCATCATTCCTTAGTTCCACCAGTTCAGACCTTTACATCTCAGCCTCTCTCTACTCTATCGCTATTTCCATGGCAAATGTTTATATGAGCTACATTCCTTAGTTCCACCAGTTCAGACCTTTACATCTCAGCCTCTCTCTACTCTATCGCTATTTCCATGGCAAATGTTCAGATGAGCTACATTCCTTAGTTTCACCTGTTCAGACTTTCACGTCTAAGACCTGTCTACTAGGTACACTGTAGTGAACCAATCTGATTGCTTTTATATCCAATTAGTGAAAAGTAAGTTCCCCCTGAAACAGCTTCTTCCCATCAACCGCTACTTTGTGTAACTGACTCCCAAGGGGATGCTTTTCTTAACACTAGAATCTTAACCTGTTCTAGTCTTGTGTTAACAGTTATCTTTCTCACATATCCTCATAAACTGTGCCTCTTACCTCATTCTTTCTGCTCACACAAGAAACTCTTTCAGTAACTCTCTACCTCGAGTGGCTCTTGAGCCTTGTATAGGGTGAACATTAGTAAAAAAGAGATTGTCCCCTAGTTAGGTGTGTTAAACCACTGATTGGTGTAATTTGGTGTAACTCAGCAGTCCCTAGCCAGGTCTACTTGAACGAGAACAGTCTATTCTCATAGATTAAATAAAGAGTTCAGTTCAGAATTCCCTGTAGGTTACCCAGATTGATATACACCTGAGGAAGGCTGGCGGGCATAACGGCTGAAACGTTGTAATCGCAACAACCAGAAGAAGGACAAATGTACAAAATGTAAATAGTTTTTACTGATGTTCTTATTCAACTGTTCATAGTTCGTAGCAGCAGTAAGAAAAAGAAGCAACAGACAAGGGTAGTCAAGCATGATAGCAATGTTCTGGCCACAACAGTCAGTTGAACACTAAGAACAATTGCCATGGGACAATAACTATTGATATTCCTACATCATTGAACTTTTTTTATATAATGCCTGCTTGCTATCGCTTCACAAAATAAGATATATTCACTACTTGAAATCTTTGAAACAAAACTTTTAAATGAACATTTCATTCATAAATTGGCTTGTTATAGTTAAGGAAAGTTTTACAAATAGATGCCAGCTTGCTGAAGGCCAAGTAAAATGCAAATTTCAAACACTTTTCTTCACTCTATAAGACAATATTCCTAAACAGAACTATTCTCGTGTTTCCCTCTCTCTCTCTCTCTCTCTCTCTCTCTCTCTCTCTCTCTCTCTCTATCTCGTTACAGTTAAGGAAAATTTTACAAATAGATGCCAACATGTTGAAGACCAAGCAAATTTCAAACACTTTTCTGCACTATATAAGACAATATTCCTAAAAAGAACTCTTTTTGATACGAAAATCAAAACAATCCTTGAATAAAAGAACACTAATGAAGGACAGTTAATTAATGAAATATACTTTTTTTAAATCAATATATAAATTAGTTAAACCTGAAGAGTGATATAACCTAGAAGTAGATAATATATAATACAGATATTGAGGTTTTTTTATTGAGACAATTTTAGTCCCTTGCCCGGGTGCACGTGCTTGGGTGGGTCCCCACTTTAAAAAGACCTTGTGTCACAACCTGACCTTGTAGGGGGATGAGTAAAGACAAATTACTATAAAGTAATTTGTAATGCATTATTTATCATCTCTCAGTTCTGTCTCTGTCTTTGGGCAGAGTGCGCTCAGGGGCTTCTCTGTCAAAGGACAGAGGAGCAACTGAGAAAATTATACTGAGAGGTGCCCAGCTCTGGGGAACAGCTGCCCGAGGACACAACCTCCCATTGCACCAGAGGTTGCGGGGGCTGTGGGGAATTTTTGTCCCTTGCCTGAGTGTATGCACTCGGGTCCCTACTTTAAAAAGACCTTGTGTCACATGTCGTTCTGATGGGGGAATGAGTAAACGTCATATAAATTACTATAGAGTTGGAGCCTTTTTACCCAGATATTTGTTGGATAATTCCGCTCCAATTTCACATTTATTCATATAGATTCCATAATATAGGTTTTACTTAATTAGCTATCATGTTTCTCTCACTCTTCAAATGTTGAATGTATAACTAAATCTATTTTCCCATCTTTACACTATTTTGATTTTATCTTATAAATTGTCACCTGTTCTGTCACCCATGAAATAAAAATTATTGTATGGAAAATAAGGATCTACGTACATCAAATCTTCTTTAAATTAAGTGGCAGTAGAAGAATTATCATTAAACTTTTAAAAGGTAAGGTGAAACATTAATTCAATACTTTAATGCAGCAATCAATTTTGAGTTTTGTAGTTTACTGATGCTTATCGCATCTACTCCTCCCTATCTATTGTGATGAGGGCCAAACCAAGAGTCCGCCACAGAAGCTAGCTTAAATACTGCTTGATAGGGCGGCTTTTAAGCTAGTTTATAATAAAACGTGCACTGCAATTCTGGATACAAAAGGAAAATAAGATTTACTCCCCTTAAACCATGAAAACAATGATAATGGCTAGTATAATATATTAATATATATTTTTTAACCTCACATAATCTGGCAAACCTGAATCTGAACTCAAAGAAAATCGTTCCCTATACCTAACTTTTCTAAGGCTTTTGAATGAGCTAGGAATCATTGAAATTGGACAAGTGGGAGTGGAGGAGCTGCTTGGAGACACACATGCACAAACACACGTATACACTGTACTTTAGATATAAGATTACAAACTCAACCCAGACTTCAAGTGGGACTTGTACATATGGTCATTTGCTAAAGATGCTAGAGAACTGGTCAGTTCCCTGTACCGATCCAGTAAGTACCTGATTCCTCCTGCTATCCTCTACATTTACAAGAGCCAGATCAGGCCAAAAAATGGCGGACTGTTGCAAAAAGCCATCTTCACGTCCTTGTGCTATTTCCATGGAAAGTGTTCAAATGGATTAGTTCTACCAATTCGAACCTTCACAGCTAAGATCAGCCATGCTACACACATTCTAGCAAACCACCTTTGTATTCCATTGGCGTGATTTAATTTCCACTCGATCAGCTTTTTTCCCATGAACTGCTGCTTTTTGGAACTAGCTCCCAAGTGGAGGTTTCCCCAATCACTACAATCTTGAATTGTTTAAGTCTAGGGTTAACCATTATCCTCCCTATATATATACACATAAACTGTACCTCTTACTCTTTTGTGGTTACAAAATGGAGGATCAGTTTATGAACACCTTTCAGTCACATGTGCCTATGTCAGTTTCTCTTTCTTTTAATCAGCAGAACAATGGAGAACAATCGGGCTATGAATTAATAAGAACCTCCTGTTTTCATAATCAATATGCTGTTCTAGAACTGCAACTCCTATGACCAGATCAATAGCGGTCATTCTAAAAGAAAGTAACATGCAACAGTGGATAAGGATTTAGTTTGGATAATGGCTGTTTGAGTTTGCCACGAAACGACACCTTTATGATATTCTTAAGGTTAAATCAATAATACATGCAAGTTGGAAACAATTCTTATATAGTCTGCTACATGCAAGTCGAGTATGACCATTGGAAGACATCACTGTAAGACTCAGTTGACCCTGGAACAGATGTGGCTTTTTAAACAAGGAAAACATTTAAAAACCTCTGGCACAAAATTGGTAGACATGAGACACACACTAGCTCTATACACTCTTCATTATTACTATTATTTTATTACTAGTTTTATTCCATCTTATTATTGTTGCTTTTTATCCCAACACTCTGGCTCTATACACTCTTCATTATTACTATTATTTTATTACTAGTTTTATTCCATCTTATTATTGTTGCTTTTTATCCCAACACTCTGGCTCTATACACTCTTCATTATTACTATCATTTTATTACTAGTTTTATTCCATCTTATTATTGTTGCTTTTTATCCCAACACTCTGGCTCTATACACTCTTCAGTATTACTATTATTTTATTACTAGTTTTATTCCATCTTATTATTGTTGCTTTTTATCCCAACACTCTGGCTCTATACACTCTTCAGTATTACTATTATTTTATTACTAGTTTTATTCCATCTTATTATTGTTGCTTTTTATTCGAACACTCTGGCACTATACACTCTTCATTATTACTATTATTTTATTACTAGTTTTATTCCATCTTATTATTGTTGCTTTTTATCCCAACACTCTGGCTCTATACACTCTTCATTATTACTATTATTTTATTACTAGTTTTATTCCATCTTATTATTGTTGCTTTTTATCCCAACACTCTGGCTCTATACACTCTTCAGTATTACTATTATTTTATTACTAGTTTTATTCCATCTTATTATTGTTGCTTTTTATCCGAACACTCTGGCACTATACACTCTTCATTATTACTATTATTTTATTACTAGTTTTATTCCATCTTATTATTGTTGCTTTTTATCCCAACACTCTGGCTCTATACACTCTTCATTATTACTATTATGTTATTACTAGTTTTATTCCATCTTATTATTGTTGCTTTTTATCCCAACCCTCTGGCTCTATACACTCTTCATTATTACTATTATTTTATGACTACTTTTATTCCATCTTATTATTGTTGCTTTTAATCCCAACACTCTGGCTCTATACACTCTTCATTATTACTATTATTTTATTACTAGTTTTATTCCATCTTATTATTGTTGCTTTTAATCCCAACACTCTGGCTCTATACACTCTTCATTGTTACTATTATTTTATTACTAGTTTAATTCCATCTTATTATTGTTGCTTTTTATCCCAACACTTTGGCTCTATACACTCTTCATTATTACTATCATTTTATTACTAGTTTTATTCCATCTTATTATTGTTGCTTTTTATCCGAACACTCTGGCTCTATACACTCTTCATTATTACTATCATTTTATTACTAGTTTTATTCCATCTTATTATTGTTGCTTTTTATCCCAACACTCTGGCTCTATACACTCTTCATTATTACTATCATTTTATTACTAGTTTTATTCCATCTTATTATTGTTGCTTTTTATCCCAACACTCTGGCTCTATACACTCTTCATTATTACTATCATTTTATTACTAGTTTTATTCCATCTTATTATTGTTGCTTTTTATCCCAACACTCTGGCTCTATACACTCTTCATTATTACTATTATTTTATTACTAGTTTTATTCCATCTTATTATTGTTGCTTTTTATCCCAACACTCTGGCTCTATACACTCTTCATTATTACTATTATTTTATTACTAGTTTTATTCCATGTTATTATTGTTGCTTTTTATCCCAACACTCTGGCTCTATACACTCTTCATTATTACTATTATTTTATTACTAGTTTTATTCCATCTTATTATTGTTGCTTTTTATCCCAACACTCTGGCTCTATACACTCTTCATTATTACTATTATTTTATTACTAGTTTTATTCCATCTTATTATTGTTGCTTTTTATCCCAACACTCTGGCTCTATACACTCTTCATTATTACTATTATTTTATTACTAGTTTTATTCCATCTTATTATTGTTGCTTTTTATCCCAACACTCTGGCTCTATACACTCTTCATTATTACTATTATTTTATTACTAGTTTTATTCCATCTTATTATTGTTGCTTTTTATCCCAACACTCTGGCTCTATACACTCTTCATTATTACTATTATTTTATTGCTAGTTTTATTCCATCTTATTATTGTTGCTTTTTATCCCAACACTCTGGCTCTATACACTCTTCATTATTACTATTATTTTATTAGTGGTTTTATTCCATCTTATTATTGTTGCTTTTTCTCCCAACACTCTGGCTCTATACACTCTTCATTATTACTATTATTTTATTACTAGTTTTATTCCATCTTATTATTGTTGCTTTTTCTCCCAACACTCTGGCTCTATACACTCTTCATTATTACTATTATTTTATTAGTGGTTTTATTCCATCTTATTATTGTTGCTTTTTCTCCCAACACTCTGGCTCTATACACTCTTCATTATTACTATTATTTTATTGCTAGTTTTATTCCATCTTATTATTGTTGCTTTTTATCCCAACACTCTGGCTCTATACACTCTTCATTATTACTATTATTTTATTAGTGGTTTTATTCCATCTTATTATTGTTGCTTTTTCTCCCAACACTCTGGCTCTATACACTCTTCATTATTACTATTATTTTATTACTAGTTTTATTCCATCTTATTATTGTTGCTTTTTATCCCAACACTCTGGCTCTATACACTCTTCATTATTACTATTATTTTATTAGTGGTTTTATTCCATCTTATTATTGTTGCTTTTTCTCCCAACACTCTGGCTCTATACACTCTTCATTATTACTATTATTTTATTGCTAGTTTTATTCCATCTTATTATTGTTGCTTTTTATCCCAACACTCTGGCTCTATACACTCTTCATTATTACTATTATTTTATTAGTGGTTTTATTCCATCTTATTATTGTTGCTTTTTCTCCCAACACTCTGGCTCTATACACTCTTCATTATTACTATTATTTTATGACTAGTTTTATTCCATCTTATTATTGTTGCTTTTTATCCCAACACTCTGGCTCTATACACTCTTCATTATTACTATTATTTTATTACTAGTTTTATTCCATCTTATTATTGTTGCTTTTTATCCCAACACTCTGGCTCTATACACTCTTCATTATTACTATTATTTTATGACTACTTTTATTCCATCTTATTATTGTTGCTTTTTATCCCAACACTCTGGCTCTATACACTCTTCATTATTACTATTATTTTATTACTAGTTTTATTCCATCTTATTATTGTTGCTTTTTATCCCAACACTCTGGCTCTATACACTCTTCATTATTACTATTATTTTATGACTAGTTTTATTCCATCTTATTATTGTTGCTTTTTATCCCAACACTCTGGCTCTATACACTCTTCATTATTACTATTATTTTATGACTAGTTTTATTCCATCTTATTATTGTTGCTTTTTATCCCAACACTCTGGCTCTATACACTCTTCATTATTACTATTATTTTATGACTAGTTTTATTCCATCTTATTATTGTTGCTTTTTATCCCAACACTCTGGCTCTATACACTCTTCATTATTACTATTATTTTATGACTACTTTTATTCCATCTTATTATTGTTGCTTTTTATCCCAACACTCTGGCTCTATACACTCTTCATTATTACTATTATTTTACTACTAGTTTTATTCCATCTTATTATTGTTGCTTTTTATCCCAACACTCTGGCTCTATACACTCTTCATTATTACTATTATTTTACGACTACTTTTATTCCATCTTATTATTGTTGCTTTTTATCCCAACACTCTGGCTCTATACACTCTTCATTATTACTATTATTTTATTACTAGTTTTATTCCATCTTATTATTGTTGCTTTTTATCCCAACACTCTGGCTCTATACACTCTTCATTATTACTATTATTTTATGACTAGTTTTATTCCATCTTATTATTGTTGCTTTTTATCCCAACACTCTGGCTCTATACACTCTTCATTATTACTATTATTTTATGACTAGTTTTATTCCATCTTATTATTGTTGCTTTTTATCCCAACACTCTGGCTCTATACACTCTTCATTATTACTATTATTTTATGACTACTTTTATTCCAACTTATTATTGTTGCTTTTTATCCCAACACTCTGGCTCTATACACTCTTCATTATTACTATTATTTTATTACTAGTTTTATTCCATCTTATTATTGTTGCTTTTTATCCCAACACTCTGGCTCTATACACTCTTCATTATTACTATTATTTTATGACTAGTTTTATTCCATCTTATTATTGTTGCTTTTTATCCCAACACTCTGGCTCTATACACTCATCATTATTACTATTATTTTATTACTAGTTTTATTCCATCTTATTATTGTTGCTTTTTATCCCAACACTTTGGCTCTATACACTCTTCGTTATTACTATCATTTTATTACTAGTTTTATTCCATCTTATTATTGTTGCTTTTTATCCCAACACTCTGGCTCTATACACTCTTCATTATTACTATTGTTTTATTACTAGTTTTATTCCATCTTATTATTGTTGCTTTTTATCCCAACACTTTGGCTCTATACACTCTTCGTTATTACTATCATTTTATTACTAGTTTTATTCCATCTTATTATTGTTGCTTTTTATCCCAACACTTTGGCTCTATACACTCTTCGTTATTACTATCATTTTATTACTAGTTTTATTCCATCTTATTATTGTTGCTTTTTATCCCAACACTCTGGCTCTATACACTCTTCATTATTACTATTATTTTATTACTAGTTTTATTCCATCTTATTATTGTTGCTTTTTATCCCAACACTCTGGCTCTATACACTCTTCATTATTACTATTGTTTTATTACTAGTTTTATTCCATCTTATTATTGTTGCTTTTTATCCCAACACTCTGGCTCTATACACTCTTCATTATTACTATTGTTTTATTACTAGTTTTATTCCATCTTATTATTGTTGCTTTTTATCCCAACACTCTGGCTCTATACACTCTTCATTATTACTATTGTTTTATTACTAGTTTTATTCCATCTTATTATTGTTGCTTTTTATCCCAACACTCTGGCTCTATACACTCTTCATTATTACTATTGTTTTATTACTTGTTTTATTCCATCTTATTATTGTTGCTTTTTATCCCAACCCTCTGGCTCTATACACTCTTCATTATTACTATTATTTTATGACTACTTTTATTCCATCTTATTATTGTTGCTTTTTATCCCAACACTCTGGCTCTATACACTCTTCATTATTACTATTATTTTATGACTACTTTTATTCCATCTTATTATTGTTGCTTTTTATCCCAACACTCTGGCTCTATACACTCTTCATTATTACTATTATTTTATTACTAGTTTTATTCCATCTTATTATTGTTGCTTTTTATCCCAACACTCTGGCTCTATACACTCTTCATTATTACTATTGTTTTATTACTAGTTTTATTCCATCTTATTATTGTTGCTTTTTATCCCAACACTCTGGCTCTATACACTCTTCATTATTACTATTGTTTTATTACTTGTTTTATTCCATCTTATTATTGTTGCTTTTTATCCCAACCCTCTGGCTCTATACACTCTTCATTATTACTATTATTTTATGACTACTTTTATTCCATCTTATTATTGTTGCTTTTTATCCCAACACTCTGGCTCTATACACTCTTCATTATTACTATTATTTTATGACTACTTTTATTCCATCTTATTATTGTTGCTTTTTATCCCAACACTCTGGCTCTATACACTCTTCATTATTACTATTATTTTATTACTAGTTTTATTCCATCTTATTATTGTTGCTTTTTATCCCAACACTCTGGCTCTATACACTCTTCATTATTACTATTGTTTTATTACTAGTTTTATTCCATCTTATTATTGTTGCTTTTTATCCCAACACTCTGGCTCTATACACTCTTCATTATTACTATTGTTTTATTACTAGTTTTATTCCATCTTATTATTGTTGCTTTTTATCCCAACACTCTGGCTCTATACACTCTTCATTATTACTATTGTTTTATTACTAGTTTTATTCCATCTTATTATTGTTGCTTTTTATCCCAACACTCTGGCTCTATACACTCTTCATTATTACTATTGTTTTATTACTAGTTTTATTCCATCTTATTATTGTTGCTTTTTATCCCAACACTCTGGCTCTATACACTCTTCATTATTACTATTGTTTTATTACTTGTTTTATTCCATCTTATTATTGTTGCTTTTTATCCCAACCCTCTGGCTCTATACACTCTTCATTATTACTATTATTTTATGACTACTTTTATTCCATCTTATTATTGTTGCTTTTTATCCCAACACTCTGGCTCTATACACTCTTCATTATTACTATTATTTTATGACTACTTTTATTCCATCTTATTATTGTTGGTTTTTATCCCAACACTCTGGCTCTATACACTCTTCATTATTACTATTATTTTATTACTAGTTTTATTCCATCTTATTATTGTTGCTTTTTATCCCAACACTCTGGCTCTATACACTCTTCATTATTACTATTGTTTTATTACTAGTTTTATTCCATCTTATTATTGTTGCTTTTTATCCCAACACTCTGGCTCTATACACTCTTCATTATTACTATTGTTTTATTACTAGTTTTATTCCATCTTATTATTGTTGCTTTTTATCCCAACACTCTGGCTCTATACACTCTTCATTATTACTATTGTTTTATTACTTGTTTTATTCCATCTTATTATTGTTGCTTTTTATCCCAACCCTCTGGCTCTATACACTCTTCATTATTACTATTATTTTATGACTACATTTATTCCATCTTATTATTGTTGCTTTTTATCCCAACCCTCTGGCTCTATACACTCTTCATTATTACTATTATTTTATGACTACTTTTATTCCATCTTATTATTGTTGCTTTTTATCCCAACACTCTGGCTCTATACACTCTTCATTATTACTATTATTTTATTACTAGTTTTATTCCATCTTATTATTGTTGCTTTTTATCCCAACACTCTGGCTCTATACACTCTTCATTATTACTATTGTTTTATTACTAGTTTTATTCCATCTTATTATTGTTGCTTTTTATCCCAACACTCTGGCTCTATACACTCTTCATTATTACTATTGTTTTATTACTTGTTTTATTCCATCTTATTATTGTTGCTTTTTATCCCAATCCTCTGGCTCTATACACTCTTCATTATTACTATTGTTTTATTACTTGTTTTATTCCATCTTATTATTGTTGCTTTTTATCCCAACACTCTGGCTCTATACACTCTTCATTATTACTATTATTTTATGACTACTTTTATTCCATCTTATTATTGTTGCTTTTTATCCCAACACTCTGGCTCTATACACTCTTCATTATTACTATTATTTTATGACTACTTTTATTCCATCTTATTATTGTTGCTTTTTATCCCAACCCTCTGGCTCTATACACTCTTCATTATTACTATTATTTTATTACTAGTTTTATTCCATCTTATTATTGTTGCTTTTTATCCCAACCCTCTGGCTCTATACACTCTTCATTATTACTATTATTTTATTACTAGTTTTATTCCATCTTATTATTGTTGCTTTTTATCCCAACACTCTGGCTCTATACACTCTTCATTATTACTATTATTTTATGACTACTTTTATTCCATCTTATTATTGTTGCTTTTTATCCCAACCCTCTGGCTCTATACACTCTTCATTATTACTATTATTTTATTACTAGTTTTATTCCATCTTATTATTGTTGCTTTTTATCCCAACACTCTGGCTCTATACACTCTTCATTATTACTATTGTTTTATTACTAGTTTTATTCCATCTTATTATTGTTGCTTTTTATCCCAACACTCTGGCTCTATACACTCTTCATTATTACTATTGTTTTATTACTAGTTTTATTCCATCTTATTATTGTTGCTTTTTATCCCAACCCTCTGGCTCTATACACTCTTCATTATTACTATTATTTTATGACTACTTTTATTCCATCTTATTATTGTTGCTTTTTATCCCAACCCTCTGGCTCTATACACTCTTCATTATTACTATTATTTTATGACTACTTTTATTCCATCTTATTATTGTTGCTTTTTATCCCAACACTCTGGCTCTATACACTCTTCATTATTACTATTATTTTATGACTACTTTTATTCCATCTTATTATTGTTGCTTTTTATCCCAACACTCTGGCTCTATACACTCTTCATTATTACTATTATTTTATGACTACTTTTATTCCATCTTATTATTGTTGCTTTTTATCCCAACACTCTGGCTCTATACACTCTTCATTATTACTATTATTTTATTACTAGTTTTATTCCATCTTATTATTGTTGCTTTTTATCCCAACACTCTGGCTCTATACACTCTTCATTATTACTATTATTTTATTACTAGTTTTATTCCATCTTATTATTGTTGCTTTTTATCCCAACACTCTGGCTCTATACACTCTTCATTATTACTATTATTTTATTACTAGTTTTATTCCATCTTATTATTGTTGCTTTTTATCCCAACACTCTGGCTCTATACACTCTTCATTATTACTATTATTTTATTACTAGTTTTATTCCATCTTATTATTGTTGCTTTTTATCCCAACACACTGGCTCTATACACTCTTCATTATTACTATTATTTTATTGCTAGTTTTATTCCATCTTATTATTGTTGCTTTTTATCCCAACACTCTGGCTCTATACACTCTTCATTATTACTATTATTTTATTAGTGGTTTTATTCCATCTTATTATTGTTGCTTTTTCTCCCAACACTCTGGCTCTATACACTCTTCATTATTACTATTATTTTATTACTAGTTTTATTCCATCTTATTATTGTTGCTTTTTATCCCAACACTCTGGCTCTATACACTCTTCATTATTACTATTATTTTATTACTAGTTTTATTCCATCTTATTATTGTTGCTTTTTATCCCAACACTCTGGCTCTATACACTCTTCATTATTACTATTGTTTTATTACTAGTTTTATTCCATCTTATTATTGTTGCTTTTTATCCCAACACACTGGCTCTATACACTCTTCATTATTACTATTATTTTATTGCTAGTTTTATTCCATCTTATTATTGTTGCTTTTTATCCCAACACTCTGGCTCTATACACTCTTCATTATTACTATTATTTTATTAGTGGTTTTATTCCATCTTATTATTGTTGCTTTTTCTCCCAACACTCTGGCTCTATACACTCTTCATTATTACTATTATTTTATTACTAGTTTTATTCCATCTTATTATTGTTGCTTTTTATCCCAACACTCTGGCTCTATACACTCTTCATTATTACTATTATTTTATTACTAGTTTTATTCCATCTTATTATTGTTGCTTTTTATCCCAACACTCTGGCTCTATACACTCTTCATTATTACTATTATTTTATTACTAGTTTTATTCCATCTTATTATTGTTGCTTTTTATCCCAACACTCTGGCTCTATACACTCTTCATTATTACTATTATTTTATTACTAGTTTTATTCCATCTTATTATTGTTGCTTTTTATCCCAACACTCTGGCTCTATACACTCTTCATTATTACTATTATTTTATTGCTAGTTTTATTCCATCTTATTATTGTTGCTTTTTATCCCAACACTCTGGCTCTATACACTCTTCATTATTACTATTATTTTATTACTAATTTTATTCCATCTTATTATTGTTGCTTTTTATCCCAACACTCTGGCTCTATACACTCTTCATTATTACTATTATTTTATTACTAATTTTATTCCATCTTATTATTGTTGCTTTTTATCCCAACACTCTGGCTCTATACACTCTTCATTATTACTATTATTTTATTACTAATTTTATTCCATCTTATTATTGTTGCTTTTTATCCCAACACTCTGGCTCTATATACTCTTCATTATTACTATTATTTTATTAGTGGTTTTATTCCATATTATTATTGTTGCTTTTTATCCCAACACTCTGGCTCTATACACTCTTCATTATTACTATTATTTTATTACTAGTTTTATTCCATCTTATTATTGTTGCTTTTTATCCCAACACTTTGGCTCTATACACTCTTCATTATTACTATTATTTTATGACTAGTTTTATTCCATCTTATTATTGTTGCTTTTTATCCCCACACTCTGGCTCTATACACTCTTCATTATTACTATTATTTTATTACTAGTTTAATCCACCTTACTATTGTTGCTTTTTATCCCAACACTCTGGCTCTATACACTCTTCATTATTACTATTATTTTATTACTAGTTTTATTCCATTTTTATCCCAACACATTTTTTCAGCTTGGTACAACTGAAAAAAAAAGTGAACATTTGAGGTGACTTGCTTCATTGTCAGATGGAGACCATCCTTAATGGACACCAAGTTTATCACTTCAGAAATGGAAGTCTTCATCATTCCTATGTTGTCATTCTCACTCTATTCTCTCAAAATTTCTTCCACGTGATTATAGTCGCCAGTTTTTAGGTGATTAACTTTTAGTGGAATTAATTAATTGCTTTCTTAATGAAAACACGCAGGAGGATGAGGATTTAGTTTATGAATGCTTCATTCAGAATTTTATGATGTAAATAACAATAAAGCAGGCAAGTGATGCGTAAAAGAAAGAAGATATTTTCATGGTCCATGCCCCAAATACCAAACATTTTTCAAAATGACTAATATTAGAAGAAGCCAATTTTGTGACATGACCTCAAATAGTAATTTAGTATTTTCCTAGTTTTAGAAATATAATAATAAAATACTTTTTGTTACTATATTTAGTCTGCAAAATAGCAATTGGCATTTTTAAATAGATCAAATGAGATTAATTAACAGGTAAAGGAAAAAAGATAATAAAGATTGGGATATTACATTATTGACAATCAGGAAAAAAGGGATTGTCAGTGGTCAGGAATGAAGGCAAGCATTACGGATAGAATAGGGCTATTATATGTATAATGGAAATGCATTGCTAATGATTTTACTATAGGAATGCATTGAAAATGAGGAAGAAAGGGATTGTCAGTGGTCAGGAATGAAGGCAAGTATTACTGATAGAATAGGGCTATTATATGTATAATGGAAATGCATTGCTAATGATTTTACTATAGGAATGCATTGGAAATGAGGAAGAAAGGGATTGCCAGTGGTCAGGAATGAAGGCAAGCATTACTGATAAAATAGGGCTATTATATGTATAATGGAAATGCATTGCTAATGATTTTACTATAGGAATGCATTGAAAATGAGGAAGAAAGGCATTGTCAGTGGTCAGGAAATGAAGACAAGCATTACTGATAGAATAGGGCTATTATATGTATAATGGAAATGCATTGCTAATGATTTTACTATAGGAATGCATTGAAAATGAGGAAGAAAGGGATTACCAGTGGTCAGGAATGAAGGCAAGCATTACTGATAAAATAGGGCTATTATATGTATAATGGAAATGCATTGCTAATGATTTTACTATAGGAATGCATTGGAAATGAGGAAGAAAGGGATTGCCAGTGGTCAGGAATGAAGGCAAGTATTACTGATAGAATAGGGCTATTATATGTATAATGGAAATGCATTGCTAATGGTTTTACTATAGGAATGCATTGAAAATGAGGAAGAAAGGCATTGTCAGTGGTCAGGAAATGAAGACAAGCATTACTGATAGAATAGGGCTATTATATGTATAATGGAAATGCATTGCTAATGATTTTACTATAGGAATGCATTGAAAATGAGGAAGAAAGGGATTGCCAGTGGTCAGGAATGAAGGCAAGCATTACTGATAAAATAGGGCTATTATATGTATAATGGAAATGCATTGCTAATGATTTTACTATAGGAATGCATTGAAAATGAGGAAGAAAGGGATTGCCAGTGGTCAGGAATGAAGGCAAGCATTACTGATAGAATAGGGCTATTATATGTATAATGGAAATGCATTGCTAATGATTTTACTATAGGAATGCATTGGAAATGAGGAAGAAAGGGATTGCCAGTGGTCAGGAATGAAGGCAAGCATTACTGATAGAATAGGGCTATTATATGTATAATGGAAATGCATTGCTAATGATTTTACTATAGGAATGCATTGAAAATGAGGAAGAAAGAGATTGTCAGTGGTCAGGAATGAAGGCAAGCATTACTGATAGAATAGGGCTATTATATGTATAATGGAAATGCATTGCTAATGATTTTACTATAGGAATGCATTGGAAATGAGGAAGAAAGGGATTGCCAGTGGTCAGGAATGAAGGCAAGCATTACTGATAGAATAGGGCTATTATATGTATAATGGAAATGCATTGCTAATGATTTTACTATAGGAATGCATTGAAAATGAGGAAGAAAGAGATTGTCAGTGGTCAGGAATGAAGGCAAGCATTACTGATAGAATAGGGCTATTATATGTATAATGGAAATGCATTGCTAATGATTTTACTATAGGAATGCATTGAAAATGAGGAAGAAAGGGATTGTCAGTGGTCAGGAATGAAGGCAAGCATTACTGATAGAATAGGTCTATTATATGTATAATGGAAATGCATTGCTAATGATTTTACTATAGGAATGCATTGAAAATGAGGAAGAAAGGGATTGTCAGTGGTCAGGAATGAAGGCAAGTATTACTGATAGAATAGGGCTATTATATGTATAATGGAAATGCATTGCTAATGATTTTACTATAGGAATGCATTGGAAATGAGGAAGAAAGGGATTGCCAGTGGTCAGGAATGAAGGCAAGCATTACTGATAAAATAGGGCTATTATATGTATAATGGAAATGCATTGCTAATGATTTTACTATAGGAATGCATTGAAAATGAGGAAGAAAGGCATTGTCAGTGGTCAGGAAATGAAGACAAGCATTACTGATAGAATAGGGCTATTATATGTATAATGGAAATGCATTGCTAATGATTTTACTATAGGAATGCATTGAAAATGAGGAAGAAAGGGATTACCAGTGGTCAGGAATGAAGGCAAGCATTACTGATAAAATAGGGCTATTATATGTATAATGGAAATGCATTGCTAATGATTTTACTATAGGAATGCATTGGAAATGAGGAAGAAAGGGATTGCCAGTGGTCAGGAATGAAGGCAAGTATTACTGATAGAATAGGGCTATTATATGTATAATGGAAATGCATTGCTAATGGTTTTACTATAGGAATGCATTGAAAATGAGGAAGAAAGGCATTGTCAGTGGTCAGGAAATGAAGACAAGCATTACTGATAGAATAGGGCTATTATATGTATAATGGAAATGCATTGCTAATGATTTTACTATAGGAATGCATTGAAAATGAGGAAGAAAGGGATTGCCAGTGGTCAGGAATGAAGGCAAGCATTACTGATAAAATAGGGCTATTATATGTATAATGGAAATGCATTGCTAATGATTTTACTATAGGAATGCATTGAAAATGAGGAAGAAAGGGATTGCAAGTGGTCAGGAATGAAGGCAAGCATTACTGATAGAATAGGGCTATTATATGTATAATGGAAATGCATTGCTAATGATTTTACTATAGGAATGCATTGGAAATGAGGAAGAAAGGGATTGCCAGTGGTCAGGAATGAAGGCAAGCATTACTGATAGAATAGGGCTATTATATGTATAATGGAAATGCATTGCTAATGATTTTACTATAGGAATGCATTGAAAATGAGGAAGAAAGAGATTGTCAGTGGTCAGGAATGAAGGCAAGCATTACTGATAGAATAGGGCTATTATATGTATAATGGAAATGCATTGCTAATGATTTTACTATAGGAATGCATTGGAAATGAGGAAGAAAGGGATTGCCAGTGGTCAGGAATGAAGGCAAGCATTACTGATAGAATAGGGCTATTATATGTATAATGGAAATGCATTGCTAATGATTTTACTATAGGAATGCATTGAAAATGAGGAAGAAAGAGATTGTCAGTGGTCAGGAATGAAGGCAAGCATTACTGATAGAATAGGGCTATTATATGTATAATGGAAATGCATTGCTAATGATTTTACTATAGGAATGCATTGGAAATGAGGAAGAAAGGGATTGCCAGTGGTCAGGAATGAAGGCAAGCATTACTGATAGAATAGGGCTATTATATGTATAATGGAAATGCATTGCTAATGATTTTACTATAGGAATGCATTGAAAATGAGGAAGAAAGAGATTGTCAGTGGTCAGGAATGAAGGCAAGCATTACTGATAGAATAGGGCTATTATATGTATAATGGAAATGCATTGCTAATGATTTTACTATAGGAATGCATTGGAAATGAGGAAGAAAGGGATTGCCAGTGGTCAGGAATGAAGGCAAGCATTACTGATAGAATAGGGCTATTATATGTATAATGGAAATGCATTGCTAATGATTTTACTATAGGAATGCATTGAAAATGAGGAAGAAAGAGATTGTCAGTGGTCAGGAATGAAGGCAAGCATTACTGATAGAATAGGGCTATTATATGTATAATGGAAATGCATTGCTAATGATTTTACTATAGGAATGCATTGAAAATGAGGAAGAAAGGGATTGTCAGTGGTCAGGAATGAAGGCAAGCATTACTGATAGAATAGGGCTATTATATGTATAATGGAAATGCATTGCTAATGATTTTACTATAGGAATGCATTGAAAATGAGGAAGAAAGGGATTGTCAGTGGTCAGGAATGAAGGCAAGCATTACTGATAGAATAGGGCTATTATATGTATAATGGAAATGCATTGCTAATGATTTTACTATAGGAATGCATTGAAAATGAGGAAGAAAGGGATTGCCAGTGGTCAGGAATGAAGGCAAGCATTACTGATAGAATAGGGCTATTATATGTATAATGGAAATGCATTGCTAATGATTTTACTATAGGAATGCATTGGAAATGAGGAAGAAAGGGATTGCCAGTGGTCAGGAATGAAGGCAAGCATTACTGATAGAATAGGGCTATTATATGTATAATGGAAATGCATTGCTAATGATTTTACTATAGGAATGCATTGAAAATGAGGAAGAAAGAGATTGTCAGTGGTCAGGAATGAAGGCAAGCATTACTGATAGAATAGGGCTATTATATGTATAATGGAAATGCATTGCTAATGATTTTACTATAGGAATGCATTGGAAATGAGGAAGAAAGGGATTGCCAGTGGTCAGGAATGAAGGCAAGCATTACTGATAGAATAGGGCTATTATATGTATAATGGAAATGCATTGCTAATGATTTTACTATAGGAATGCATTGAAAATGAGGAAGAAAGAGATTGTCAGTGGTCAGGAATGAAGGCAAGCATTACTGATAGAATAGGGCTATTATATGTATAATGGAAATGCATTGCTAATGATTTTACTATAGGAATGCATTGGAAATGAGGAAGAAAGGGATTGCCAGTGGTCAGGAATGAAGGCAAGCATTACTGATAGAATAGGGCTATTATATGTATAATGGAAATGCATTGCTAATGATTTTACTATAGGAATGCATTGAAAATGAGGAAGAAAGAGATTGTCAGTGGTCAGGAATGAAGGCAAGCATTACTGATAGAATAGGGCTATTATATGTATAATGGAAATGCATTGCTAATGATTTTACTATAGGAATGCATTGGAAATGAGGAAGAAAGGGATTGCCAGTGGTCAGGAATGAAGGCAAGCATTACTGATAGAATAGGGCTATTATATGTATAATGGAAATGCATTGCTAATGATTTTACTATAGGAATGCATTGAAAATGAGGAAGAAAGAGATTGTCAGTGGTCAGGAATGAAGGCAAGCATTACTGATAGAATAGGGCTATTATATGTATAATGGAAATGCATTGCTAATGATTTTACTATAGGAATGCATTGAAAATGAGGAAGAAAGGGATTGTCAGTGGTCAGGAATGAAGGCAAGCATTACTGATAGAATAGGGCTATTATATGTATAATGGAAATGCATTGCTAATGATTTTACTATAGGAATGCATTGAAAATGAGGAAGAAAGGGATTGTCAGTGGTCAGGAATGAAGGCAAGCATTACTGATAGAATAGGGCTATTATATGTATAATGGAAATGCATTGCTAATGATTTTACTATAGGAATGCATTGAAAATGAGGAAGAAAGAGATTGTCAGTGGTCAGGAATGAAGGCAAGCATTACTGATAGAATAGGGCTATTATATGTATAATGGAAATGCATTGCTAATGATTTTACTATAGGAATGCATTGAAAATGAGGAAGAAAGAGATTGTCAGTGGTCAGGAATGAAGGCAAGCATTACTGATAGAATAGGGCTATTATATGTATAATGGAAATGCATTGCTAATGATTTTACTATAGGAATGCATTGAAAATGAGGAAGAAAGGGATTGTCAGTGGTCAGGAATGAAGGCAAGCATTACTGATAGAATAGGGCTATTATATGTATAATGGAAATGCATTGCTAATGATTTTACTATAGGAATGCATTGAAAATGAGGAAGAAAGGGATTGTCAGTGGTCAGGAATGAAGGCAAGCATTACTGATAGAATAGGGCTATTATATGTATAATGGAAATGCATTGCTAATGATTTTACTATAGGAATGCATTGAAAATGAGGAAGAAAGAGATTGTCAGTGGTCAGGAATGAAGGCAAGCATTACTGATAGAATAGGGCTATTATATGTATAATGGAAATGCATTGCTAATGATTTTACTATAGGAATGCATTGAAAATGAGGAAGAAAGAGATTGTCAGTGGTCAGGAATGAAGGCAAGCATTACTGATAGAATAGGGCTATTATATGTATAATGGAAATGCATTGCTAATGATTTTACTATAGGAATGCATTGAAAATGAGGAAGAAAGAGATTGTCAGTGGTCAGGAATGAAGGCAAGCATTACTGATAGAATAGGGCTATTATATGTATAATGGAAATGCATTGCTAATGATTTTACTATAGGAATGCATTGAAAATGAGGAAGAAAGGGATTGTCAGTGGTCAGGAATGAAGGCAAGCATTACTGATAGAATAGGGCTATTATATGTATAATGGAAATGCATTGCTAATGATTTTACTATAGGAATGCATTGAAAATGAGGAAGAAAGGGATTGTCAGTGGTCAGGAATGAAGGCAAGCATTACTGATAGAATAGGGCTATTATATGTATAATGGAAATGCATTGCTAATGATTTTACTATAGGAATGCATTGAAAATGAGGAAGAAAGGGATTGTCAGTGGTCAGGAATGAAGGCAAGCATTACTGATAGAATAGGGCTATTATATGTATAATGGAAATGCATTGCTAATGATTTTACTATAGGAATGCATTGAAAATGAGGAAGAAAGGTATTGTCAGTGGTCAGGAATGAAGGCAAGCATTACTGATAGAATAGGGCTATTATATGTATAATGGAAATGCATTGCTAATGATTTTACTATAGGAATGCATTGAAAATGAGGAAGAAAGGGATTGTCAGTGGTCAGGAGTGAAGGCAAGCATTACTGATAGAATAGGTCTATTATATGTATAATGGAAATGCATTGCTAATGATTTTACTATAGGAATGCATTGAAAATGAGGAAGAAAGGTATTGTCAGTGGTCAGGAATGAAGGCAAGCATGATTGATAGAATTATTATAGATATTATATGTACAATGGAAATAATAATTTTACTATAAACAAGAAATGCATAAAGAAGGAAACATTTTTCAAACAAACTCAGAGAAATGATAAAAAGGACACATGGTGCCTTAGAGGAGAATTTCAGATTTTAGTAGTCGGGAATGTATAATTATCATATTAACATATAATTTTCTTTGACTGGCAGTAGGTAATGAACACATGATAGTTTCCTTAACCCTAAGGAGTCATGTCGTAGAAGACTTGCAGAATTTACACCTAAACACATATGTGTATATATGTGATAAGTATCTATTTTATTTCTTTTATGGAATGTTAAAAATTATTCTTGTAATTTTAATGGTATTACTACTGCTACTATGCACCTACTAAGTAGCAAAGTCTCTAAACCTGTGAACACATATACCAGTCCCTTCAGTGATCATTACACCACTTTCTATCCATATTATAATTTCATGTTTGTTTATCAAACTCTGATTAGGTATGAGTCCACCACTTTCCCCCAAACTATGGGTTAATTAGTTGGACTTGTATCACTAAACTGTTATTATCTAAAAAAAAATTCTTACAATCTAAAAATATTTTCTGGCTTTAAATAACCTGCAAAGAGTTGATAAACCGTAGAAAATGAATGAATGAATGAATCAATCAAATAGGCATGTCTTTTAGATTTATTTCCATTCTCTGGAATATAAATGTATACAAGCTACCGTGGACACAAAGTGAGGGATCATTTTATATATTGATTGTAACATGGAATTGAACTCCCACTTTATATCCACATTATAATTTATTTGTTTATCAGATTCTGATTAGATATGAATCCATTTCTTCTCCCCCTCGTTTGTGGATTAATTAATAACTTGTATCACTAAATTGTTACAATCTCAAAAATATTTTCTGGCTTTAAATAACCTTAAAAGGGTTGATAAGCCATAGAAAATGAATCAATCAATCAATGAAATACTGATTAGCTATGTAGACATGTCTTTTAGATTTATTTACATTCTCTGGAATAGAAATGTATAGAAACTATCTGACCATAAAGTGAGGGATCAGTTTATATATTGATTGTAATATAGAATTGATCTCCCACTTTATATCCACCTTATAATTTCTTGTTTATTGATAAGCCGTAGAAAACAAATTAATCTATTAATGAAATCCTGATTAGCTACACAGGCACATCTCTTAGATTTATTGACATTCTCTGGAATAGAAATGTATAGAAACTATCGGGCCATAAAGTGAGGGATCAGTTTATATATTGATTGTAATATAGAATTGATCTCCCACTTTATATCCACTTTATAATTTCTTGTTTATTGATAAGCCATAGAAAATGAATGAATGAATCAATGAAATCCTGATTAGCTACACAGGCATGTCTTTTAGGTTTTTATTTACATTCTCTGGAATAGAAATGTATAGAAACTAAAGTGGCCACAAAGTGAGGGATCAGTTCATATATTGGTCGTAGTATAGAATTCATCCCCCACTTTATGTTCACATAATTTTTTTTTTATCAAATTCTGATTAGGTATAAATTCACCTCTTCTTTCTCTTATTGCTATGGATTAATAAGACCTGTACCAATAAACCATTATTATCCCCCAAAATATTTTTTTACAATTTAAAAATATTTTCTGGCTTTAAATAACCTGCAAAGTGTTGACAAGCCGTAGAAAACGATTCTATCTACTTATCTGATTCTGTTCATATCTATCTATCAATCTCAGTCAGTTCATTATTTATCTATCGACCTATCTATCTATGCTTACAGCAATAACATGATGAAACATTGGTTCATGTGGAATCACCAAAGTTAAGCAATGTCAAGCCTGGTTAGTACCTAGATGGGTGACCGTATGTGAACACCAGGTGCTGTAAGCTTGGATGTGTGGGTGGTGTAACAAATAATGGCTTGGAGTTGTTAATCGGAGAGCTGAGTTCCAATTCCAGCCGGCTCTATTATATTCACTTACATGCAAATACCCTTGGGAAAGGTATGAATCCGTCTCTTCTCCCACCAGCTATGGGTTAATTAGTAAGACTTGTATCACTAAACCATTATTATCTAATTATTCTTAAAATCTAAAAATATTTTCTGACTTTAAATAACCTGCAAAGAGTTGTTAAGCCATAGAAAATGAATCAAGCGATCACTTCCCAGTCATATGTAAGATTATAGAATTATGAAAATTTAAGAAATATCAAACTATGTCCATACTACATTCAGGCCGGTAAATGTTATTTAATACTGTTTATTATAAACGGAGCATTTACTTAAATACTTGTATCTATAAAATGAACGTTAAACATATCATAAATGTCTTTATATATATATATATATATATATATATATATATATATATATATGGTAAAAATATAGTTTCAAGGTACGCTATATGAGGCACTGAGATCATTATTTCATTTATATTCCTCGACTAGTTTCGACCAACATGGCCATCATCGGGAGAGAAAAAATGTCTCTGCTTGCTATAGCAGTAAACTACAGAAATGAATGTCTTGGTGAAGAAAACGAACGTTTGTCTGTAGTTTTCATTTGTTTTTTTATTGTTTATTTATTTTTCTTTTTAACATTCCTTGTGTTGGTCAAACAGTCTCTTTTAAGTTGTCATTTGAGATAAGAGCTATATTCCCTATTTTTTCTCCGGTCAGTTCAGCAGTTTATTTGTGTTTGGGGAGGGGATGGTAAGTGTGTTTGTGTGTGTGTGTGTTTGTGTTATTTAGTTTAGTGTGTGTGTTATTTAGTTGTTTAGTGTCTGGTAAGTGTGTGTGTGTGTGTGTTATTTAGTTTTTAAGGGAGTGAGTGAGTATGATATGTGTTAGCTTGTATATTGCTATGGTGTGTGTTATCATTTGACTCATTAGGAAAGTGAGTGAGTATGTTGTGTGTGGGTGTGTGTATAGGTGTGAGGCCTCAACACCTCCGTAAGCCTGTTTTTTTCTATGGGTATGGAATGTGGGTAGGTTTTGATTTGTAGGGTTATGTGTTGCTACTATCTATATTGTTTAATTTATGGTTTAATCCGGCTGGAAACAGGGTGTGTAAACGTCGTATCCACTTATTTTCATGGAACTCTAAAATTCTTCTAGTGTTATCTGCTTTGGGCTTTTCTATTCTCTCAATGTATATATATATATATATATATATATATATATATATATATATACACTTAACACACTCATCCAATTCCCAGCAACCAATAAAACTGCCAAAATGACCAAGGAGGTAGCTCTTAAAGTGAGGAATCTCCCTTCCTCTATCTTAAAAACAACTTGAAAGAGGCCGTTTGACCAATACAAGGACTGACCAAAATTAACGATAAAAAAACAACTGAAACCACAGAAAAAAGTTCACTTTCTTCAGAAACAGTCATTCACTCCGGTAGTTCACTGCTACTAACAAGCAGCAGATTTTTTATCCTGATGATGGCCACGAAACTAGTCGAAATTTATTGAAATAATAAAACAGAAAATATTAATATACAACGTAGTGTGTCTGAAAATTTTAATTTTTTAATATTTTTTATTGTTCAAAACATGTGTGTTTGTCAAAATGCAGATATAAATATAATATAGCTGTAAAATGACAGTTTGCATGAATGAAGACAAAAGGAAAACTTTTTTATAGCAATGCGTTTTGTCCCCTGGTGGACTTTATCAAGGCAAATGTAAGGATTTTATTTTGCAACATGTATTTATAAACGGAAGTAAAAAATATCATTATTTTTATAAAGGTTTGTAGTGCTGAATATAAAATCAATCAGCTAAGTGACAAATTTTATATTCGTATTAATCCTATATATATATATATATATATATATATATATATTTTAAATAAAAACAGACCACTTTAAGGCTCCATATAATAAATTATTTCACCACAGCCCTTCCAATGGACAGTGGATCATCAGATTTATTTCCAAATGTTGAAATGAAAAAATGAAAATATATTTACACATTTATGACGGGCAATAATAAGGAAACTCACGAAGTGGGGCAGTGTAGGGAGGTAGAGAGACAGCGTTGAGTTAGATGTAACATTTCTATTGTTTCAAATTTAAATATTCGCTGAAATCTAGACATTGACACTTTAGATCTGTTAACGGAAGTTATATCTTGATTAGGAATTGGGATAGAGGGAAATCTATATTGAAAAAAGAGAAAAAGAAAAAGAGAGAAAAAAGAAGAGAAAGAGGTTGTAAACAAGTGACATTAACTTCTATTGGAATAGGCGTTTTTTTTTTTTTGTTTTTTTTTACTTTGAGATTTCGTAAATTTTTCAGTTTTTTAAACAGTCTAAGCCATTTAATTATATGTTAAGGTTTTTTTAAAAACAATATTACGGACATTTTGGTGATTTAATGTGAAATAGTCGATTAAGAGGTATGTAGAGTTTACATTAAAACACTGGAAATCTTTTCTCAAATATAAGTTTACATCTAGTAGTAAGTGATTATTAAGATGATATCTTTATCAGTTTGAATTTTATTTATGAGATTGATTAGGGACTACTTTTACATTGGTAAATTCTATTACTTAAAATTTAGTATTAATTTAATATGGAGTGGCATTTTAACGCAATATTAGAGATCATGCTCCATCATATTGTAAACACATCTATGTGAATTTCATACACATACGATCTTTCACATCTGCAGTCACTTATACAGGTACACGTGTACTGATATACATGGGTAATTTCATATATCTTCTTAGATGTTTCCGTATACTTACATATATGTGTATATATATATAGGGGTGCAACTAGAATTTCCTAAAGAAACTTCTCTACGAAAGAAATTAGGTGATGACTTTAGTATTTAATCATCAAAAATCTAAATATTTTATCATTAATAATGATTATTAAAATGTAATTCATTTAAGAAAACAATATTGTAAGTGGGGTAAAAAATCAATAAATACTTGTAAGTCTTTTTTCTTTTAAACATTTTTACATACGTCCAACACATATACACACATATATATGCACACATAGGCACATATTTACACACACACACACACACATCCCCTCATACACATATACACATACCTATACATCTATCTATCCATATATATATATATATATATATATATATATATATATATATATATATATATACATACATATCTGTATCCCCACATGCCCACATTTATACATATATCTCTACATATACACATGTACACACACATATATACACATATACATACACATATACACCTATATATCCTATATATATATATATATATATATACCTACCCGTATCTATACATACATATCAATCTTCATATTGGCCAAAAACAAATATATTTTTTCACAATACACAACTATACAGATGTATTCCTAGTTTTCTATATAAACAAATACACACATACATGTAAAAAACGTATGACTGTTTTGTATCTATAAAAAGAACGTTAAACATAATATAAATGTCTTTAAATATATATATATATATATATATATGAAGAAATATAGTCTTAAAATGTGCTATAATTATGGGATAAAGTGCTCAATATCAGAGATAGAGCGTGTGTAAATATAAAAGTGAACATAGAAGTCAACACTTAGAGGCGACAGTCTGTTTCATGCTAGATGCAATCGTCAGGCCACGATTGCATCTAGCATGAAACAGACTGTCGCCTCTAAGTGTTGACTTCTATGTTCACTTTTACATATATATATATATATATATATATATATATATAGGATTAAATGGATAAATGAAAATAACACTGACATCTCATTTTAACAGATATATTTACCAAAATTACACAAAAATATCTTGAAATACTAAAGAGTAAATTTATTCAATAAAATCGCCATTGTCTTCAACCACGGCCTCCAGAAGACTTCAGAATCTCCTGCATCTCTTCTGGATGGTCTCCTTGTTTAAGTTGGTGAATGCTGCCATAATCCTTGCCTTCAGTTCATCTTTGGTGTTACAAGGAGTTTTGTTGGCCTCTCGCTCAACTGCGCCCCACACATAATCATCAAGGGGGTGCAGTCTGGAGAGTTAGGTGGCCAGATGTAAGCAGTGATGTGGTCACAGAAATTGTCTGACAGTCGTGACTGGGTTCTCCTACTTGTGTGGCATGGTGCAGAGTCCTGTTACTAGATAGGGTTTTCCAGTAGCCATCCTCTTGACCCAAGTCAGCACTACCTCCTCAAGGTGCGATGTAGGCATCTGTGTTGAACCTGAGGTCCCGTGAGAAGATGAATGGAGGCATAACGTCACCATCACTAGTGATCACTACATACACCTTCATAATCGGCATTAGACTCTTTCCAAATCCTCTGCACTGCTCTCAGATTGACACCCAAACACTCTGAAATGTTCGTATTGGAGTTTCCGGTGCGAATGCCAAGCAGTACAGCATGCAATTTCAAACTCTTTGGCGGAGTGAATTGCGTCATGGTGCTCTTTTTCTCACAGATGGTGCCCAACTGAACTACTATCGCCTGTAGTTGACAAAATCAAACACAAACAATGCACATGCGCAAGATTAAAAATATAAAATGGCGACAATATATATATATATATATATATATATATATATATATATATATATATATATATATATATATAAATATATATATATATATATATATAAATATAAAAGTGAACATTGAAGTCAACACTCAGAGGCTGTTTCATGCTGACGCCGCTGAGTGTTGACTTCAATGTTCACTTTTATATTTATATTTACATACGCTCTATCTCTGATATTGAGCACTTTATCCCATAAATATAGCACACCTTAAAACTATATTTCTTTATATATATAAGACATGGGTAAATACCCAAGTGTTCTGCGGCCTAGATGACTACAATCAAGGTGTAGTATCTGTTCCGCGGCCATGACCAGCTAAGACAAGCTTTGTGTCCGATCTCGCTTAAGCAGTGTCTAGATAAATTGCACTGTAACATCATTTTTGTTAAGATATTTCCTTTAACAAAAATAAACTTGGCAATATATATTTTTTTACTCAAGTGTTCGTTTTGTCTGTTGTTGTCTTCTGTCATTCAATATCTGTTTGTGAGCCAGTTTTACCGCCTGCAAAAACTGTTTTGAAATCTTTTTAAATCACTTGAATATGTTTTAATGTTATCATGCCTTGATTTTTAAAGCACACGAAAGGAAATTTTTGTGCAAGACTATTCTGTAAAATATTGTATTTTACTTAGTTTGAATGCTTTCAAATAAATATTTGCTCTTTTAAATTTCATGCAATAGTTTAGATTCTTGTTTTTGCCTGTGGCTTTGTTAATGTTTGGCATAAGAGTTGGAATGTTTTCTCTTCTCTCATTCCTTCCGGGGGCGGGGGGAGAAAACCATTTTGCCACTGCTTTTTTGGTTCAAGTAGAAGGCACCTTGGGTCAACCAAAGATGCCTTCCAAAAGCCAAGCAAAGTATTAAGAAACAGGAAAATTTCGTTACAAAGAAAAGAGGACTGGACAGATATGTAATATCAGTCCTTCCAAAAGCTAAGCAAAGTATTAAGAAACAGGAAAATTTCATTAGAAACAAAGAAAAGAGGACTGGACAGATATGTAATATCAGTCCTTCCAAAAGCTAAGCAAAGTATTAAGAAACAGGAAAATTTCGTTAGAAACAAAGAAAAGAGGACTGGACAGATATGTAATATCAGTCCTTCCAAAAGCTAAGCAAAGTATTAAGAAACAGGAAAATTTCGTTAGAAACAAAGAAAAGAGGACTGGACAGATATGTAATATCAGTCCTTCCAAAAGCTAAGCAAAGTATTAAGAAACAGGAAAAATTCATTAGAAACAAAGAAAAGAGGACTGGACAGATATGTAATATCAGTCCTTCCAAAAGCTAAGCAAAGTATTAAGTAACAGGAAAAATTCATTAGAAACAAAGAAAAGAGGACTGGAGAGATATGTAATATCAGTCCTTCCAAAAGCTAAGCAAAGTATTAAGAAACAGGAAAATTTCGTTAGAAACAAAGAAAAGAGGACTGGACAGATATATAATATCAGTCCTTCCAAAAGCTAAGCAAAGTATTAAGAAACAGGAAAATTTCGTTAGAAACAAAGAAAAGAGGACTGGAGAGATATGTAATATCAGTCCTTCCAAAAGCTAAGCAAAGTATTAAGAAACAGGAAAATTTCGTTAGAAACAAAGAAAAGAGGACTGGACAGATATGTAATATCAGTCCTTCCAAAAGCTAAGCAAAGTATTAAGAAACAGGAAAATTTCGTTAGAAACAAAGAAAAGAGGACTGGACAGATATATAATATCAGTCCTTCCAAAAGCTAAGCAAAGTATTAAGAAACAGGAAAATTTCGTTAGAAACAAAGAAAAGAGGACTGGAGAGATATGTAATATCAGTCCTTCCAAAAGCTAAGCAAAGTATTAAGAAACAGGAAAATTTCGTTAGAAACAAAGAAAAGAGGACTGGACAGATATGTAATATCAGTCCTTCCAAAAGCTAAGCAAAGTATTAAGAAAGAGGAAAATTTCATTAGAAAAAAAGAAAAGAGGACTGGACAGATATGTAATATCAGTCCTTCCAAAAGCTAAGCAAAGTATTAAGAAACAGGAAAATTTTGTTAGAAACAAAGAAAAGAGGACTGGACAGATATGTAATATCAGTCCTTCCAAAAGCTAAGCAAAGTATTAAGAAACAGGAAAATTTCGTTAGAAAGAAAGAAAAGAGGACTGGACAGATATGTAATATCAGTCCTTCCAAAAGCTAAGCAAAGTATTAAGAAACAGGAAAATTTCGTTAGAAACAAAGAAAAGAGGACTGGACAGATATGTAATATCAGTCCTTCCAAAAGCTAAGCAAAGTATTAAGAAACCGGAAAATTTCATTAGAAACAAAGAAAAGAGGACTGGACAGATATGTAATATCAGTCCTTCCAAAAGCTAAGCAAAGTATTAAGAAACAGGAAAATTTTGTTAGAAACAAAGAAAAGAGGACTGGACAGATATGTAATATCAGTCCTTCCAAAAGCTAAGCAAAGTATTAAGAAACAGGAAAATTTCGTTAGAAACAAAGAAAAGAGGACTGGACAGATATGTAATATCAGTCCTTCCAAAAGCTAAGCAAAGTATTAAGAAACAGGAAAATTTCATTAGAAACAAAGAAAAGAGGACTGGACAGATATGTAATATCAGTCCTTCCAAAAGCTAAGCAAAGTATTAAGAAACAGGAAAATTTTGTTAGAAACAAAGAAAAGAGGACTGGACAGATATGTAATATCAGTCCTTCCAAAAGCTAAGCAAAGTATTAAGAAACAGGAAAATTTCGTTAGAAACAAAGAAAAGAGGACTGGACAGATATGTAATATCAGTCCTTCCAAAAGCTAAGCAAAGTATTAAGAAACAGGAAAATTTCGTTAGAAACAAAGAAAAGAGGACTGGACAGATATGTAATATCAGTCCTTCCAAAAGCTAAGCAAAGTATTAAGAAACAGGAAAATTTCATTAGAAACAAAGAAAAGAGGACTGGACAGATATGTAATATCAGTCCTTCCAAAAGCTAAGCAAAGTATTAAGTAACAGGAAAAATTCATTAGAAACAAAGAAAAGAGGACTGGACAGATATGTAATATCAGTCCTTCCAAAAGCTAAGCAAAGTATTAAGAAACAGGAAAATTTCGTTAGAAACAAAGAAAAGAGGACTGGACAGATATGTAATATCAGTCCTTCCAAAAGCTAAGCAAAGTATTAAGAAACAGGAAAATTTCGTTAGAAACAAAGAAAAGAGGACTGGACAGATATGTAATATCAGTCCTTCCAAAAACTAAGCAAAGTATTAAGTAACAGGAAAAATTCATTAGAAACAAAGAAAAGAGGACTGGACAGATATGTAATATCAGTCCTTCCAAAAGCTAAGCAAAGTATTAAGAAACAGGAAAAATTCATTAGAAACAAAGAAAAGAGGACTGGACAGATATGTAATATCAGTCCTTCCAAAAGCTAAGCAAAGTATTAAGAAACAGGAAAATTTCGTTAGAAACAAAGAAAAGAGGACTGGACAGATATGTAATATCAGTCCTTCCAAAAGCTAAGCAAAGTATTAAGTAACAGGAAAAATTCATTAGAAACAAAGAAAAGAGGACTGGACAGATATGTAATATCAGTCCTTCCAAAAGCTAAGCAAAGTATTAAGAAACAGGAAAATTTCGTTAGAAACAAAGAAAAGAGGACTGGACAGATATGTAATATCAGTCCTTCCAAAAGCTAAGCAAAGTATTAAGTAACAGGAAAAATTCATTAGAAACAAAGAAAAGAGGACTGGACAGATATGTAATATCAGTCCTTCCAAAAGCTAAGCAAAGTATTAAGAAACAGGAAAATTTCGTTAGAAACAAAGAAAAGAGGACTGGACAGATATGTAATATCAGTCCTTCCAAAAGCTACGCAAAGTATTAAGAAACAGGAAAAATTCATTAGAAACAAAGAAAAGAGGACTGGACAGATATGTAATATCAGTCCTACCAAAAGCTAAGCAAAGTATTAAGAAACAGGAAAAATTCATTAGAAACAAAGAAAAGAGGACTGGACAGATATGTAATATCAGTCCTACCAAAAGCTAAGCAAAGTATTAAGAAACAGGAAAATTTCGTTAGAAACAAAGAAAAGAGGACTGGACAGATATGTAATATCAGTCCTTCCAAAAGCTAAGCAAAGTATTAAGAAACAGGAACATTTCATTAGAAACAAAGAAAAGAGGACTGGACAGATATGTAATATCAGTCCTTCCAAAAGCTAAGCAAAGTATTAAGTAACAGGAAAAATTCATTAGAAACAAAGAAAAGAGGACTGGACAGATATGTAATATCAGTCCTTCCAAAAGCTAAGCAAAGTATTAAGAAACAGGAAAAATTCATTAGAAACAAAGAAAAGAGGACTGGACAGATATGTAATATCAGTCCTTCCAAAAGCTAAGAAAAGTATTAAGAAACAGGAAAATTTTGTTAGAAACAAAGAAAAGAGGACTGGGCAGATATGTAATATCAGTCCTTCCAAAAGCTAAGCAAAGTATTAAGAAACAGGAAAATTTCGTTAGAAACAAAGAAAAGAGGACTGGACAGATATGTAATATCAGTCCTTCCAAAAGCTAAGCAAAGTATTAAGAAACAGGAAAATTTCGTTAGAAACAAAGAAAAGAGGACTGGACAGATATGTAATATCAGTCCTTCCAAAAGCTAAGCAAAGTATTAAGAAACAGGAAAATTTCATTAGAAACAAAGAAAAGAGGACTGGACAGATATGTAATATCAGTCCTTCCAAAAGCTAAGCAAAGTATTAAGTAACAGGAAAAATTCATTAGAAACAAAGAAAAGAGGACTGGACAGATATGTAATATCAGTCCTTCCAAAAGCTAAGCAAAGTATTAAGAAACAGGAAAAATTCATTAGAAACAAAGAAAAGAGGACTGGACAGATATGTAATATCAGTCCTTCCAAAAGCTAAGCAAAGTATTAAGAAACAGGAAAATTTTGTTAGAAACAAAGAAAAGAGGACTGGGCAGATATGTAATATCAGTCCTTCCAAAAGCTAAGCAAAGTATTAAGAAACAGGAAAATTTCGTTAAAAACAAAGAAAAGAGGACTGGACAGATATGTAATATCAGTCCTTCCAAAAGCTAAGCAAAGTATTAAGAAACAGGAAAATTTCGTTAGAAACAAAGAAAAGAGGACTGGACAGATATGTAATATCAGTCCTTCCAAAAGCTAAGCAAAGTATTAAGAAACAGGAAAATTTCATTAGAAACAAAGAAAAGAGGACTGGACAGATATGTAATATCAGTCCTTCCAAAAGCTAAGCAAAGTATTAAGTAACAGGAAAAATTCATTAGAAACAAAGAAAAGAGGACTGGACAGATATGTAATATCAGTCCTTCCAAAAGCTAAGCAAAGTATTAAGAAACAGGAAAATTTCGTTAGAAACAAAGAAAAGAGGACTGGACAGATATATAATATCAGTCCTTCCAAAAGCTAAGCAAAGTATTAAGAAACAGGAAAATTTCGTTAGAAACAAAGAAAAGAGGACTGGAGAGATATGTAATATCAGTCCTTCCAAAAGCTAAGCAAAGTATTAAGAAACAGGAAAATTTTGTTAGAAACAAAGAAAAGAGGACTGGACAGATATGTAATATCAGTCCTTCCAAAAGCTAAGCAAAGTATTAAGAAACAGGAAAATTTCGTTAGAAAGAAAGAAAAGAGGACTGGACAGATATGTAATATCAGTCCTTCCAAAAGCTAAGCAAAGTATTAAGAAACAGGAAAATTTCGTTAGAAACAAAGAAAAGAGGACTGGACAGATATGTAATATCAGTCCTTCCAAAAGCTAAGCAAAGTATTAAGAAACCGGAAAATTTCATTAGAAACAAAGAAAAGAGGACTGGACAGATATGTAATATCAGTCCTTCCAAAAGCTAAGCAAAGTATTAAGAAACAGGAAAATTTTGTTAGAAACAAAGAAAAGAGGACTGGACAGATATGTAATATCAGTCCTTCCAAAAGCTAAGCAAAGTATTAAGAAACAGGAAAATTTCGTTAGAAACAAAGAAAAGAGGACTGGACAGATATGTAATATCAGTCCTTCCAAAAGCTAAGCAAAGTATTAAGAAACAGGAAAATTTCATTAGAAACAAAGAAAAGAGGACTGGACAGATATGTAATATCAGTCCTTCCAAAAGCTAAGCAAAGTATTAAGAAACAGGAAAATTTCGTTAGAAACAAAGAAAAGAGGACTGGACAGATATATAATATCAGTCCTTCCAAAAGCTAAGCAAAGTATTAAGAAACAGGAAAATTTCGTTAGAAACAAAGAAAAGAGGACTGGAGAGATATGTAATATCAGTCCTTCCAAAAGCTAAGCAAAGTATTAAGAAACAGGAAAATTTTGTTAGAAACAAAGAAAAGAGGACTGGACAGATATGTAATATCAGTCCTTCCAAAAGCTAAGCAAAGTATTAAGAAACCGGAAAATTTCATTAGAAACAAAGAAAAGAGGACTGGACAGATATGTAATATCAGTCCTTCCAAAAGCTAAGCAAAGTATTAAGAAACAGGAAAATTTCGTTAGAAACAAAGAAAAGAGGACTGGACAGATATGTAATATCAGTCCTTCCAAAAGCTAAGCAAAGTATTAAGAAACCGGAAAATTTCATTAGAAACAAAGAAAAGAGGACTGGACAGATATGTAATATCAGTCCTTCCAAAAGCTAAGCAAAGTATTAAGAAACAGGAAAATTTTGTTAGAAACAAAGAAAAGAGGACTGGACAGATATGTAATATCAGTCCTTCCAAAAGCTAAGCAAAGTATTAAGAAACAGGAAAATTTCGTTAGAAACAAAGAAAAGAGGACTGGACAGATATGTAATATCAGTCCTTCCAAAAGCTAAGCAAAGTATTAAGAAACAGGAAAATTTCATTAGAAACAAAGAAAAGAGGACTGGACAGATATGTAATATCAGTCCTTCCAAAAGCTAAGCAAAGTATTAAGAAACAGGAAAATTTTGTTAGAAACAAAGAAAAGAGGACTGGACAGATATGTAATATCAGTCCTTCCAAAAGCTAAGCAAAGTATTAAGAAACAGGAAAATTTCGTTAGAAACAAAGAAAAGAGGACTGGACAGATATGTAATATCAGTCCTTCCAAAAGCTAAGCAAAGTATTAAGAAACAGGAAAATTTCGTTAGAAACAAAGAAAAGAGGACTGGACAGATATGTAATATCAGTCCTTCCAAAAGCTAAGCAAAGTATTAAGAAACAGGAAAATTTCATTAGAAACAAAGAAAAGAGGACTGGACAGATATGTAATATCAGTCCTTCCAAAAGCTAAACAAAGTATTAAGTAACAGGAAAAATTCATTAGAAACAAAGAAAAGAGGACTGGACAGATATGTAATATCAGTCCTTCCAAAAGCTAAGCAAAGTATTAAGAAACAGGAAAATTTCGTTAGAAACAAAGAAAAGAGGACTGGACAGATATGTAATATCAGTCCTTCCAAAAGCTAAGCAAAGTATTAAGAAACAGGAAAATTTCGTTAGAAACAAAGAAAAGAGGACTGGACAGATATGTAATATCAGTCCTTCCAAAAACTAAGCAAAGTATTAAGAAACAGGAAAATTTTGTTAGAAACAAAGAAAAGAGGACTGGACAGATATGTAATATCAGTCCTTCCAAAAGCTAAGCAAAGTATTAAGAAACAGGAAAATTTCGTTAGAAACAAAGAAAAGAGGACTGGACAGATATGTAATATCAGTCCTTCCAAAAGCTAAGCAAAGTATTAAGTAACAGGAAAAATTCATTAGAAACAAAGAAAAGAGGACTGGACAGATATGTAATATCAGTCCTTCCAAAAGCTAAGCAAAGTATTAAGAAACAGGAAAATTTCGTTAGAAACAAAGAAAAGAGGACTGGACAGATATGTAATATCAGTCCTTCCAAAAGCTAAGCAAAGTATTAAGTAACAGGAAAAATTCATTAGAAACAAAGAAAAGAGGACTGGACAGATATGTAATATCAGTCCTTCCAAAAGCTAAGCAAAGTATTAAGAAACAGGAAAATTTCGTTAGAAACAAAGAAAAGAGGACTGGACAGATATGTAATATCAGTCCTTCCAAAAGCTAAGCAAAGTATTAAGAAACAGGAACATTTCATTAGAAACAAAGAAAAGAGGACTGGACAGATATGTAATATCAGTCGTTCCAAAAGCTAAGCAAAGTATTAAGTAACAGGAAAAATTCATTAGAAACAAAGAAAAGAGGACTGGACAGATATGTAATATCAGTCCTTCCAAAAGCTAAGCAAAGTATTAAGAAACAGGAAAATTTCGTTAGAAACAAAGAAAAGAGGACTGGACAGATATGTAATATCAGTCCTTCCAAAAGCTAAGCAAAGTATTATGAAACAGGAAAAATTCATTAGAAACAAAGAAAAGAGGACTGGACAGATATGTAATATCAGTCCTACCAAAAGCTAAGCAAAGTATTAAGAAACAGGAAAAATTCATTAGAAACAAAGAAAAGAGGACTGGACAGATATGTAATATCAGTCCTACCAAAAGCTAAGCAAAGTATTAAGAAACAGGAAAATTTCGTTAGAAACAAAGAAAAGAGGACTGGACAGATATGTAATATCAGTCCTTCCAAAAGCTAAGCAAAGTATTAAGAAACAGGAACATTTCATTAGAAACAAAGAAAAGAGGACTGGACAGATATGTAATATCAGTCCTTCCAAAAGCTAAGCAAAGTATTAAGTAACAGGAAAAATTCATTAGAAACAAAGAAAAGAGGACTGGACAGATATGTAATATCAGTCCTTCCAAAAGCTAAGCAAAGTATTAAGAAACAGGAAAAATTCATTAGAAACAAAGAAAAGAGGACTGGACAGATATGTAATATCAGTCCTTCCAAAAGCTAAGCAAAGTATTAAGAAACAGGAAAATTTCGTTAGAAACAAAGAAAAGAGGACTGGACAGATATGTAATATCAGTCCTTCCAAAAGCTAAGCAAAGTATTAAGAAACAGGAACATTTCATTAGAAACAAAGAAAAGAGGATTGGACAGATATGTAATATCAGGCCTTCCAAAAGCTAAGCAAAGTATTAAGAAACAGGAAAATTTCGTTAGAAACAAAGAAAAGAGGACTGGACAGATATGTAATATCAGTCCTTCCAAAAGCTAAGCAAAGTATTAAGAAACAGGAAAATTTCATTAGAAACAAAGAAAAGAGGACTGGACAGTGTTGTAATATCAGTCCTTCCAAAAGCTAAGCAAAGTATTAAGTAACAGGAAAAATTCATTAGAAACAAAGAAAAGAGGACTGGACAGATATGTAATATCAGTCCTTCCAAAAGCTAAGCAAAGTATTAAGAAACAGGAAAATTTCGTTAGAAACAAAGAAAAGAGGACTGGACAGATATGTAATATCAGTCCTTCCAAAAGCTAAGCAAAGTATTAAGTAACAGGAAAAATTCATTAGAAACAAAGAAAAGAGGACTGGACAGATATGTAATATCAGTCCTTCCAAAAGCTAAGCAAAGTATTAAGAAACAGGAAAATTTCGTTAGAAACAAAGAAAAGAGGACTGGACAGATATGTAATATCAGTCCTTCCAAAAGCTACGCAAAGTATTAAGAAACAGGAAAAATTCATTAGAAACAAAGAAAAGAGGACTGGACAGATATGTAATATCAGTCCTACCAAAAGCTAAGCAAAGTATTAAGAAACAGGAAAAATTCATTAGAAACAAAGAAAAGAGGACTGGACAGATATGTAATATCAGTCCTACCAAAAGCTAAGCAAAGTATTAAGAAACAGGAAAATTTCGTTAGAAACAAAGAAAAGAGGACTGGACAGATATGTAATATCAGTCCTTCCAAAAGCTAAGCAAAGTATTAAGAAACAGGAACATTTCATTAGAAACAAAGAAAAGAGGACTGGACAGATATGTAATATCAGTCCTTCCAAAAGCTAAGCAAAGTATTAAGTAACAGGAAAAATTCATTAGAAACAAAGAAAAGAGGACTGGACAGATATGTAATATCAGTCCTTCCAAAAGCTAAGCAAAGTATTAAGAAACAGGAAAAATTCATTAGAAACAAAGAAAAGAGGACTGGACAGATATGTAATATCAGTCCTTCCAAAAGCTAAGCAAAGTATTAAGAAACAGGAAAATTTCGTTAGAAACAAAGAAAAGAGGACTGGACAGATATGTAATATCAGTCCTTCCAAAAGCTAAGCAAAGTATTAAGAAACAGGAACATTTCATTAGAAACAAAGAAAAGAGGACTGGACAGATATGTAATATCAGTCCTTCCAAAAGCTAAGCAAAGTATTAAGTAACAGGAAAAATTCATTAGAAACAAAGAAAAGAGGACTAGACAGATATGTAATATCAGTCCTTCCAAAAGCTAAGCAAAGTATTAAGAAACAGGAAAAATTCATTAGAAACAAAGAAAAGAGGACTGGACAGATATGTAATATCAGTCCATCCAAAAGCTAAGCAAAGTATTAAGAAACAGGAAAATTTCGTTAGAAACAAAGAAAAGAGGACTGGACAGATATGTAATATCAGTCCTTCCAAAAGCTAAGCAAAGTATTAAGAAACAGGAAAATTTCATTAGAAACAAAGAAAAGAGGATTGGACAGATATGTAATATCAGTCCTTCCAAAAGCTAAGCAAAGTATTAAGAAACAGGAAAATTTCGTTAGAAACAAAGAAAAGAGGACTGGACAGATATGTAATATCAGTCCTTCCAAAATCTAAGCAAAGTATTAAGAAACAGGAAAATTTCATTAGAAACAAAGAAAAGAGGACTGGACAGTGTTGTAATATCAGTCCTTCCAAAAGCTAAGCAAAGTATTAAGTAACAGGAAAAATTCATTAGAAACAAAGAAAAGAGGACTGGACAGATATGTAATATCAGTCCTTCCAAAAGCTAAGCAAAGTATTAAGAAACAGGAAAATTTCGTTAGAAACAAAGAAAAGAGGACTGGACAGATATGTAATATCAGTCCTTCCAAAAGCTAAGCAAAGTATTAAGTAACAGGAAAAATTCATTAGAAACAAAGAAAAGAGGACTGGACAGATATGTAATATCAGTCCTTCCAAAAGCTAAGCAAAGTATTAAGAAACAGGAAAATTTCGTTAGAAACAAAGAAAAGAGGACTGGACAGATATGTAATATCAGTCCTTCCAAAAGCTACGCAAAGTATTAAGAAACAGGAAAAATTCATTAGAAACAAAGAAAAGAGGACTGGACAGATATGTAATATCAGTCCTACCAAAAGCTAAGCAAAGTATTAAGAAACAGGAAAAATTCATTAGAAACAAAGAAAAGAGGACTGGACAGATATGTAATATCAGTCCTACCAAAAGCTAAGCAAAGTATTAAGAAACAGGAAAATTTCGTTAGAAACAAAGAAAAGAGGACTGGACAGATATGTAATATCAGTCCTTCCAAAAGCTAAGCAAAGTATTAAGAAACAGGAACATTTCATTAGAAACAAAGAAAAGAGGACTGGACAGATATGTAATATCAGTCCTTCCAAAAGCTAAGCAAAGTATTAAGTAACAGGAAAAATTCATTAGAAACAAAGAAAAGAGGACTGGACAGATATGTAATATCAGTCCTTCCAAAAGCTAAGCAAAGTATTAAGAAACAGGAAAAATTCATTAGAAACAAAGAAAAGAGGACTGGACAGATATGTAATATCAGTCCTTCCAAAAGCTAAGCAAAGTATTAAGAAACAGGAAAATTTCGTTAGAAACAAAGAAAAGAGGACTGGACAGATATGTAATATCAGTCCTTCCAAAAGCTAAGCAAAGTATTAAGTAACAGGAAAAATTCATTAGAAACAAAGAAAAGAGAACTGGACAGATATGTAATATCAGTCCTTCCAAAAGCTAAGCAAAGTATTAAGAAACAGGAAAAATTCATTAGAAACAAAGAAAAGAGGACTGGACAGATATGTAATATCAGTCATTCCAAAAGCTAAGCAAAGTATTAAGAAACAGGAAAAATTCATTAGAAACAAAGAAAAGAGGACTGGACAGATATGTAATATCAGTCCTACCAAAAGCTAAGCAAAGTATTAAGAAACAGGAAAATTTCGTTAGAAACAAAGAAAAGAGGACTGGACAGATATGTAATATCAGTCCTTCCAAAAGCTAAGCAAAGTATTAAGAAACAGGAACATTTCATTAGAAACAAAGAAAAGACGACTGGACAGATATGTAATATCAGTCCTTCCAAAAGCTAAGCAAAGTATTAAGTAACAGGAAAAATTCATTAGAAACAAAGAAAAGAGGACTGGACAGATATGTAATATCAGTCCTTCCAAAAGCTAAGCAAAGTATTAAGAAACAGGAAAAATTCATTAGAAACAAAGAAAAGAGGACTGGACAGATATGTAATATCAGTCCTTCCAAAAGCTAAGCAAAGTATTAAGAAACAGGAAAATTTCGTTAGAAACAAAGAAAAGAGGACTGGACAGATATGTAATATCAGTCCTTCCAAAAGCTAAGCAAAGTATTAAGTAACAGGAAAAATTCATTAGAAACAAAGAAAAGAGGACTGGACAGATATGTAATATCAGTCCTTCCAAAAGCTAAGCAAAGTATTAAGAAACAGGAAAATTTCGTTAGAAACAAAGAAAAGAGGACTGGACAGATATGTAATATCAGTCCTTCCAAAAGCTAAGCAAAGTATTAAGAAACAGGAAAAATTCATTAGAAACAAAGAAAAGAGGACTGGACAGATATGTAATATCAGTCCTTCCAAAAGCTAAGCAAAGTATTAAGAAACAGGAAAATTTCATTAGAAACAAAGAAAAGAGGACTGGACAGATATGTAATATCAGTCCTTCCAAAAGCTAAGCAAAGTATTAAGTAACAGGAAAAATTCATTAGAAACAAAGAAAAGAGGACTGGACAGATATGTAATATCAGTCCTTCCAAAAGCTAAGCAAAGTATTAAGAAACAGGAAAAATTCATTAGAAACAAAGAAAAGAGGACTGGACAGATATGTAATATCAGTCCTTCCAAAAGCTAAGCAAAGTATTAAGTAACAGGAAAAATTCATTAGAAACAAAGAAAAGAGGACTGGACAGATATGTAATATCAGTCCTTCCAAAAGCTAAGCAAAGTATTAAGAAACAGGAAAAATTCATTAGAAACAAAGAAAAGAGGACTGGACAGATATGTAATATCAGTCCTTCCAAAAGCTAAGCAAAGTATTAAGTAACAGGAAAAATTCATTAGAAACAAAGAAAAGAGGACTGGACAGATATGTAATATCAGTCCTTCCAAAAGCTAAGCAAAGTATTAAGAAACAGGAAAATTTCGTTAGAAACAAAGAAAAGAGGACTGGACAGATATGTAATATCAGTCCTTCCAAAAGCTAAGCAAAGTATTAAGAAACAGGAAAATTTCGTTAGAAACAAAGAAAAGAGGACTGGACAGATATGTAATATCAGTCCTTCCAAAAGCTAAGCAAAGTATTAAGAAACAGGAAAATTTCATTAGAAACAAAGAAAAGAGGACTGGACAGATATGTAATATCAGTCCTTCCAAAAGCTAAGCAAAGTATTAAGTAACAGGAAAAATTCATTAGAAACAAAGAAAAGAGGACTGGACAGGTATGTAATATCAGTCCTTCCAAAAGCTAAGCAAAGTATTAAGAAACAGGAAAATTTCGTTAGAAACAAAGAAAAGAGGACTGGACAGATATGTAATATCAGTCCTTCCAAAAGCTAAGCAAAGTATTAAGAAACAGGAAAAATTCATTAGAAACAAAGAAAAGAGGACTGGACAGATATGTAATATCAGTCCTTCCAAAAGCTAAGCAAAGTATTAAGAAACAGGAAAAATTCATTAGAAACAAAGAAAAGAGGACTGGACAGATATGTAATATCAGTCCTTCCAAAAGCTAAGCAAAGTATTAAGAAACAGGAAAATTTCATTAGAAACAAAGAAAAGAGGACTGGACAGATATGTAATATCAGTCCTTCCAAAAGCTAAGCAAAGTATTAAGTAACAGGAAAAATTCATTAGAAACAAAGAAAAGAGGACTGGACAGATATGTAATATCAGTCCTTCCAAAAGCTAAGCAAAGTATTAAGAAACAGGAAAAATTCATTAGAAACAAAGAAAAGAGGACTGGACAGATATGTAATATCAGTCCTTCCAAAAGCTAAGCAAAGTATTAAGTAACAGGAAAAATTCATTAGAAACAAAGAAAAGAGGACTGGACAGATATGTAATATCAGTCCTTCCAAAAGCTAAGCAAAGTATTAAGAAACAGGAAAAATTCATTAGAAACAAAGAAAAGAGGACTGGACAGATATGTAATATCAGTCCTTCCAAAAGCTAAGCAAAGTATTAAGTAACAGGAAAAATTCATTAGAAACAAAGAAAAGAGGACTGGACAGATATGTAATATCAGTCCTTCCAAAAGCTAAGCAAAGTATTAAGAAACAGGAAAATTTCGTTAGAAACAAAGAAAAGAGGACTGGACAGATATGTAATATCAGTCCTTCCAAAAGCTAAGCAAAGTATTAAGAAACAGGAAAATTTCGTTAGAAACAAAGAAAAGAGGACTGGACAGATATGTAATATCAGTCCTTCCAAAAGCTAAGCAAAGTATTAAGAAACAGGAAAATTTCATTAGAAACAAAGAAAAGAGGACTGGACAGATATGTAATATCAGTCCTTCCAAAAGCTAAGCAAAGTATTAAGTAACAGGAAAAATTCATTAGAAACAAAGAAAAGAGGACTGGACAGATATGTAATATCAGTCCTTCCAAAAGCTAAGCAAAGTATTAAGAAACAGGAAAATTTCGTTAGAAACAAAGAAAAGAGGACTGGACAGATATGTAATATCAGTCCTTCCAAAAGCTAAGCAAAGTATTAAGAAACAGGAAAAATTCATTAGAAACAAAGAAAAGAGGACTGGACAGATATGTAATATCAGTCCTTCCAAAAGCTAAGCAAAGTATTAAGAAACAGGAACATTTCATTAGAAACAAAGAAAAGAGGACTGGACAGATATGTAATATCAGTCCTTCCAAAAGCTAAGCAAAGTATTAAGTAACAGGAAAAATTCATTAGAAACAAAGAAAAGAGGACTGGACAGATATGTAATATCAGTCCTTCCAAAAGCTAAGCAAAGTATTAAGAAACAGGAAAATTTCGTTAGAAACAAAGAAAAGAGGACTGGACAGATATGTAATATCAGTCCTTCCAAAAGCTAAGCAAAGTATTAAGAAACAGGAAAATTTCGTTAGAAACAAAGAAAAGAGGACTGGACAGATATGTAATATCAGTCCTTCCAAAAGCTAAGCAAAGTATTAAGAAACAGGAAAATTTCATTAGAAACAAAGAAAAGAGGACTGGACAGATATGTAATATCAGTCCTACCAAAAGCTAAGCAAAGTATTAAGAAACAGGAAAAATTCATTAGAAACAAAGAAAAGAGGACTGGACAGATATGTAATATCAGTCCTTCCAAAAGCTAAGCAAAGTATTAAGTAACAGGAAAAATTCATTAGAAACAAAGAAAAGAGGACTGGACAGATATGTAATATCAGTCCTTCCAAAAGCTAAGCAAAGTATTAAGAAATAGGAAAATCTCGTTAGAAACAAAGAAAAGAGGTCTGGACAGTTATGTAATATCAGTCCTTCCAAAAGCTAAGCAAAGTATTAAGAAACAGGAAAATTTCGTTAGAAACAAAGAAAAGAGGACTGGACAGATATGTAATATCAGTCCTACCAAAAGCTAAGCAAAGTATTAAGAAACAGGAAAAATTCATTAGAAACAAAGAAAAGAGGACTGGACAGATATGTAATATCAGTCCTTCCAAAAGCTAAGCAAAGTATTAAGAAACAGGAAAAATTCATTAGAAACAAAGAAAACAGGACTGGACAGATATGTAATATCAGTCCTTCCAAAAGCTAAGCAAAGTATTAAGAAACAGGAAAATTTCATTAGAAACAAAGAAAAGAGGACTGGACAGATATGTAATATCAGTCCTTCCAAAAGCTAAGCAAAGTATTAAGAAACAGGAAAATTTCATTAGAAACAAAGAAAAGAGGACTGGACAGATATGTAATATCAGTCCTACCAAAAGCTAAGCAAAGTATTAAGAAACAGGAAAAATTCATTAGAAACAAAGAAAAGAGGACTGGACAGATATGTAATATCAGTCCTTCCAAAAGCTAAGCAAAGTATTAAGAAACAGGAAAATTTCATTAGAAACAAAGAAAAGAGGACTGGACAGATATGTAATATCAGTCCTTCCAAAAGCTAAGCAAAGTATTAAGTAACAGGAAAAATTCATTAGAAACAAAGAAAAGAGGACTGGACAGATATGTAATATCAGTCCTTCCAAAAGCTAAGCAAAGTATTAAGAAACAGGAAAATTTCGTTAGAAACAAAGAAAAGAGGACTGGACAGATATGTAATATCAGTCCTTCCAAAAGCTAAGCAAAGTATTAAGAAACAGGAAAATTTCATTAGAAACAAAGAAAAGAGGACTGGACAGATATGTAATATCAGTCCTTCCAAAAGCTAAGCAAAGTATTAAGTAACAGGAAAAATTCATTAGAAACAAAGAAAAGAGGACTGGACAGATATGTAATATCAGTCCTTCCAAAAGCTAAGCAAAGTATTAAGAAACAGGAAAATTTCGTTAGAAACAAAGAAAAGAGGACTGGACAGATATGTAATATCAGTCCTTCCAAAAGCTAAGCAAAGTATTAAGAAACAGGAAAATTTCATTAGAAACAAAGAAAAGAGGACTGGACAGATATGTAATATCAGTCCTACCAAAAGCTAAGCAAAGTATTAAGAAACAGGAAAAATTCATTAGAAACAAAGAAAAGAGGACTGGACAGATATGTAATATCAGTCCTTCCAAAAGCTAAGCAAAGTATTAAGAAACAGGAAAATTTCGTTAGAAACAAAGAAAAGAGGACTGGACAGATATGTAATATCAGTCCTTCCACAAGCCAAGCAAAGTATTAAGAAACAGGAAAATTTCATTAGAAACAAAGAAAAAAGTATTAAACTGTTACATGATATCTGTCCTCCTGTATAGCAATGAATGCTTAACAATCACTTTAAAGATGAAGGAGAGACTTGAAGCAATAGAAATGCTCTTCTACAAAAGGATGCTGAAGCTATCATGGACTGAATATGTAAGCAACGACGAAATTTTAGAAAAATGGAAACAAAAAGGAAACTTAACATCAAGACGAGACAGTTGAAATTTCTAGGGCACATAATGAGAAAAAGGGGCTTGAAAATTTTTGATAAAATTTATTAAGAGTTACAAAATTGTGGAGAGCCATGATCACCAACGTCCTGAAGGGACACGGCACATAGAAGAATGAGCTTGTGTAAATGGTTGGCAGAACAGGGTTTTGGAGAGATAACAAAAAGACAACATTTATTAAGAGCTACAAAGGACAGGAAACTGTGGAGAGCCATGATCACCAATGTCCTGAAGAGACACGGCACATAGAAGAAGAAGAATGATCTTGAGTAAATGGTTGGCAGAACAGGGTTTAGGAGAGATAACAAAAAGACAAAATTTATTAAGAGCTACAAAGGGCAGGAAACTGTGGAGAGCCATGATCACCAATGTCCTGAAGAGACACGGCACATAGAAGAAGAAGAAGAAGAAGAAGAAGAAGAAGAAGAAGAAGAAGAAGAAGAAGAAGAAGAATGATCTTGAGTAAATGGTTGGCAGAACAGGGTTTAGGAGAGATAACAAAAAGACAAAATTTATTAAGAGCTACAAAGGACAGGAAACTGTGGAGAGCCATGATCACCAATGTCCTGAAGAGACACGGCACATAGAAGAAGAAGAATGAGCTTGTGTAAATGGTTGGCAGAACAGAGATTAGGAGAGATAACAAAAAGACAAAATTTATTATGAGCTACAAAGGACCGGAAATTGTGGAGAGCCATGATCACCAATGTCCTGACGAGACACGGCACATAGAAGGACAGGAAATTGTGGAGAATCGTGATCGCCAACACCCTGTAAGGACATGGAACATAAGACATTTTTTATACCAAATGACGATGAGCATTAATTTTAATTATTTTATCAATAACATATAGATACCGCGAAAAAGTATAAATCAAGAAAAACGCATTTAAAATAATTTAAATGCCTCCCCCCCCCTGCTTTTTAGCAAAATTTTAGTTTTATTTGAAAGATAAAAGCCCGAAGTCATTCTGTACGAAAAGAAAAATAAATTTACGTACATAAATAAAGTTTTATGCATTTTTAAGAGCATTAGCACATTCACTCATTGACTCATTGAACTATCATTATAGATGAAAAATGTAAACAAATTTAAAAATCTCTTAAAAATCAAACATTTGTCCTAGAGATGTGTTTCAAAATTGATTAGCAAATTTAATAATTAACTAATTTTGTAAAAGTAATGCTTACTTTTTACTTAAAAGACCATGAAAATAACATTTATGTGATGTCGAAGGTCACCAACAGTATTTTTTTACTGTTATCCCAAACTCTTTTAAAAAAAAAAAAATGAAAAATACAGAACACCATCAGTGCAATAATCAAGAAATTGGCATTTGTTTACAAATAAATTCTTTAATCTTCTATAACCAAAAGTTAAAGAATGTAATTTTTTATTCTGAATGCTTTTATGAAACTTAGTAGAATAAAGTTAATTTTTTATACTGCATTAAAAGTATAAATGAAGTTAATTAAAACCTTGTTAAACGATATGCCTGAGTTTAATTCAGACTTTTTATTATTTACTTACCTATTTGATGCCATAAAATATTTAATTGTATCCAATGACGTCTGTTTTAAATTATTCTGATTTTAAAATGTATTAAACTAAAGGTAGTGCTAAAAAATACTCACTTTTTAGTAAAAATTTTGTTTTTATTTAAAAGATAAGAGCATGAAGTTATTTGTATGAACAGAAAAATAAATTTCCATAAGTAAATAAAGTTTTATGCATTTTTAAGAGCATTAGCACGTTCACTCATTGACTCACTGAACCGTCATCATAAATTAAAAATGTAAACAACAAATTTAAACATCTATTAAAAATCAAACATTTGTCCTAGAGATGTTTCAGAGTTGCAAAGGACAGGAAATTGTGGAGAGCCACGATCACCTACGTTCTACACAAAGAAACAGAAGAAGAACGTACTGCAAAACTGTCAATGACAAACTCAACCAAATAGGAAAGACTATGCATTTTCTTTGATTTCCTCCTAAAAGCCATTGTGGATTCATTTATTTTCGTTCGTTGTTTTCTAAGCACAATTAAGGTTTCATTAATCTCTGCAACATTTCCAGGGTCACCAATTTTCCAGATGTCTTTTTCTCGATAAAACCTAAACCAGTCTACAATTGTATTATTCGAGTAATTATAATCTTTTAATATCAGCCATTGTTTCTGGGTGAGAGTTCTTGCACCATAAATACATCAGTATTAGGATTTTTCTAATATCCATTTTAAAATTTAGAAAAAAATACACAAAATAAATTGATCCTTCCTTACTGATACATTGTTCAAGAACAAGTAATTTTTTAAATTTTCTCAAATACTTTCTGGCATTCCGTCGTCCAAGACCATTTAGCATCTTTCTTCAAAAGCTCATTCAATTCGTATTTGGTACAAATACTTTATAGTAACTTGCTAACCCCAAGAAACTTTGTAAGGTACTGACATTTACAGGAGCAGGCATATAGCACTGGCACGTGCTGGATCTGGTCTCCTGCCCTTCTTGTCAATTATCTGACCTAAATATTTAATTTTGTCCATAAAGAATTGACACTTTTCATCTTTCAGTTTGAATCCATAGTCCTGAATTCTACTAAAAACTTCGAAAACATTTTTCTTGTGTTCTTCAGGCTTTTCCCTTTTCAGCAAAATATCATCAAGATAGGCAACTGCAAACTCCAGTCCACTCAGCATTGTGTCCATTACTTGCTGAAAAATCACTGGAGTGACCTTTATGCTGAAAGGCAAATGATTAAATCTGTACATCCCACGAAGTGTATTTATGGTCAGTAATCTTGAACATTCGCAGTCTACTAGAATCTGAAGATACACATCACTTACGTGGATTTCGGAAAACATCCGACCCCCACTAAGCTGCCCAAGAACCTCTTTCGGACTCCGGAAGTGGGTAATGATAAGTTTTGAGCGCATCGTTTAAGCCCGTGGAAAAATCGGCGCAGACACGTATCTCTCGACTTTATCTTTATATAAACGGTTGGTGAAGCCCAATTGCTGTATTCCACCTTCGATAAAACACCCATTTTTTCAAGCCTATCAAGGTCGTCATCAATTTATTTTAGCAAAGCAAATGGTACATTTTTTTTTTTTTTGAAAACTGGTTGTATGTTTTCTTTCAGCTCGAATCTAGCTTTCATTTTCTTGCACCTGCCTAACCCACCAGAAAATACGCCAGGGAATTTAATTTTTAATTCTTCTTTTGGACTATCTGCTTTGTTAGTAAAACCTTTCACTTTTTGGCAGAACAAATTGATCACACTGTTCCATAAATTGAATTGTTTCATCCAATCTGTTCCAAACAGGTTATTTTGTTTTTCATGACAAAAAGTCTTAACATCAAAGTTTTATCTTTTAACGTTACATTCGTCATAAATTCGCCTTCGAATTTTATTTTCTGTCTTGTAACACTACGAGCGATTTTTTTTTTTTTTTGGTAACCATTAATGTTGGTTTACCCAATTTTCTCCATATATAAACATTTATTATACTTAAATCAGAACTACTGTCGAATTGCAGTCTGATGTTTTTGTTCAGGATTTTTACCTGCACAAATGTTCTTATAGGAGATTAATCTACATTAGTAATTTTAAATGTAATTCTTCACCCGTTTCTTAAATTCTGTCTTTTTTTTCACACCGGAAACATTGTTTCTTTTTGTAAAGACAATCCTTATACCAATGGAATTCTCCACAAGCATAACACGGGTTAGGAGTCATGTTTTTTTCCTTCTTCACTTTATGCTTCTGATGCATTTTTTTTAATGTGCAACACGCCGCTTATTTCAATATCTTTAGCATCTTGATGAACATTTATAAATTTCTGACAATCTTCTGCTATGTTTTGCAGCGTTAAATTGGTGTCGGAGTTAACTCCCTCTTAATTGTCAAAATTGTACACTAGGGGACACTCTCCCTGCACTATAAATACTGGGCGACTTCTTGCCTCGTTCTCTTTTTCATTTCTTCAAAATTTTTAAAATAACCCCAATGAGTAATTACAATATGAGACAAATAACTATTTACAAGAAACTAAACAAAATCGTGTTAGTAATAAAACCCCCACAATCACTAAATGTGGCAGAAACATTCAGTTAACCGGACGAAATTAATGCGGGACTATAAAAAAATAAAAAACATCCATTCATCCCAAGCACTCAACACAGACATGTACTCATTCAGACACAACAACAGATACGAAAAATCACACCCGAAACGAAAAACGACCCGCATCCCCCAGAGAACTGACGTCAATTTTAAATTGTTATTTTACCCCCCCCCCCCACACACACAGACGATAAATTGTACATATGGGGTCTAGTTAGTATTTTCATGGAGTCTTTGAGGTATTATGGTAGGTGTGGTAAGAAAGGTAAGTAAGAATGTGTTGTTTTGGTGCAAGAAATATTGTTAGTATGATTGGGTCAGCGTTTGTGGCTAGCTAAGTTTAAAAGTTAAGACAGAAGACCGACCTTTTCCCCATTCCCCACTTCGGCATTGTGCCACATTTTCTGTTAATACAGAAATAAATAATCTTTTTCATTTCTTCATTTTCAGCGAACACATCTACAATGTAAACTCTCGCAGAAGATTGCGTCTTCCCATTTGTGGGAGACGCCATGAACATTATACACACATACACGTACGTACAAACATTCAACAAAATACAACTCTATGTTCACACACAAACACAAATGTTAATGTCTATGTCCATTGTAAATCTTGTTGTTTAATACATATACTTGTTTGTATATATATATATATATATATATATATATATATATATATATATATATATATATATATATATATATATATCGGTCTTGTTTGTTTTCTTTACATTTTCGGTTGGACTCAACCCGAGTCCACCATGTTCTTGTAGTGTACCTCCTTCTAGCAGGAATAAACGCACGTGTTCCTAATTTAACAACACGTAAACCCACGGTCCGCTACATTGGGTTCGCTTTCCAATTTATTTAAAATCCTTCTTCGGCTTTCAGCGTCTTTTGTTGACACCAACCCTTCCACAAATATCAATCATTTAAAATTGTCAGGGCTTAATTCCACCAATTTGAATTTTTCACAATTTTCGTTCACAATGATCGCGAACGTTATGAAGTCGTCATCTTCGTTTTTCCCTGAATTCATATATTTCCATCTTTGATGGAACAAAGACGGTTTCGGACTGAAAACTTCTGCAAACAAAGTAACCGTTTGTTTAAATGTTAGGTTACTAGTCTTCTTTGGTAATATATAGTTTACGAACTTAGTGTGTTTGACAGCGCCTAGTTTCCTTAACTTTACTGTTCGTCTTACCGTTTGACCGTTTCAAGTAGTATCGATTTAAATCTTCCATTTTAACTTTTTCCAGATTAAACCTTGGTGAATTTCAACGTGCGATTTAGGCGATATCTTTCTTCGCCAAAGTTATGCTGGAGAACGTTTCCTTAATTTGCGGCCAAATTCTTGACACCAGAATGTCGCACTAGTGACGTTTTCTCATTTAGGTAAATCCTCGTCACTAAAATGTTGTATTTTGGCCAATCCTTGCCAAAATGTTGTATTTTGACTAATCCTCGTCGCCAAACTGTTGTAACCTAGGTAATAGAATAATCACACGAAGGTTGGTAATGAACGATAATACTTAGGACAAGAACAACACATATAAGATTCGCCAGCGGCGCGTAGAAGAAGTCCACTGCTAGAAGTGAGTCAAATGAATTCGACAATGAATCTCCAACTGCAGGATATCTACCAACCGCTCCACGCGATCAGATGTGGCACAAAGCCGAATTTAATGTGGGGTATCCGAGCCCGTAGGCTCGGCCAAAGATTTCCCCGTAGACCCCGTATAAACGAGACCAGGTAGCTGTTTCCCGAGACAAGACTCTACCCTTCGACATAGCTTCGTCTGGGAATCCTCTCTGGCAGGAGGCAGAGAGTTTGACCAACACAACTGGAGACGAATCTCCGACTGCAGACCAACATACAGTCTTTACTACTGTATTTAAGTGAATGGGGACATACCAATTATCGTCCGTAGGTATGCTACAACACACACACACACACACACACACACACACACACATATATATATATATATATATATATATATATATATATATATATATATATAAGTTGTATGTTTGAGCAGCAATCTTTCTTTTATACAAGCTGAAAGATTACTGACAAAGTATTGCGATTAAGATTTTTAATCAATTTTTCTTGCATTCTTAAAAGTGTTTTCTTTTTTGGGCGTAAAGTGTGTAAAACCTGTGCAAATATTTTATATATTCAAGAGCTTTCGGCTATTCTGTGAGCTATTACCAAGGATGTTTTTTGATTGAAAATGTAGATTTTTATTTATGTGGATCTATAGTGATGGAAACTTTTTTTTGTAAACACAGTCAGCACGCTATGGCTGTGTTCATAGTCGATATTATTGAGTGTTAGCATATCTTGAGGCAAAATGGCCCAGTGGATAAAGTCGTTGGTTATATATATTGACTAAACCCAAAGAGTTGTGAGTTCAATACCAGGCTACAGTAATGGTAAACCATAAACTTGCAGAATTGAGTTAAATGGAAATAACTGAGATATCCGGAAGAGGCATGGCATGTGGAACTAGAACAATTTACCCCGGTAGATGAAATAAAGAGTACGGTTCGAAATTCTAATCACTTGAAGAAGACCGGAGCATACAACGGCCAAAACGTTATGAATATGGCAATGAAGATAAGGATAACAGTCCAAATAATGTAAATAATGTAAATAATCATAATACCTCATCCTAGAGATATAGAGACCGAAAAGTTGTGAATATGGCAATGAAAATGAGGATAACAGTCCGAATAAAGTAAATAATGTAAATAATCCTAATACCTCATCCCAGAGATATAGAAGCTGAAACGTTGTGAATATGGCAATGAAAATGAGGATAACAGTCCGAATAATGTAAATAATGTAAATAATCATAATACCTCATCCCAGAGATATAGAAGCCGAAACGTTGTGAATATGGCAATGAAGATGAAAATAACAGTCCGAATAATGTAAATGATCTAAATAATCATAATACCTCATCCCAGAGATATAGAGGCCGAAAGGTTGTGAATATGGCAATGAAGATGAAAATAACAGTCCGAATAATGTAAATGATCTAAATAATCATCATACCTCATCCCAGAGATATAGAGGCTGAAACGTTGTGAATATGGAAATGAAGATGAGGATAACAGTCCGAATAATGTAAATAATGTAAGAGTTTTCATTTTCAAAAAAGTCATTTTGAACTTCAGGCATCGCGAATCTGTGTGGGTAACTTACATAAAAAAAAACTATGCACCTTATTTGATAAATTTCATCTGCACATCAAGAAAACGATGAGACAACTGGAAAGGATCGGTATTATAAAAATAAGTAGACACAATATGTCTATTATTATTCAATGAAACATGTTTAAAGGCAAACAACAAAGTCATATAAAAGTTATTACAAGTTCCCATCATCTTTTCAAAGTTTTCATTAATTCAATTTTCATTTTTGTATGCGTGCGCAGGGTTTGTTATTCTGCATTATCACTGTAAGTTTTGTGTTCTTTCTTCTTTTATGTGCCATGTCCCTTCAGGACGTAGGTGATCATGGCCCTCCACCTTTTCCTGTCCCTTGTGGCTTTGAATAAGTTTTGTCTGTTTGTTATTTCTCCTATATCCTGTTCTGCCATCCGCTTGCTCAACCTCATTAAGTATGTCACGCGTTGCTTTCCTTAGTCCCTCTTTCCCTCTATCTGTCCTGTGAGTATCAGATTTTCCAAGCCTTCCTTCCTCATTACATGTCCCAGAAATTTCAGCTGCCTCTTCCTGATGCTAAGTATAAGTATTCCTCTTTGTTTCAATTCTCTCCAAAACTTTGTCGTTGCTCACATGTTCGGCCCATGGTATCCTTAGCATCCTTCTGTAGAACCACACTTCTGTTGCTTCAAGTCTCTTCTTCATCTTTGAGGAGATTGTCCAGCATTCGCTGCCTTACAGGAGGACAGATATCACGTAGCATTTCATTACTCTTCTCTTTGTTTCTAACAAAACTTTCCTGTCTCTTAATACTCTGCTTAGCTTTTGGAATGCGTCTTTGGCCATCCCAATACGTTTTCGGATCTCAGCGTCGCACTTTCCGTCCTCTGTCAGAACACTTCCCATATATTTAAATTTTTGTACCTGCTTGATTTTAGTGTCCCCGAGCTCTAAATTGCATTCTGAGCTCATCTTTTTGCAGATGACCATACATTCTGTCTTCTTGTAGTTTATGCTTAGTACCTTCTTCTCGCCGCTTCCTTCTGCAGGAGGTTTTGTAATTTATTTTCTGTGTCTGCCATCAGCACTATGTCGTTTGCATATCTTATGTTGTTAAGATTATGGCAGCCAATGATGAATCCTGGTAGGATTTCCAGTTCTCTCAGAATTGCCTCACTATATAGGTTGAATAAGTCCGGTGAGAAGACCCATCCTTGCCTTACACCCCTTTCTATTTTTGTATATCTTCTGAATTCATTTTTATCCGCATGCAGGCCGTTTGTTGCCAGTATAGGTTCTTGATTATTCTAATATCTTTCCCAAATATATCAATGTTGCTGAGCAGTTCCAACAAATCTTTGTGGCGTACTTTGTCTAACGCCTTTGCGTAACCTATAAAACACAGGTGCACGTCCTTCTGCATTTGTAATATTCTTTCTGATAACATTCTGAGCATAAATACTGCGTTCCTTGTTCCGGTGTCTTTAACGAACCCGCGCTGTTCTTGTCCTATCTATGGCCTGATTCTGCTGCGTGCTCTATTCATCAGAATTCGGATGAAGAGTTTTGTTATGTGGCTAATTAGGTTGATTGTCCGGTGGAGTTCACGTTTGTTTGCACCTGGTTTCTTAGGTAGTGCTATGAAAATAGATCTGCTTAGATCTTCCAGTATATTGCCACTGTTGAAGATTTCATTTATTATTTCTATAATCTTGTTTATGCCGAAATGATCTAAGGCTGCTAGCATCTCTATTACAATTCCGTCTGGCCCTGCCACTTTGCTTCTGTTCAATTTGGCTAGTGCAGCTTTCAATTTGGTTTTTAGTATTTCCGGTCGGTCAGGATTTCTGTGTGTTGCCGGCTGTTCTCTTTCATAATGGAAGAGTTCTCTAATAAATTCGTTCCAGCGCTGAAGAATTTTTTCTTTCTTTAATATGAACGTCCCGTCCTTGGATTTTATGCATCCTACTGATGCGCAGGTCTTCTGTCCTGTTAGTTCCCTTATTTTTTTATGTATATCTCCTTTATTTGTGATACTCATTTTCTCTATTTATGCACATTTTTCGTTAAGCCACTCTTCTTTAGCCTGCTTGCATTTGGTCATTATTTCATTGTGTAGTTTTTTGTATTCCGTTCCATGTGTTGGCATTGTTTTCTGTCTCTTTTGTATCATGTCGAGAATCTCATCTGTGATCCATTCGTTTTTTTCTTCTTCGTCCATTCTCTTTTGGGATGATGTCGTTTGCTTATCTCACTAAAGCTTCTCTTAGTGTATCCTATTTCCATCTTCTTTTCACACTGTCCATACATGTTTCCTTCAGAAGTCTGTTGTATTGCAATTTGTGTGCTGCGCTAGGCTTCTTCATTTTTCAAAGTTTCACTCTTAGTTTACATATAACAGGGAGGTGGTCGCTTCCGCAGTTGGCACTTTGGATAGGTTTTGCAATGAACAACTGCATTCCTGCATCTTTTGTTGATAGTTATGCAGTCAATTTGTTTTTTAGTTTCCCCTCCTGGGCTTCTCCATGTCCATAATCGTCTTGGATCATCTTGGAACCAGGTGTTGGCTATTACTTTGTCATTTGCCATGCACAATTGGATCCATTTTTCTAGTCGGAATTTGCCTCCCCTCTCCCTGCCTACTTTCGCATTCAGTTATCCCATGATAATTATAACTTCTTGTGATTTGCACTGAGCTTTGGCATTGTTTAGCATGAAGTAGAAAGATTCAATTTCTTCCCTACTTTGTGCTGTCGGTGCATACACTATTATAATAGCTATGTTGAAAGGCTTTCTTTTCAGTTTAACTACAAGAGTTCTTTCAGATACTTGACAGTAACCCAGAAGGCATTTCTTGATGTCTTGATCTAGTATCACCTGCATATATAATCCTGTGGTTGTCACTGACAAAATCTTCATTGTTTGGTCGCCTAGTTTCACATACAGCTAAAATGTTTACAATTAACCTACTCACTTCCTGTTTTACATTTTCCAACTGGCCACAGTGGTTTAACGTTCTAACGTTCTGTATCCCGAGAGTAATTTTTTGTTTGATGCGAACAGTCGCTGAATGACGGTCCAGTGACAACTGTTGCTCATGTCATTCCTTTCTGGGCAAAGGATAAGTTGTAGAAGTTAATTCCCACACACTTAACCCCCTTCACGCTGTTAGGTTTCATAATTTGTTTGTTAATTGCCATGATATATCTTGGAATTAATCATGGTTTCCCATTGCCTTTTCCATAGTGGCTTATGGAGACACTGCCACTAATTAGCTGGCTGTTGACTCATTGAGAGTTCTTGCACCCTTTGTTAGGTCTTATTTTTCGTCCTACTGGGTTGGTAACCCACCTCACTTGCAAGAACATAGAATAGGATAGCCGGTTTAATTGCCGATATTGGAATACTTTATATATATATATATATGTGTGTGTGTGTGTGTGTGTGTGTGTGTGCCTCCAAACAGACATGAATACATACCTATACGCTGAAGAGTAGAAAAAATAAAAAATTATACCACCCCATGGATTTGCGAGTAAAGTTTTGTAGGTCAGAGTTAGTAATGACTATTTTATAAGCTTAAATGTGGCACAAGGCCGAAAGTATTGGGCCCCAAGTGAGGATCGAACTCACTATTCAGTCATAATTGATTGAGCAAGACAAGCTTGCAGACCATTATCGCATGTTGAAGTGCACCAAACAATTTTATAAGCGTAGCTTAGATGTGGCACAAGGCCAAAAGTATGGGGCACCAAGTGAGGATCGAACTCAACTTTTGAGTCGTTACTGATCTAGAAAGAAAAGCTTGTTAACCATTACACCATGCTGAGGTGACCATCAGAGTTAGTAATGTAGGAGAAGAGAATAAAATAATGATTTGAGTTTTAAGTGCGAAGACATACTATTAAAACAATGAAGGAAGAAAAAGATAACATTAGGAAATAGGATGGCACAGAAAAGTGACGACAACACACCGTCACCCACACCGCCCCAAAAAATTGAAACTAGAGAGACAATTACAAAAAAAATAACAATTAAGTTTCCATTCCAATGATACCAATATACATTGATAGTGGTAAAGCGATCTAGTGCTTTTGTGAATGAATACACTAAGTTACCAAAAATAAAATATGACAGACTACACATGGATACATATATATATATATATATATATATATATATATATGTATCCACACACACACATATATATATAGATGCATATATATATATATATATATATATATATATATATATTTATGTATCCACACACACATATATAGATGCATATATATATATATATTTATGTATCCACACACACATATGTAGATGCATATATATATATGTATACGCACACACAAACACACACATATATATATGTATCCACACACACACACACATATATATATGTATCCACACACACACACACATATATATATGTATCCACACACACACACATATATATGTATCCACACACACACACATATATATGTATCCACACACACACACACATATATATATGTATCCACACACACACACACATATATATATATATATGTATCCACACACACACACATAT